>JANPWX010000314.1:193548-391419 GCA_024734555.1 Trochalopteron elliotii
AAGGCGGGAGGGGTGAAGGGAGTTTCCCAGGTAAAGAGGAAAAGCGTCAGTTACGGTAAGAAAGATTCGGGTTTTATTGAAAATTTTATATATGACTCGGTGTTGTAATAAATAAAAAGAGACGAGCTCCACGAAGGGACGATGCGAGCGCGGGACACGCTTGGGGGCACATGGACGGGGCGGGGGGCGGTGGGGAACGCGGCCGGGCGCAATAAATAACGAGGAGCGGGCGGTCCGGTCCGGTCCGCGGGGGAACGCGGATGTCCCGGGCCGGGCCGGGCTCTGCCCCGGGCTGCCCCACTCCGCTCGCAGCCGCTCCCAGGGTTTTGTGCCAGCTCTGGGGGAGAAGCCCCCCGAGTAAACCAGAGCAGCTCGGCTCTACTCCCGGGGAAATGCAAAACTGATGTAATAAACCACTGGTAAATACAGCACATTTTTAATAATAACTGGGGTGGATCTGACCTAACTATAAAATGTAGGTAGCTTATTAAGTATTACATATGGCAGGACTAGATGAAACCATTCCCAATGATTTTTTTTTTTTCCTATATCACCCTCTCTAATCCTATTACGACAAAAACATTTTTATTTCAAAACTCAGCCCTCCTCCAGCTACAGAAACCAGGACAAACTATTTCTTCTCCTCCTTCCGCCTGTCTCCGGCATCGCCTGCACGCCAGGGGTCTCGGCGATTCCATTTCCAACGCTTTCGGCAGGAGAGCTGAGCCCACACGGAAATCATGGGACAACGCGAGTTCGCTCGAATGGAAAACAAAAAAACAACGGAGTGGGGCCCGGTGCAGCCTAGATATGGCCTAAGAAAATGGAAAAAAGTTTAATTTTTTTTTTTCAAAACATCTTTTCTTTTTTTTTTTTTCCCCAGTCTCATGTCGGCATTTTAAGAACATAAGAAAGCCGCGCTGCGATTTCGCTGCCGCCGCGGGAAGGTCGCTCACTGGAGAACGCACTTCTCTTCCTTCTTGGCCATCTTGCCTTTGTTTTGCTCGAGGGTCCTCTCCAAATGCTCGTCCTCTTCCTCGGCCCTGCGGAAAGAGGCGCGGTGAGGGGACGGGCGCCGGCCCCGCTCGGCTCCGCGGCCGCGCCGAGTTCCCCCACGGCCCCGGCGCCCGCGGACTTGGACCAAACTTTCCGTGGGGACCGTGGCGGCTCGGCGGGGACCTCCTTCCCTCCCTCTGCCCGACTCACTGCTTCTCCTGGGCGTCCAGGTCCCTGACCAGCGCGTCCCGTTTGTTAACGAGAATAACGAGTTCGTCCAGCAAGAGCTGCTCTCGCCTCTTCTGCGCCTCGGTCTTCTGCCAGTCTGCGGGAGAAGCACAACAAGAGCAGCGGTGAGAGGGGCGGCCGGTACCGCCAACCCGGCCCGAACCAGCCCGGTACGGCCCAATCCAGCCTGGCACAGCCCGGTACGGACCAACCCAGCCTGGCACAGCCCGGTACGGCCCGGTACAACCCAACGCAGCCGGCCCTGTACGACCGCAGTCTGGCACAGCTCGGCCCGGCCCAGTACAGCCCAATTTCAGCCTGGCACAGCTCGGCCCAGCCCGGCTCAACCCAGCCTGGCACAGCACAGCCCGGCCCCGGCCTCTCTCCCCCGCAGCCGGGCGGCGTTTCGCCCACCTTGGCTTGGGGGAACTCAGCAGCGATTTTGGGGTGGTTTGGGTGGAGATTTCCATCCTTTCTTTTCCTTTTTCTTCCCCCCCCTCCCCTCCTCTCTTTTTAGTGTAAAATTAGTTTTGTTTTTCCCCACGCCTGTGTCTGGCCGCTGCCGGGTTTGCACTCCCGGAGGAATGAATGCCCGCTCCCCGCAGCCCGGCTCCTCTCAGCGGCCGGAGGAATCTCACACAGCGCAACCATATGCCGCGCAGTTAACTTTAAAGGCAGGTAGCGCTTAATTAGCATTTCCCACTTTGAAGTAAAAAATACACTTGCTACAGAATATCGCGGCGGCCTCTCCAGCCCCGGAGCTGGCAGGCAGAGGCGGGCGGGCAGCCTCGCTATTCCCAAAGGGATTCATCCCTCTGGCCCGGCCCGGCGGAGCCCCCCGGGGCCGCCCGCAGCCCTCGGGCTCTCCAGCCAGACCGTGAGGGCTTGTCGCTGTCAGTCAAGCTCCAGCCTTCCCCGCCTCCCTCATTAAGAAGGTAAACAATGAAAAGCAGGAGCAGTAGATGATGAGGGAGATAGCAGGACAATTGAGGAGCGGGAGGGAAAGAGGACACCGGCTCCAAAAAAAAAAACAAAACCAAAAAAACTCCAAGCACCGGGAGAAGCCATCGGTGTCCTCGTCCTCCCCGGCCGCGCTTCCCGAAGGCCAAGGGGAGAGAGGGTGCAGCGCTTTTGGCTTTCTCCCCCACCCACCCGCGCTCTCCATTGCCCTGGGCGATCATGTTAAAACTCACATGGCTGGTGCTTATTCAGATAAGCCGAACAATGCTCCCCATCGGTTACCATGTGAATCTTCACAAACCCCGCAAGAATGCGGTGGTTCAAATCCCCCTGACCCCCCTCCAAAGCCAAATTTATTCAAGACAGCAAACTGCTCAGAAGCTTTATGAAAGCAAGTGGTGCTAGAGGGAATTCAGCCTTGTATTTACAAATTAAAAATTAGATGCATCATCATGCAATGAAGGTTTGGAAGAGCGGCAGAAAGGCAGGAATGTGTAACCGCTTTTATCGCGCCCTCCTCGCTGTCTGCCCGGGCACACGGGCCCACGAGCGAGCCGCAGGAAAAGCAGCAGGCAGAACCCAGGGCACACGCAGGAAAACCCACGGCACACGTGTGAGCAGTGAGCACACACGGTGGCCGCGTCCCGCAGGCAGAGCTGGAGTGGGGGCACCAAAACCCTTCCCGCAGCACCGGCCTGGCAGGGCACTGCCCAAACTTTTTATTTTTATCACTTGTCTCCTTCTTTTCCTTTCTTATTTCATTTTTTTTTTTTTTAATGTGTCCTTTCCCCTCCACCGTCGCTAAGAAAATAATTTTTCAGGTGTACACAGATTAGAAGTGGAGTTAGCAGCCAAAATCACTGGTAATCCAAGCCACTTTTTCCTGTCACAGAGCTGCTTTGATTTGGGTAGCAGCCTTTTAGGTGCTACTTCTTGGAGCAGTCTCTCGATTTTCACTGCTGCTTCTCCCTTCTGCTCCGTTTTGGGCAAAACTCCTTCACTTTAATCCATTTCAAACCCTGTCACTCTGCGAGCCAGAGCTTCCCCAAACCGGAGCGTTTTGCCCCCAAAAATAAAGCCCCTCACAGGCAATGAGATCTCAGCATGACAACACCGCCCTGAAAACGGCCACGGCAGCAAACCAGGCAGAAAAGGGAAGAGAAAGACACACAGCAGAGGATTTCAGGGGTGTTTGCTTCCCCCCAGACGTGGTCCCCAACTTTCAGGTGAACTTTTCCCCCGGCTTCAGCTGGGAATTGTGCTGGGACTCAGCACATCTGGGAACACGAAGCTCTGGATGAAAAGGGATTTGAAATCCATTGTCTCTACCTGGACTTAATGTAATTTTTCACAATTTTGATGTTTTTCAACTTGTTATTTTAAAGCTTTTGTTTGTTTGTTCAGCCCATTTCTCCAGTTGCAGCAGCAACTTTAGTTTTTGAAAGAGCAAACAAGTCAGAATATTTCAGTGTATGTTTTGCTCAGTCCCTCACTGTTTTTCTCTGTTAAGTCCCTTCCTTAAGTGCTACAGGTTTTGTTGCTTCATCTTCTAGCCCTGTGAAGTAAATAATGTCCTGCTAGAATTTCATGGAACGAAACTGTCTATTTGTTTTGGTTTTTGTTGGTTTGTTTTTTCTGCATTTGCTTATTATTAATGTTTGAAACATGCCATGGGAAAACCTGCTGGCAGAAATATTCCCTCTCAGAAGTTTACTTCCATTTCTAGAAAAGGAGTTCTGCCTTTCCTCCACCCAAAATAAATAAAGAGTCAAGCAGCAATTGGTTAAAAGGACAACTGGCTCTAACTATTTAAATAACATTTTATAGGTGACTACCTTGTAATTTTGTTTTATCCAACAAAATACTGCTGGGCAGCAGTTCGGGGAAGCATCCCTATGTTTAAAAAAGCAACTGTGTTCAAGTTTGATTCCTACCTGTTGTGCCTTTTAAGCCAGGATTACCTATAACACCTGTCACATATAGTTACCCAGGCTGACTGCAGCTCTGGGAAGCTACAATATGGGCTGTGATTAATTTGAAGATTTCAGAATAATACTGTTATAAAAGCTACACTCTGGACAAAAATAGGATTAAGCTCTGAGGCTGTATATGAGCTAAAAGTGTTGAAAGCTAAAGCCCCCGTGCCACCACTCGCGACAGGCAGTTTAAAACGACAGAGTTTGCTAAATTCACATTGAAGTAGAAATGTTTTCAATTATTCATCTTCATTGACTTCATATTGTCTTTTTTCCCTCTCCCCACTGCTTAAACTGATAATTACTTTGAGCAAACAGACGTCCAGCTCCTACAGAAATGCTTTAATAGAAATGGTCGAAAGTTCTCGTAGCCAAACCTTCAACCTTGCCACTATAATAAATAAGCCTGGCACTTTGATGAAAATTAACACTAGTTTTGTAAAGAGCACATTGGGGGATTGCAGTCAGGTCTTATCTTTAGTTCCAGTCAACTAGCAATCCTGAAAGAGTTTGCATCATCATCAGAGCAGGCCATTTGATAGGATTCTGCTGCTGAACCTAATCAATCTATGGAATACTGTGGCTGCGCGGTGTAACAAAGCTAAAATAGATTTACAAATGGGGTTTTAGAGGATAAGCTCCTCCACAGGATTACATATTGATTTTAAATATAAAAAGCTTATCATATAAACCATAACTACAAAAATAGTGAACCTATGCATAAATCCTTTTAGAAGAGCACCCACTTCAAACTATAAGCCAAGAATAAATCAAGATGTACAAAATCCGAAAGGAGATCCATTTCTTGGGCAGAAAATGAACACACCACCCCAAGGTGTGCAAAGAATGAACTTATCTTTTCTAAGAAGGCATTAAAACTCGACTAAAAAAAAAAATAAAATAAATAAAAGGAGTGAGAGGAAAGGTAGCTGGGAGTGAGGCATCCCAGCACTCGGCTGCAGGAAAAGCCAGGCTCTGAAACGCAGCACCTCGTGTACAGCTGGCTCCAGACAGCCAGGCAGGACGGCCGGGGAGGTGCAGAGGTGAAAACGGAGCCCGTTTACCTGCATTTTCTTTGGCCTGTTAGTGAGAGCTTTTCTGCCTTTCTGGGTCGGAAGGGTCCAAGAGGAAACACTTTCTAGCTGGAAGCAGGCAGCGCGTTAACTCTCCCTTTCTTATCTCTACGGCTCCGTGGGGGGAAGGCAGAGGCGCGGGGCGGGGGGGGAGCGTGCCTTTTTTTTTTTTACCACCCTGGGTCATTCATGTGGCTCCTCGTGAAGTGCCGTAACCCTCCAAGAGGTCATTCAGCCGCCGGTGCCTGCGGATGAGCGGCCGGGAAGGAGCCGCTGTCTCCACATCACTGCACATCCCTAACGGGGCAGCACCTCCGGCCGCCAGCGCTGCCCGCACGCTGCACGGCAGAACCGCCTTTATCTGCCATCAGCAGGCAGCTCCCACCTTCTGCAAAGCTCTTTTCTCTCTTTTTTTTTTTTTTTAATTTTTTCCCCCTGTCATCAGCCAGCGAAGTAAATTGGTTGACGGATTTTTTTTTTAAATTTTGTTTTTTAAACACCATAGTCACACGTGGAAGAGTTAAGAGCGATTTAGCAAAACAGTAATTACCACCTTTCAAATCAAAGACTTTTTTAAAGTTCCAGTTTGGGTTGGTGTGTTCTGCCTTTCTTTTAGACAAACAAACCGCTCCCATCCTGTTACATATATATATATATATATATATATATATATATATATGTATGTATTTTTTTTTCCTGCCCCATATACTTCTGCTTTGGAACTGGTAAAAGTGAGATCTGTCTTTTCAACTCTTTCAGGGAGCCCAAGCACTCATTAACAATCGGTTAAATGGCCTCGGAGCCGACAGTGCTGGGCTGTCCCGACTTCTTCAGAGAAATCCCATTGGAAATGGTGTGGGTTTAGCAGTGATTCCCAAAAAATGCATCTTTGCATCTTCTGAACACAGAAAACACCGATGTGCCCACCGAGAGGTGGAGTTGTCACAAATGGGTATTTTGAGTTTTCACAGGTGTTTTTCCTGTAAGAGTTTCTCCTTTAATATGTTTGTTGGGTAAAAGCAGATAACTGCTAAAAGTTCTAGAAGACCCATAACCTTATTGAGAGTTAAAATGCTAAATGAGGACTTTGTTGCATAAATTTAAAAAGTCCCTCAAAATAACCAAAATTCTCCAGCACTTATGTTTGCTTCCTAAACCTCTGTTTACCGTACCACCAGTAGCTTATTAAAAAAAAAAAGAAAAAGAAAACGAGAGAGAGGAAAAAAAGATGATTTCCTGGAGTATGGGCATTCCTCTCTGAACTTACAAAAAGAAACTAAAAAATACATTTTTGTTGCAGACAATGTGTAAATGGCACAAGCTGCTAGACATTTAAAGGCTGCTGCTAGAACATTCCAAGGCAGTATGTATATATATATATATATAGGCAATTAAACGTCAAAAGTTTAGATTTAAATACAGGATCTCCTAGCTCCTCTCCAGTTTTAGATTATTTTACGTTTCAAATATTTCATCAGTGCGATTCCAAATTAATCTGGCTTGTCTCTGCAGAAAGCAATGTATGTGTTTATGACTCAGGATTATCCAAGAATACAGTGAAGGTAGTTTTATGCAAAAAATATAACTGCAGATGGAGAGATATGAAAAAGCTACCTGAAACCTGCTGCTTTTTTCCAACAAACTTATGCTCCCAGTGAAGTCTCCAAACTAATTAGAATTGATTTATTATGGATCAGGTACCTTATCAGGTGAAGAAAGAAATTACCATGGACAGTCAAAGGGTTGAGAGGTCAATACAGAATAGCAAAATCAATTTGCATTGATTAGACAAAAGGTCCATTTTACAGAGCCCAAAGGATTAACTTTAAAGCAAACATCTTTGAACTGTAAGGCAGCATTTGTGACTGAGAGGTATAAGTGGTGCAGCATTAGAAAACACTTAAGATATTTGAATAAGAAAATAATGCAAGCAATGGTTTAAGCTATCTGGATGTTTATTTTTTTATTATGAATCATCCCAAGGATTATTGTACAATTCACTGGAAAGCCCTATGGAAAGGGTGCAATTGTTTCATTTATCCCGTGTCAATCCATGCAGGTGAGGTGACTAAACTGGGAAGGGAGAAACTCTGTGCAAAGGATTGCACTAATCCTGCTGGTGTTGCTCCTGATGAAATATTTACTTGACAAACCTACAGTTTTACCACCAAAACCAATAAGACCTTTTTTTTTTTTCCCCCACAGTGAGTTACTGTTGTAGAACAGGTCTGAAACATTTTAAAAGGATTAAAGGGAAAGTTGATTAAAAGGAAGAAGTTCTCTTGTGTGGGTCACCCTTTCCTTTTTCTGCAGCACCAAAAGCAGCACGATGCCACCAAGAGAGGAAAGCCAAGAGAGCACTACTGCAACAAAAAACTGTCAACCCCAGACACATCCTCTACCTCCTCACCACTTTGTTTTCCAAGTTTATTGCAACAAGACCACACTTCTTTGTCCTGCACCTTGGCTATTTTTTTTTAATTTTTATTTTAAACCCTGAAGAAAACCTAATAACGGGATTGCAGCCTCAGCACACTCACCGTGTGCTATCACTTGAAGTGATGCAAATATCAGCATAATTAATGGGATTCAGAGAAGCCTCCACATTTTGGTGGCACCTTCCAGGTGCTAAACCTGCCTGGCAGAGAGAACTTTCCCCCCCTGAGTCCCCAGCACTGCTCTTACCTTCAATAGCCAGCATTGCTCTGAGCTCCCTGTTCAGCAGCTCGTAGCGCCTTTCCAGGTCGTGTTCTTTTTCCCTAGGCAAGTTGCAAATGTTCATCAATATGTTAATTACTA
This sequence comes from Trochalopteron elliotii, assembly GCA_024734555.1. NCBI lineage: Eukaryota > Metazoa > Chordata > Aves > Passeriformes > Leiothrichidae > Trochalopteron > Trochalopteron elliotii. The sequence goes on from JANPWX010000314.1 coordinate 201,581, forward strand.
AATCATTAAACACTTAAGAGCACCTTTAACTTACATTGATTTTAGGAGTCGCGACTGACTTTTCTCTTTAACTTTAAGCTACTCCAAACAAATGATACACAAACTTAAAATCTGGCTCAGGTGGCCTGTTCAGTAACCAAGGGCCTGAAATGGAAATTTCATGTAAGGTCAGCTTTAATTCTGTCAGTTTAACTCCTTTGCACCACAGGATGCAATTATTGTATATTCATCTCTGGAACAGCTGTTGTGGAATGTCCAAATTACAAAATATTCCCCAAGATCTCATGAGCAAATTCCAGCATCAACCCATTCACCAAGATAATGTGACACTGGAAATGTTATTTTATAGCCATTCTGCCCTAATCAACAATAAATATTGGACAAGGGATTAGAAAGCTTAATATTTTGCAGGTAAAATCCTCTGTCAAGTTCAGACCCAGCAGGAGATAGGTGAGCAGAGGCTCTTCCCAGGGAAGTATGCAGGCATCTACACTAGGTGGCATTATGGAAAGAAATATCGAACTGAAAGAAGCTGCAAGAGAAGCACTCGGGGCAGAATGCCTCTCAAAACAAGCAGCACCTTCTCCCTTCCTCAACACTGCCAGTGAGAAAAGGTTCATTTGTCCTTCCTTTGCAGTGTCAGTGGTATCACTGCACTGTGAGTGATTTACTGACATCCCTTCAGCAGAGATGGGACTGAGGATTTTCTACAAAGCAGGTAGTGACTCAAATTCAGCTCTCTCTCTGAATAGACTTCACCTGTCTCATCTGAGGTACAATCCAAATCTATTTCTAAAATTTTATTCTATTGTTGGGCTTTAAAAAATGTAACAGTGCTTAATATTTCTTTAATTTCTTTTTTCACAGCTCTGGCTAATCTTGTGTCATTGCATGCTTCTCATTTTCAAGTCTGAAATATGAGAAAAATAAGTTATTCCATGTGTAACACATCCACACCACTCACTTTTGAGGTTTTTTTTTTTTTTTTGAAGCCTAATGGTAAGAGAGTAAAAAAAAGTTTTACATCTACCTGAAGAATAAATCATCCTTTTGTAAATACTTGTGTTCATCTGTACTTACAGAAGAGAAAGCTGGTTCATTCGTCTTATTAAGGCATTCTTCTTATTAACCAGCATGAACCACTCCTGCATCATAGCTTCTTCTTCTTCTGTGTTTCTTCCTGCAACCAAAAGAACTTCATTACTTAGGAGGCATTTCACAATTTGAGCTATATATTTTCACTTCAGGTTTTGGACTATCAGTTGCCAGTATCACTGAGCATGACAAGGCATATTCTCAAATGGTAAAAATATCATATGACTGCAAGTCCTGTCTGCTTTATAAATAAATCTTTGAAAGCAGCCATCCTCCAGGATACATTTTAGTGTTCTTTATCCTGCTGGTGCCCTGACCTAAATAAATACCTTTTAAAAGGACCGTGTGTTTTAAATTCTCCCAAATGAACTACACAATTGCAATGCTTCCAGTGAAAAACCCTTACTGCCAAAAGATGTCTGGTCATCACCAAACACAAAAAAAACAATTCCTGCAGGCAAGATCCACTCCACCCATGCAAACCCAGCACAGCGAGGATGATGTGGCAAGGATCAAAGTAGCTGCAGAGGAGATGCTAATGCTGAACTCTTGGCTAAGGTGTGGGCACCTGCTCAGCTTCTGTGTTCATGGCCACTCTTCCAGATGAGCTGGAAAGAGCTGCTCCTTCCCCTCAACCTGCAGCCAAAGGGAGCATCTGCACAAACACAAAGGATCTTGGGATCCAGGCACCCAAGGGTCCCATGTGTGTATGCAGGGACTGGTAACCCTTTCCTCAGCCCCCACCCATCCCAGGCAGGATCAGGATCAGGATCAGGATCAGGATCAGGATCAGGATCAAGATCAGGACCTCCAGGCAGTGCTAAGCTCTGCCAGACTCTCTAAGACTCTGTGTCACCACCCCTGCAGCATGAGTGAAAGGCAGATGAGTGTCCAGAAGGCTCCTGACTGTGCTTTCCAGGGAGCAGGGCTGCTGAGCCAAATTCCACCCCTTCTGAGCTCAGGGACTCTGGCAAAGTTCTTTGTGGAGACTGTGCTTCTGTGGAAACCTCTCATCCCTCAAGCTGAGGTGAGGAGCAAAGGCTGTATGGTCTTCATTTAATTATGAAACTCACACATTTCACAGGGTTAAATCTAGGAATAAACTTGGAACAGAGGCAAAGGAGCATGAGCTTGGTCATGTGAGTTTGTTTCCCAGCTTTGAAGCACAGTTGCCCAGTGCTTCATTGGGAGAGTGTGGGTACACGTCTGAGTTTAAATACCTGGTGTGCAATATGGGAATAATCATCTGTACTGACCCTGTAAGGGTGCTCAAAGTTAATTCTTTGGTGTTTGTAACAGGGTTTGAAATCTCTGGTGCAAAGTGCTGCACACTTGGGGATGCTGCCTTGTTAAGTCCAACCACAGGATCCCTAGTTGCAGGGAAGGCATTTCTAGCACCTGGAGCTGGAAAGACACTAAAAAAATATTGTTTTGCCCTAAACCAAAGCATTCATTTCTGGATGGGAGGGTTTCAGATGCTGGCCACGTCCATGTTCACACCCCAATGCCACAGCAGTGTGCAAGCCCAGACCATAGTAGTATGCAAACCCAGACCTAAGTGGAGAATCACACCCTCACCAGGCTATGAACCTCCTGCCTGCAAGGAAAGGTTTCCAGCCTTCTCCAAACTCTTTGATTCCCTCTGCTGTGGCCACGAGGCATCCACACAAGGGCAGGAAAAGAGGATGAACAGGGAAGTGGGTCAGCTTGGGGTGGAACTGGTGGACCCACAGAGTAAAAAAAAGTTAAATTTGGCACGCTGTCCTTTCTGATAGGAGACATCCATCCACTTATCCACCTGGGAAGTGCCTGGTCAATGGAATTTCCTGGAAAGGTGCTTTTAGGGCCACAATTTGCTAGCAGTGAGACAGGAAGGGCAAAGCATCCCAAAGCATGGATGGACCCACAGTGCTTTTCCAAGCAAAAGCAGCAGGGCCCAGCTCCTGGGGCAATGGAGCAAGGAAAGAAGGAATCTGACATGTAGAAATGCTTTCCCCTAGTATCTCCACTTTGTGTTTTGTGTATAAAATATCACACCACAGCATTTACAACAATATTCATCAGTTCAGGACACTTTGCTGTAAGTTACAGATCAAAGGCCTTGCTGCTGTACTGGGTCTGCTTTTAGAAGTAGGTAATAATCAGTATTACCAACCTTTTGTTGAAATGCACCAAGTAGTTGAAACTTATTTAGGGGAGAGATCAAGAAGGTGATTTTTTTGCCTTTTTTTTTTTTTTTTTAATCCTTGCAAAAGGACCATTACTATTCTGTAATACATAAGATTTTTTACTAGCAATGTGGCAAAGTTGTCACAAGCAGACATCCATGGCTACAGTAACATTTCAATCAATTTGTTAGTTTTGGGGTGGACTGGGATGTCTGGCTGGAAGATTATAAATACAAGCCCTTGCTGCATTGAATTTTGCAAGCCTTGAAAAAGAAATGAGAGAGACAAATGTCTCCAAAGTGTTTGGCTCAATGGTGCATCTGACTTCATTGACTTTCATACCATGCAATTTCAGGTTAAGAACATAAACTTAAGATATAATCTTCTTTCTATTAATGCATTCCTCCTAAACACAGTTAGTTGCAACATATAATGAGAAAAGATCCGGGTAAATCTTGGAGCTGTCGTGTCAGATCTGCACAGGTGCCTATTTTAATATATCCGTGCTGACACCAAAGCACATACAACATCCACGGAACGGGCTGGTTTAAAAAAGTGAATTAAACAAAGTCTTGATTGTTTTGTTTTTTTTTTTTTTTACAGAATTTTAAATCTGTTTTTGTATTCGCTTTGGACCCATGTGATGCCCTGACACCGGTCATGTGATATCGGCTGCGATAGGCACAAATCCCTGGGCAGCAACAAAAGAAGAAAGAGCAAAAAAGAAAAAGCTGAGAAAAAGCTTGCAATTTGGAAAAAGGCCAATTTTTCCTTCGCCCCGGCGAAGGCCTTTTTGATCAGTGAAATGACACATGTGTGCAATATTAATAGTAGTCGATCCTGATATTTTATTTGTTGACAGTCAGCTTTTAAATTCTTGTGCACAGAGCTGAAACAAATTCTTCTCAGGCAGGAAAAATAAAGATGAACTCCCATATATAAGAAATTTTTAAAAAACTCTGGCAAATACACTAGCATTAGAGCATTACTTCTTTTTTTTTCACTTGGTGAAAGGATGCACATGAAACACTTTCAACAAAGAAAAATGGAGTGTTCTTACTGCACCAATACTGCAAGCTAAACTCACATTTACAATTTCTAAACAAAAAAAATTTAGAAAAAGCCTTTCTTCAACAGGGTTTCACTCTGTAAAACCCGAGCTGCTGCTGGGGTGGTTGTTGTTTCCACTTTCCAAGTGTAGAACAAGTATTTAATTGACTTGCTACAAATGCTTGAAAATTTAAATTGGGAAAGTGTCCGTGTTGTTCTTGGGGAAAAAAAAAAAAACCAACAAACTGTACAGATTATTTAAATGAAGCAAAAAAACCCCATGCTTGAGAACAAATCGATCCCACACATGCAAACTCCTTATCTAAGCCAGTACAAGATGCTGAAAATCTATAAATCGCCCACAGATCTTAAACTTAAATTTTTTTCCATAATACATGCATTACACTATTGTTTTTGATAAACAACAACAACAAAACCCTTTTAAAGCTAGTAAGTTGGACCATTACAAATTAATCCTGACTTTAATAACTGGTTAAAGACCCCTTCAGCTTTATAAGTAACAAAAAATATTAAAGCCTGTGATCACAGCGAGCTTTTCTCATTTCTCCTCTAACCATTTGTTATTTAATCCAATACTAGTAATCCAATTTGTCCATCAGACTTTTAAAGGGCAGAATGCAACTTCTCCAGCTTAGACACTTTTCAAAGTACAATATATTTTTCAAATGAATGCTGGATGTTTCATTTTTCCCCCAACTGTTCCTAGCTCTAATGTATGAGGAAAAAAAGAACAAGATGAACATTGTTCGTACTGATTAAGTAAGAGCTCATTAAAGAGCTGTCAGTGCTGTACTTTGAATATGCATGAAGCATATAATCAGATCTAGTACCGTCACTAGAGGAGAATACGGTAAGTACAAAGGATTGATTTAATTACTTAGAGTGGGCTGTGGTGGTAAAGCAGTCTTGTTAGCGCCGAAAGAAAAGGAGGTTGTATTCTGGCACGGTTAGGGGAAAAAGGCAGTTTTAGCTTCTGCCACAATACCTAATCTCAGGATAAAGCACTTTACATTGTAGCTTAAAATGAAGACTGCCAGTTTTCTAAAAAGACCAGAATTCATCTTATCTTGTTTAACCTCATCTGGTTAACTATCTAGCAGAACATATTTATTCTCTTTAACACGTAATTATGCTTATACCTTTTTATCCTATAGTTCAATAATGACTTCTGAAAACAGCCTTCAAATAAGAGCGGGCAGTGCTGCAAACATCATATGCATGGCAAACTGCTCGGTGAGAGATTTGAAAAATGCAGCAGCAGAAACTCAGATGAAACAGTGAGTACACGCGCCTTTATGTGAAAAGTCAATACAGTTTTTAATGTCGGACTTTAACCTGAGGAGGCTTCTGGCAGGGTTTCTCTCATTTATTTTCTTTTTTCCCCCTCTTCCTTTCTGCCTCTCCCCCCCTCCACCTCTTTTCTTTTCTTTTCCCTTTTTTTTTTTTTTTTTTTTTTTGGCTTTTAATTAATTCATTCTTGTTTTATTCTTCCTCTAGGAATCCAAGGGAATTCTCTCACATCAACTCCCAGTGCCATTTTCTAATTTCATTGTCTGGCTTGAGTGGTGAAGGATGCGTGCTCTATTCTTTTCTTCACTTGACATCTACCAGAACCCTCCTCGATGATTAGGAATGAGCCCAACACCAAGCCTCAAACAGCACAAGACATTAAATTCTGCCCTCAGATACGAGAAGCTCCTCCTGGCTCCTGAGCAGCGATCCCAAGCTGTAACAGCTCCTGCTCAGGGTTCAATAGAGGCTGCAGCAGAAAGTTTGGTAATTTTGTTCCTTACTGGAACAAATTTTAGTGATAGCCAAAGCACTGATAGTACTAGCAAATTTTAATGATAGTCAAGGAAAAAAAAAAAAAACAACAAACCACAACCCCAAATCCCTTTCCCTTCTCACCCATATTTCTGATTGTTATTTGAAATCAACTCGAGTCAATTTTCTTCCACAATATTCAAGAAGCACGCTAACAAACACATTACCATTTTGTGAGAACAATATAAGCAACGAGCTTAATTTAATGTTGTACAGCTTCCTGGCAGTCTTTTACAAACACATCTTCCTTCATATTCTTCTGGATTTACAAATGGATTTTTGTTTACACTGTAAGCTAATTTTATCTTAAATTATTTAAATAAGAAGCATCTTGACAAATGTCTCTTCTGAATCAATTTGAAAGAACATTTTTTTTTTCCTTTCTTGCTGCAAGTACTTTCAAACTCAGCCAGCTACCAGGGTATGTATGTACCATTAGACCCATTATTTTTAAGCCTTTTGGGCAGCTAGACATTAGATAAACCCAATATGGATTAACATAGTAAACCTGTACATTGCTAACAAAACAGGGAAGAAAGTGCTACAAAACACTGAGAATACCACTTAAAAGGAGGAAAAAGCAACAACATGCAGGGACAAGATTAGTTTACAGTGTAAATGGATGAATACACTAACTCCTCTACACTTTATACCATCATAAATCTGTCAAGATAAGACAATAGATTAATATTTTGTTAAAAATCCTTAAATGCAAATGTATTTAGCTGATGTGCAAAAAGGAATTACAACCTGTAGAGGATAAATAATAAAGGGTTTACATCAGCATCCCAAACCAGCCCATTCAGTCTGGCAAGAAATAACAGGTTTACAGAAATCACTCTGTATGCCGTCTTAAGCAGTAATTGTTTTTAAATTTTATTTGCACTGTGTGCAGTGTGTGTGCCATGGTGTCATGGTTAAACACAGAAACCTTCCCATGTCTCCCCATTTACCTCAACACAACTACATGAAAAACAACCTACTTAAGACAGAGCCCATTCTTCATCCATTTGCTGATGTTTACACACAGTTTTAAAATAGAATAGAAGAAGCTTTCTTCACTCAACACACTTGGGTGAAGAGGCCAGCAGGAGAATGCCAGTGCATGGGAACTGGAGCGGGGCAAATAACAACAAAAACTGGCCGACTTTGCTCTGCTCCTCTCTCTGGGCTATTTTGTAGTTGACAGAAGCTTGGTGACTACTGAGAGCCATTCAAATGCCCAGTGAATTCCACAAATTTAACAGGAAGGTCTTTTGATAACATACCCCACTGTCTTTATTTGTCTGCTTAAAAAAAAACCCAAACAATAAAACAACCAAAAAACCAAGTTGCGCTCACCCAATCACAGGGACGAGTTTTTACAAGTTTCTGTATTAGGAGCAAGTGGACAGATTGGCTTGTTTACCTGAAGGAGAACATGAATGGCAAATGAAGAATAGTTCTAGGATGTGTCTCATCTTGTCTCGTAAGAACCTGGGGAAATTCACTGAAATTGAAGGTGGTGTGTTTAAAACCGATAAAAAGAATGATCTTTCCTCAAAGCCTCGTCATTTACCGGTAGAACTCGTCGCCACGAGGCAATGTTGAAACTAAGAGCTCAGCAAGAATTAAAGCCAGGGTTGAATGTTGAATATGGAAAGGCGAAGCTGTAGCAATAAATATCCAAATAAACAAACAAAAAACCACGGGAGGTAGGAACTGGATCCTCCTGCTTTAGGACACAAGCTAACTTTTAATTTTCAGAGGTTAAATTAAATGTTCCCTGGGGCCAGGTTAGCTTGTGACTGGCCTCTGCAGAGATTTTTGCCCTTGCCTGGGTTCAAGCCACACCTGTCCCACTAGAGAGGAGTGTTCTGGACCAGACTAGGGTTGATCTGCTGTGGCTATTACAGTTTTACTCAAAGGGAACACGGGAAGGGATGAGAAACAGCAGCTGACCAACCTCACATTGTCAACAAAAGCTGGTGGAAGGTGTCAAATGCTTCCAAGTCAGCAGCAGCCTTCCCACTGATTTTAACAGTCTTCTCATCTTGCTCACTGTGAACAGCTTATGCACAAACCAGCTCTTGTTTTTAATGTGAGTTACTGAATTTAACAAACACTTTAACAAATACCTATATTTACAGCCTATATTATATTTGTAAAGCAGTTACATGAGACCTACTCCAAAATGCCTCTGACACAACTGAAAGTTACGGTGGAAATTTTTACATGACCAGTGGGCCACAACTTATCACTGAGTGAAACTCAGGCGTCCCAAAAGAAACATATTTTTTTGAAAAATCACCCTCCTCTGCTTTCACAGGGCAGAGTTTCAGAGGGCAGTTTTCCATCTTTGGTGGAAAACCTCAGAATTTTGGATAAAATATTTTTTCCAAGTAATCGGTGTCAGAACCCACAACAGACACCTCATAGCATGAATGGATGGGCTGCTCCACCTTGAGCTTCAGGCCTCCCATTAGAGATTACCACACTTTCTCCCAGAATACTTCCTCCTTTCAGGACAGGAGGACCTCCTCAGTTATTAAAAACCACTGAAAATGAACAAGAAGAGCCAGCAACAGATAAGCAAGTGGAACTGTTGTTTAGATGACAACGCAGAAGTGGCAGCTAGCAGATAAAACCCTATCACAAGTTTTTGAGTCCAAGCTGGATGGGAAAACTCCTAAGAACATTAGAAAGGCAAATTCATGGCCACTAACTTGCTGTCTGAGAGCAGCTGAGAAGGAGACATTGATGTCCACACAATGGAGTCTCATAAAGGTAGGAACCGACTGCCAAGAATCTGCCAGGCAGAGTTACATTGCAGCGCATTGTCTGACTCTATTTCAGCCCCCAAAAGTACTGTGTAACCCTCATGAAATGGAGCTGCCACCAAGGAAATGCCTTCATCACAAGCACACATCAAATTAGTTTAATATCAAGCAGGAAACTTGTGATTTCTTTGGTTTCTGAAACATAAAAAATAGATCAGAGAGGCTGTTTAAAATTTGGAGAGCGGCGTAAACAGAAGGTCAGGGTTCTGACCACGTCTTGGCACGTGCTGGGATTTTACTTACCTGCAGTGGGACTGACTCACAGGAAGTGAGAATTCCCACTCATATTTGTGGCCTACAATCTGGGCAGCCTAAAATTATCACAGGACTGCAACTTCCACAAAAAGACAAACTGTGGAAGATAAAACCTGAAAAACCACTGATTTTCTCTACATGACGAGTCTACACAGTGGCCAGTAGAAAATAATAGAAAACCAACCAAAACAGAATGCCTCGACTGGATAAAGATTATGAATATATTTTAAGTATGGGACCATCAGTCCAGACCAAGCAACTTTGTGCCCCAAAATTCAGGCAGGAGGAGGTGAGGTTCAACTGAAATACCTGGAGATTCCTGTGAGAAAGTGATGCCTCGAGGATAAGTGCCTGCAGGGAATCCTAGCACTGAGTAAAACCAACACTTGTGCTTTATCACCCTCTGGTACTCTGTGTAGCCAAATCTTCTCCCATAGCACAATTTCAAAAGGAATCCCAGCACAGGAAAACATGCACTATTAACTGATACACTCAAACTTTTGAAACTATGGAAAAGAAGGTAGATTATGCTTGGAAATCCAGCAGGAGAGAGATGATGGTATGGCAGATGAATTACTTCAATTGCAGATTTATAAGTAGACTTGGAAGCTTTGTCATGAGTGATAGTAATTTCTCTACAGCTCATAACTACTCCTTAGAACACTTTACTACCTGTTTATGTGGCAAGTGATAGCTGAGTAAGGTACTGAAGTGAGAGGCCATTTACCTAAAAGTCACTGGAGTATGCCCTACTAGGTAGCATATTACTCCATTTTTTACCAAATGTTGCCTTACTTCCTTCAGAACATATTCTCCTGGAGCTGGAAAGGGGTAGTGGATATTATAAAGTTATTCTTTGATGGATAGGGCTGAATTCAATCCAAGTGAGATGATGATGATGGCAATGGATGTGACCTTGTATTGGTGTTAATTGAAAATGTGTACTCTTCACTGGGAGCTGGCAGGTTTGTACTTCTGGGATCCAAACCTTCCCAGGGTTTACTGGGTGAGTTCAGCTAGGCTGAGGTGTCCCCAAGGCCCCACAGCTCCCAGTTCTGACAGAAAAGGTGTTTTTGGTGGTAAATGGGAGAAACCCAAGAGAAAAACAACAGTGGTGTCTGCAGGCTGCAGTGGCACTGTGGGCCAGGAGCCGTGGGGTGACCAAAGGGCCTCTCTCCTCCCTCTGCCCTCCCTTTGCAGCAGACACTGATTGTAGAGAAAGCTAACTCCAGGCACAAAGCCAAACACTATGCCTACCACATGAAAGAGCATTTATACTCCAACACCACAAAGAAAGATGGAAATCACTTAAAAGAAGCAAGTGTCTGTTGGGTCTTGTAAGACTTTTGGAAGGCTTGCAAGCCTATTCATAGTGCCTAGGGCTCTCCCAGAGTAGTCTCCTGCTATGCAGGCAGTGCTCTACTTGGACTCTCCTCTTCAAGCTGGCTTCAACCTGTTGACAGGTTCTTTGAAGGCAATGATGAGGCTACAAAAGCCAGGGAAGTGCATGGAGTGGAGGTTGACTTATCACTCAGTCCCTCCAGCCAATGGCATTGTGTGTTACTTGGAGAAAAAAAAACCCCAAACACGGTCACTGAGCCGCTTTAATGATTTAATGAATTTGGCCTGGGAAGGCTGAACACGCATGCTGCCCACGTTTGGTCTTGGAAAGGTCACCTCCTGTGAACTTTTGCTTACCAATGCACAGACCTAAGAGTGAAGAGATGTGGAAAACCAGAGACAAACTCTGAGGTTTGTTTTGTGGAAGTTTCTCAGCTGTAGAAACACTGGGTCATTGGAATAGCACGGCCAGAGGGTCTGCCTTTACCAAAGGCAAGTCTGTTTTGCAGGAACTGTTAATGGAAACCCAAAGAGTTTGCCAGTAAGAGACTGAGGAGGCAACATGACAGAAGGGAAACTGGAGAGAGGCTGGCAAACCTCAAGAACTCAAGATGTTCTCAATCACTCATAAAATGCATGATTCTGGCAACTACCAAATGCATACTTGGGCAGAAATCTGTGTATGTGCTGTGATCTGGGCCCTGAAGACTCCTGTCAGAAAATCAGCTCGCTGGTGTGCCAGTTTATTTGCATTAACAAACTCTCACAAATGACTTTGGACTGCATCTCTACAGAGCCCCAGGTCACCCAAGTCACCCACCCTTGGACCCACAGACAGGCACAGTCACCATATTGTGCACGAGACCTTGATCATGGTGTCACTGCACTTCTTTCACCCAGGGTTTTGGTAGTTGTCAAAGCTCCCATTACCACAACCCCGGCAGCAAGTCAACGTTTCTACACAATGGAGAGAGACACATCTCAGCAGATGCTTTAGAATATGGCTTTGCTTCCAAAACAAGCAGTAACCACCAAGGCATAGCTTTGTGAACTGTTATTATGTTAGAGTAAAAATCTTTTGCTCATGTCAGAAACCTTTCCTTTCACCCAACACAATCAGTAATATCCTTCCAGCCTCCTAGTTGTTAGGTATTTCCAATAGAGGAGGTTCACAAACCAGCACCAGCAGGGACATAAACCAGTATCACATATGTAGCAGTCACGTATCTAGAATTTCTTTGAAATGCTTGCACTCACTTCTTATCCTAAATGTAAAAAGATAAGCATCAAAAATGTTGTTTTCAGTGACACTTTTACATTTTCTATCTTGCCAGGAAGGCTGTTGTTATATTCTGTCCTTCCTCTTGCTCTGCTTTGGCATGTGCACCTTTGTCTTTCACAACATGGTTGGTCAACTCATTTCTGTCTCATGGTTTGGCAAGTTCTCTGTTCACCTGAGATTAATCATGCTGACCCAAGCACAACAGTAGTGCAAGGCTGACAAACTGCTATGAAACTTATGGTGTTACTGATTCATTCTTCCTCATTTAGGCAAGATATGAAATATATGAAAAGACCATGATTTTTTTTTTTTAAATCCTTATGTACACGCACAGATATTTTTCATACTGTCTTGCTTGCAAGCTTGACAAGGTAACAAAACCAATTTCTAAATTCATCTCTCAGGCAAAACTGAACATTCATCATTTTCCTTCCCAAGCCCTAACACTGGTGAATACAAATCTGCATTTACTTTGGGGAATTCCAAAGAGAATTGTGAATTCAATTGTTTTTGAAAGATGAAATTTGGCTTAGGGAATAGGATGCCTCCTCCTAGCTCACCCCTCCCTACTCTAGCACGGATTTGTCTTGCAGACTGGGTGACTCCAGTAAGGAGCATTCAAGATGGTATAATCCAGGCTGGTAAATACAGCTCGATAATCAGGGTTGTGAAGGGGCAGAGCATATAAGGGATTTATTTTTTGATAGTGAATCTATACACATATACATCATCAAGCCCCCATTGAGAAGCAGACCACTCCAAGTGATTAATGCAGCTAAAGGGGGCAAATAAGAGATCAATGACAAAAATCACCTGGTTAAAAAAAAAAAAAAAAGTAGAAGGTGTTGCATTTAAAGGGCTTTTACTTTGCATGCGAAACAATACTGAGAAACCTGTATTTTAGCACTTGTGCTCAACAAGCACTCTAAAGTATGTCGGGATGAGAACAGAAACCCATCCTTTCTAATAATCTTGTGACAAAAGCTAAAAGACATCATCCTATTAACTAGTGATCTCGACTGCTAATGCGGAGTACTTCCTGGTGTCTTTTATGTAGAATGCTGCTATTAAAAAACCACTAAACATTCACTGTGAACAACACAGAATCATTCATCTTTTATCAGCATCTCTTGTTAGAGGAGCATGAGAGGGGCTGAAGGTGTCATTGATATTATAGAGCGGAAATTAATCAGAAATTTTTCTCATATTTTCCTCATCACACTCATTTACTTTTTGTACAAATTTCCCCCTGCTAAAAAGTTCATACCCAGCCCCCTGTTGTACGCTTTTAAGTTGAGAATATTCAACGAGTGCGTCAACTGAAAGGCACCAGGTCCCAACACAAAAAGCATTCGAAATTCTCATTTAGTTGTCTTTATTTTGCTAGCGCCATGTGGTCCTTGAAGATGTAGAAAACACGGGAAGCCGAGTAAAGATCAGAGCAAGCTCATTAGCATTCTGACAAAATTGGAGTGGTGGAGATGTATAGTTTGCCTAGTTTGTCGTTTTGAAAGCTACCGGTGGTAAGCTTTCTATTTCATTGTGCTTTTGTCTTTTTTTGGGGTTTTCAACGCAGCGGGGTGGTTGTTAGCCTAGGTTTTCACAGTGCATTGTGGGAACCTTGCCTCACATTCAGCCTATATAGTATCATTTGAGTTCAAGAAAAAAAAAAAAAAAAAAAAAAAAAAAAAGTAATTTTTTCCCCCTATTTATTTCATAATCACCTATGTTAATGCATAATTGTCATATGGCTGTCAAAGCCCATCCTGCCCGACACCTGGTTTATAAAGTTAAAAAAACCCCAGAGCCCCCCAAAATCGCCAAATAAAATAAAGTCTGAGCTCTATTTAAAAAGAAAACCTTTTAAACATGCTCCTAGTTTTCTTCAAAAGACAAGATAAGAAGAAATTAATTTAAATTCCACTGTTTACAATAAACTAGAAATGAATTTGAGACAGATCCAGTTGATTAGAATTCAAAAGAGACTCTGTATATAAGAGCCTCAATTCTATTTCAGAGCCTCTTGAAGGAAAGATGGGTTTATGCTCCAGAATTATGTAAATAATGAATTACCTCTTAGAAGACCTACAGAAGTTATTACTCTGGTCATTTTTTTTTTTTTTTAAACATAAGGCTCACTTTGAAGGGCTAAAAGGGCTACATTAATGCTGCTATTCGACATGAACGTTTCCAAGTTGCAATGAAATGGATAAAGGTCTTTTTGGATGAATTTATCTGCTAAATCCTTGTGGTTGCCCTCCTATCTCAGCTGATGACCCAAAAGAATGTCAACAGCTCATTTCCCAGAGAGCTGGGAAGAGTCACTACACAAGCCATAATCTGCACGTTCTCAAAGAACCGTTTCAAACATTACATTTCACAAGCTGTTTAAAGAGATTTTTTTTTTCCCCCCTCTCATCTCCACTATCCTACCAATACTTTGGACATCAGTGCCTTGGAAATGAGTGCTTTAACAAAGTTGAAACGTGACTTTTTACGTATTGTGTTGGTGGGTCAGGCACACACACACGCTCATACGTGCAACACGTGAGCGCCCACGGGTTCCCACATGTCTCCCATCCACATCACCAAATTCCAGCCATGCTGTGGACAGGGACAAGGCTAAAAATATATCAAGTCACCCCTAATTCACCCATCAGATTTTTTTTTTTCTTTTAATATGAAGTGTGCCAGGCTGTCAAATCACGGATATCCTTTTAGTAGGAAAGGATAAAACCCAGCTTGGAAGGAGATGCAATGGATCTAGGCTTGGAATACAGTAAATTTCACAATGGAGTGCAGACTCAAGGTATCCTTACTTAGCAAGGAGGACTGGACAAATATTGAGGGGAAGACCTGCTTGATAGAAAACCTTCAAAATTCTTTTTTTTTTTTGTTATGCATTTGGACAGCACCATTATCTCTACCGTCAAAACAGCCTGAGAGCTGCAGGCAGCCTCTGCTGAGCAAGAAAAGCAAATGGTCAGGCCAAAGAGGTCTTTAAAAAACAAACAAAAAAGTAGTAAAAGAAGGTAGCTGCCTGAAAACAGAAAGCTCTGAGATTCCCATGGGGATTGACAGATCTAAATTTTTTCATCATATTCATAATCTAATTTCACTCTATGCCTCTCATTTCACTCGTGTGAAATACAAGAAATTTCATCACAGGAGATGTTGCTACACTTGAGCTACGTGAGGAACTGTAATCCCTCCCCAAATAAAAACACCTAACCCTGAGAATTAAATAGCAGTTTTACTCTTAACAAAAGGTAGAATTCTGTCAGCTCCGAGATGCTACCTTTATTTCCAAATCTCCATTTAAACACTCAGTTCCTTTTCACTTGGGTTCCAACTCCCAGCAGAGGCAAATAACCTGGAGACTGTTATCTGCATGACAGTAAGGGCGACCGAATTATTTTTCTATACTTTGCCATGTGCTTATAGCTGCAAAATTATTTATCTCCTTCACTGCATTCTACTAGGAAAGTTTCCTCCAGAAGAATCGCCGGGACCAGCCATATCAAATTAGAGGGCAGTCAGGAGTGTCTAAGTCCAGCTTTAAAACAAATATCATAACAATTACTTAGCCATATGGAAAATAGGGTATGTCTTTCCTGAAAGCTTTTATATATTTTCTATCTCAAATTTCAACTTCATTAGAAACTATTTCTGACTAGCAAGCTGCAAGATTGCTAAATATCTAACTGTTAACCCACCATGAAGAAAGAGACTCTTTTGAATGGCAGAACTTTTCCAAGATGCAAATGAACAATAATCTAATTTTGAGAGTAAATTAACTGAAGGATTCATTTTAATGTGTTTCAAAGTCTCCAGAATGAAGTGGCAGTGGCAGGCTCTGCAATACACACACACACACATGTGCACTCGTGCTCATGTACATAGACTGACACGGCACCCCCACGACACCCAGCTTCCACCCTCAGGAGAACTCACATTGTATTTATGTTTAGGTTCTTATGACTTAAAGGCCAGATGTTTCACAAATGACCAACAATTGGAGGTTAGAATAAATTAATGACTGATTTCTGAGCTTTGATGGAATTAAGCATACTTCTTTTCTCAATGTGCCATGTGAATGTTTGCCCGTTCAACTTTTTTTTTCTTTTTTTTCTCTTTTTTTTTTTTTTTTTTTTTTGACAAGTGAGGCCACCCGGCAGAAAACAACTGATGCAAAACCCAGGAGTAATCCCTCTGTTTAGTTCAACACTGTGGTTAGCCTTAACACTGCCTCTATTATCCAATGGATTTAGAGAAACTTTCATTTATTTGTTGGCCTCAGTCTTCCAACTTTGTTGCCTCTTTTAAAGGACCCAAGACCCATTCCTATGTAAATACATTTGCATAGGGCCACAATGAAACTTTCTGGGGCCGGGATTAAACTTGCAGAACTAGATAGCTGTGCTGCGCATATTTGTGATCTTCATGTAAGTACTTTCCCAAATACATACGAGTGAATGAAGCCGATGTCTACTCTGGCTACAGGAATGCCTGCAGTTTAAATAAATGCCCCCTCGAAAACTCCAGAGCAAAGCCCCGAAGGGTTGAAGCAAGCGGCAGAAAACGGCACCCAAATGGGAAAGCACAATATAGGGAAAATGAACAAAAAGTCCTTTTCAATTAGGAGCTGCTAAAATCAGCACATTACTTGCTGCAAAATGTCCTCTTCTCTCCCTGCTTGTTGTGGTAGGACAGCGGGATCCCTGGTGTAAAAGTGATGATTCACAGCTACTTGCATTTCCCCTTTTTCTTTCTTGCTGCCTCTGTTTATACAGAGTACCTGGGGTATAGTGCATTATTATAAACTGTATTATTATAAACTGTACTCAATGCAGCCTTCTTCCAGCCAAGGCAAATATAAAGCTTTGCATCCAGCAAGTCTGTTAGGAAACAGCACCCGGATTAATCCCTGCAATTACAGCCCTCAAAACATGCTAGTGGACACTCCATGCAATTTCGCCATTCCCACAGACAAAATGCCAATACCTTAAAGGTTTATGTTCTGTAAGGGAGGCTCGATGGACCTAAAGCACAACTAAGGAGTGGTTTTGTCATTTCACTGGCTCTGATGACTGTGGGCCAAGAATTGCAACTGAATATATTCTTTTGGTATGCATTTAAGGAGATAACACCTCCTTCCAGGGCTCACGAAACACGGATATGTAATTCCTTGTTTTGCTGTGCATTTTGTTCTATCTAGCCTAAAACAGCTTTGTATACCTAACTTTTTTAAAAAAATCACTATTATAGCATCGTTCAAGTGCACAACTACAATGATTAAAATAAAAAATAAAACCCAAATACATCAAACTTAAATCATAGGCAAAAAAATACACTAGCCACTAGAAAATGACTGCCATAACCAGCAGCATGTTAATGACGACACTGTCACAAATCATAACCCAATTCTGATTTACACTGTATTTTCCTCATTCCCCACTGTATGGTGAACCTCTGCTGCCCCATGTAAATACCATATACAAACCCAATTTCTCTCGTTGGACTAAGGACATCAATACAAAAGCAAATGAACTACCAAAGTGCCCTAATTAACAATTTTGCAAGTGAATGCAGACATCAGTGCCACGCTGCAGCCATTAAAGTCTATCCCTTGCCATATCTGTTTCTGTTAACATTTCAATAGACCAATTAAATGACCTTTCCCCCCTCAAACTCAATTAAGCTATTTGAACATCAATTGATAACTTACCATGTATTTATGCAAAATGTGCAAGCAAGAGATTCTTTTTTTTTTTTCTTTTTTTTTTTTTTTTTTTTCAATCCTAATGATGTTTTGAAGAAGAGAAAACTATCTCAACTATCCTGTCCTGGTATTCCATGGAGAGGGGGGCCTGGGATTGCCTCCCAGGGGAGAGAGCCTGCTGGGCACGGTGGCATTGTGGCAGGCAGTTTGGAGAAAGCAGGTGTGAGGCAGATATTCTTCTCCCCTGCCATTTGGTCCCTACCAGGCAGCTGTCTTGGGAGGCCAAAAAGAAAAGCCGAGACAACCATCCTTTTCAGCTTGTTGGAGTATCACGTCGCTGGGTCACAGCCAGCACACTGGTAGGTGGCACAGGGTCACATCAGCCAACTTGTGGATATCCAGAATCGTTTCTTTTCTCCCTCTTGTTCTCCCCTTCTTGTCGTTTTTTTTTTTTTTTTTGTCACAACCTCTGGTTGTGCAGTGGGAAGGGGTGTCCAACTCACACCTTTCCAGCATCCCAGGGTAGGTGTGACACGGGGCTCATGGTAAAAGAGGTGATTTGCTGACACATTTGCATTTTCCCAAGGGGCTCCATCCACTGTGGATTTGTTTGTCACAAATTCAGGGGACTCGAGCCAATGTCTCCCGTTTTAAGAGCTGGCTTTTGCTTCTCTGCACAGGTAAACACTTCCCCCCAGGGTTGGTAGATAGGGACTGAAAGCCAGGGGATTTATTTAAAATAAAGCCACCTCAGTCTAGAAAAGAAGTGTTTTGATGCTGCTCGTGCTGCTGCAACTGATTTTAGGTGAGAAACATAAATTTTTTTGGCTTCAAGAAATAAAAAGGACAATGACGGATCTTCCAGGAAAAATAAGAAAGGAGAATTTGTGCAGCACATTCAGAAAAAAAAGTTTGCAAGTACCTATTGCCTCTCAGTAGATTTTAGATCAAAAAAGGCCCTCTAATTTTTAACTAAGAGGAAATCAAGCAGAAAACACAGAAGCAGAGGGGAGGAAGGTATAAATTGTTTAGCCTTCCTTATGTATGGGGAAAAAAAAAAAGCTGTACCTGAGGAAATTAAAAAAAAACCACTAAGCCTCCAAAGTAATCTTTCTTAAATTAAAACAAAACAAAACAAAAAAGTAAAAAGAAACCACTTTGAAGATGGCCAGGAGAGAAATTGAAGATCCAACTCTAACAATTCTATTTGAAGTTTTAGTTGAATCCTTTAAAAAAAAAAATTCTAGTGGCACCCTGGGATAGTTCAACAAAGGCCTGGTTTCTGGGAAAAAAAGCATTGTCCCTTTCAGAATGTTAATCTGGTATATCACTTGCTACTACACCCCAGCATGTACTTTTGCTCATATCAACAATTAAAAGAATACATTTATTAAACAGCCTTATCGCTGGATGTTATAACTTGTAATTCATGCTAACCAGATAACCAAAGTAAATTTTCTTTAAATTCTCATTTCTTTGTGAAACTTTGTAGATGGTGCATATCTCATGATTAACGGACAACGTCTAAAGCATCCCGTCCTCTAATCTTCCTAAAATCCCTTTTCATCCGATTGTTTAAGACTGCTTGAAAGGCTAACACCAAGTCTAAGACTACTGCACATTTGGGGGAGGGGAGCCTCTGTAGGTTAGCTAATTAAACTGTTTGTCTTCTGAAACATTTAACTGGCTTTAGAGATTATTCTAATTAAGAACGATGTTAGATGTATTTTTTAATGTAGCTATTAAAATTAATCATAATCCAGCAATCTCATGTGCTGAACTATGTAAATAGAGATGTGCTTGAAATCCTGCTGCAGTTTCTTTATTTGGGGGTTGATCATTACGGATTCTACGAAGCACACATCGGCATCAACCTCACTTTTAATGAAGAATGCCTTGTGAAACTCTAACTTTTACTCTGTGTTTATGAAAGGTAAACAAGTGACCTGGGCAGAGGCAGACTCCAGTGTTTCCCAAGCAGTGCAGCTACGAGGGGGGATATGAGCTCTCATTCATACTGTACATCTTTTTCTTTCTACTTCGCAGACCGTGGATTCAATTGAAGTGGAGGAAACCCATTAATTTTGGAAGGTCTGCAACTTGGCAATTGCAACTTCTCGGGCTTTTCTTTGCTAGACATACAGCAGAGCTCTCACAAATATTGCTGGCAAGAAATTTTAAAAAACAGACCACATAAAAAAAGTTGGCATTCAAACAGAAAGAACGGCTGGGGCTAGAAGCCAATATGTAAATTGGTTAGTTAAAAAAAAAAAAAATCTAGTATGATTTTCTCCTTAAATAATTAAGGAAACAAAACCAAAACAACAGAGAGAAACAAATGAATTATGACTGCAGTACACACAACAGGCAGCCTCTATCAGAACTCAGAAGGGTATTATACTCTAAACACTTTTTCTTCCCTTACTGCTGAAAGATTAATACTGGTTATCCCATTAAAGTTGGTAAAATGCCATTCTTGTGTCTTAAAGCTCTAGCATTGGAGGTCAAGAAGTGTATGCTGCTTCTTACAAGGCTAGTGTGGATGTAATCTTCCCAAAGTTACAATAATTAATGTTAAGCTTCTTTAGCAATACGTTTCTGAAAGAACTTGCCTGATAATATACTTAGAGCCTGGCTAGCTGTTTGTGTTTCTGAGCAAGAAATGTATTCTATGCTGCTCACGTGCTTCAGCTTAAATCTTTAGTCAAACTAGGGTGATGATGAGCAGTTTGACTCCTAAGCAGAAATAATATTTAAATTCTCAAAGGTGAAACATTTTGGGTGTAGGGAAATCAGAGGGGCACGGATCCTACTTCCAAATCTTTTTCACCACTAACCTGATGGAGATGTGTTCTGTGCAGCCATACAGGTCTATTTTAGGATACCCATCCCCAAAGAAAGCTGCCTGTACAGGTGCAATATATTTATTAGCAGGCAATCCACAGCAATTGCAAAAGAGCTGACATTGGAGGTCTGGTCTCAGCCCACACTTTACTCTTGAGTACAACATCTCACTGCCTGAAAGTGTCCCCACACACGCCAGCTCAGGAACTGTGGTTATGAATGAAAACAGGGAGTGTAAGATTAGATCTCCTCCTGCTCTAAAACTGAGATAATTTCATTTATTTCCAGCAAGTTACCTCTGCTTCTCTTATCTCAGGATTTGGCCCTTTCCACATCCATTCACAGCCCGGGTTATAACAGTATTTCTGAGTCATCCCATAAATAAAGGAAGGTGTATTTTTCTGAATGCATGCACTTTCCTGCAGCATATTTGTATACCCCCTTGATGTTTTTGCACTTCTACTTGCTGGGAAACTTAATGGACAAACACATCTCCCAGCTAAAAAACATTTCTGTGAGCACAGTTGGGAATGAGTGGCCCAGGGAAGCCAGAGCAGCAATGCAGCCACTGAATGGAACAGAGAATCTCATCCTCATCTTTGTTTTTGCTTAGTGCAGAAAAGAACCCTGATGATACATACAGGTTTATCTATTTGCTTCCATTTTCAGCCCTGTGAATGCATGCTTTATCTCTGGGCATAACAGCTTGTTCTGGTAGAAGTTCTTTTTGTCTTTCTATGCAGATTTTAATGCAACAGCATAGGTAGAAAATTCACTCTTGAATGAGTTCACAAGGGAAAATTATGCAAAGAGGTTACTAATCAGTCAATGACCTATCCTTTGAGGCAATACAGTAGACACAGGAATATCCAAAACAAGTCACCCTTATGCATTATAATCACAAGCAATAGGCACAGGGACTGATTCTGTTAACCTGACAGAGAGTTCATTCTTCATCATTCAAATAGGTGAGAAAAAGCAAAAAAAAAAAAAAAACCCAAAAAAGAAAGCATCCTGAAGCACAAAGCAACTTAGACAGTTTACTGGCAACTTGACCCTGAGACGGTTCCAAAAACCAGTTTCACAGACACGAGCGTGCTTAACAATGGTGTCAGTCAGCCAGCCCTGAAGCTGTCCAAAGAACCAGCCAGATACTGCTGCTGCCCAAGAAAAAAATATATTCTAGACCTGGCTTCCAGATAATATAGCTGTAAGGCACAGGCTCACCACAGCTGTTGACTGTGATGAAGATGAGGGAGATAGAGGGAAGCTCTGGTCCTGACACGACAGCCCAGGCTCTCAGCTACCTGATGGTCACCTTTTGTCTCCCTTTTTTTTTTTTTCTACATGTGCTCTGATAGAAAGAAACTGTGCATTTTATGCCTCGAAAAGCTACACGGCCAGACAAACAGAAAGCTGTGTTATTTCTTATTATCTGATGCTAGACAACTTGTATGGTTTAATTAAATATGTACTTGGAGAGTGTAACATACCATTATATATGTGCCCTGGACTGCTATTAAAACAAAATACAGCATATATGTCCATTCACTGCTGTGTGTAATATCTTAATATCATAAATGCTATCACTTTAAAACCTTTTGCATATGTCCATTTTATTTTTCACACATTTAAAAGGAAGAGCATTTCTCCCATGACCCAAGTTTTAATGCCCTGACACTGGCAAAAGCCAAAGAACAGTAAGAAATACTGCAACAAAAAGACTGAATACAAATTCATCCCAGGATGAGATTTAATATGAGAAGTGAAAATTTTATTCTGTTACAAGAGACTAAATCAACTATTTTAACTCCCTTTTTGTGCCTGTACTTTTTCAGCTCAACCTTTTTCCTTTTCTGTGAGATTCAAATGTTTCCCTCTTACAAACCTCGGTCCTTTATATCTTCAAAGCTGTGTAAAATGCTAACTAATTAATACATGTGACTTTCCTTTCACATGTGACAACAAAGCGTATGCTGCTTTTTTGATTGGTAAGAGTTAATTTGCAGTGACACAACATATGTGTTTACAGGTTTTCTAATGTTTGTTGTTTGGTTCACTGTGTAATTAGCCCTACTGACAAGGAAGCTTATGCACTGAAAAAGGAGGGGTGAAATAGTGGCTGGGAGATGGCAATCCTGCCCCATTTTGAGTACATGCAGTGTTGAAATCGGGTGCAAGTTGGAAGAAAAACAAACAACACCCCCAGCTCAGAAGATAAACGTGTAAAAGACTCTCAAGCCACGGTAACTGCCATGAAAAAGGCAGAACTTGTCAAGATGCACCCCACAGGACTAGCTACACTAAGAGGAACCACCAAGGTGTATTATACCACAGCAGTGGTGAGCCTCAGCAGATGTGAACTCTCATTTTCCAGATCTCATTAAGACCATATGCTCCTGGGCAGGGTCAGCACAGACAGACTGCAAGATCCCAGTGGCTGGATCGTCGTCACAGAGCAACAGCACAGACCCAAAATAACTTCAGCGCTGTCTTTACAGTTGCACTAGGTACAGCAGCAGCACGGAAATAGCCATCAAGGAGAATGATGGGCCAGTGGAGGATGCAAATGATTAAGAAAAAAACCCCTTTACTGTTTAAGATTCCCCCTGAAAACAGGAACTGTGAGATACCTGTCAATATATAGAGCTTATCTGTCCGTGCAAGATCTCCCGATACCGCGTTCAGCCACCGCGGCTAATGAACGGAAACAAACTCGACAAAAAAATAAACCCACCAGGACAGTTTAAAACAATAGATTAAAACCACCTGCATTATTTCCCGTGCAATTAAATTCCAGAATTAGCATAAAGTAGGAAAAACACCAAAATGGTGATAGCTATCGCTTATCTGGCTCTCTAGTGAATCACGTCTGCAGCCACCCCCAGCGCACGCCGCGCGTTAACTCTTCGCACCGTGGGTTTGTACAACTCTGAAATATAAAATTAGTTGCTTTTGAAGGACACTGAGCTCCCTCTGGTGAAGGCATAACAAGTTTATTAAGTAAGCACCACCTCTGGAAGTATAATCCCCTCTGGCTTCTTCCATGGAGTTTATTGGTTCAGTTTTCCTAACCATGAGCATCATTAGGGCAATGCAGTAATTAAGAGTTGTTAGAAAGTGAATTCTCAAACTGCAGATTAGAAAATTAAACTATTTCCTGATTACATATTAATGGAGCACAACAATAGCAGTTGCCATAAGCTTGGAAGGCAACCAAGGGATAAATCTGTGTACTTAATTACCATAAACAATGGCTGCATAGAAATGAAGTTTTATGCACATTCCCTTCTGTAATATGTCTGATATCAGTACACACTTGACAATTCTTGTTCAATTATCTCTATTATTTAATGCGCTGTGAACGGCTCTGTGTAAATAAAATTAACCACCCCAATTACTTTGAATTCATCTAGGGACAACGTAATAAAAAATGTGAAGAATTCTGTATGCCTATTAATCTAAAACATTACAGAAGCTTTCACCAGATTTTCTTGTCTATATTTATTTTGTCTACATTTATTTTAGTGCACTGCTAATTCAATTACATTTACCATCACTGGTCAATCAGCAGCAGCAGAGGGTTTTTTTTTTTTATTTCATTAATCCTTGTACAGTACCACAAACATACCCAGCCATTAGTAAGGTACAGGATCTCACATGGAAAACAGAAATATGCTCCTACTTGAATTTGGGAGCCTGAAGTTAATCAGAAAAACAATTAAAAACACTTCATACCCCGTGGCCAGATAACAAAATATCTGATAGCTACAATTTTTTTTCAAATACTTGTTTTTGCAATTAGTGAAGAAACAGCGACTGAAAAAGAGATAAATTTCAGAATAGAGATTTGTAAACCAGGATTCTTTGACTTTTATTTTAATTGTGCTATGTGATAATTCTGCATTTTAATTGGCATTTGGATATCAAGATGATGGACACCTTAAAATGCAATGACAGAAGAATCTGCAGTGGAGGAAGACACTGTCAGAAGCAGAGACAAAACTACTTTACCCATAGCAGGTTAGGCAAAACATGGGTAAATAAAATCCTGAGGAAAGCAAGACAATCCTACCTCTGACATCATTTAGTTTCAAGCCATTATAAGAGAGCAAGAAGAAAAATCAATGATATTAGATCATGATTTTATACTCCATCATCCAACTCATTCCTCTTACTTGATTGTCTGGGCTGCCTTTTCTTCTAAGAACTTGCACCCAGCAAGTTTTTTGTGGCGTTATGCTTCACAGGGCAAAATCCTTCCTATAAACTCTTGCCTATACCCTGACAGCAACAGCAAATGTGCCATGAGGTTATTCCAGGGAGCTCAGGGCACTGAAGCACTGATTCCCCTCACAGCTTTGCAATGGAGCAGTAACCACACTGTGCTGGAACAAGGTGAGGTTACATTTTCATTATAAGGACAGAGGTTACGCCACCACTGACATAAATTACTGGATATTAACAAAAGTGTGACTGCTCAGATTCAAATGGAAATCAGCAACCCAGGAATTTTAATAACTTTTAATTTTCTTTTTTTTTTTTTTTCACACATCTTAGGAAAATGTTTCTAGTGAAATCATGAGCAGCTGGCACTGGAAACACAAAGCTTCAGCCCAGTTCCAAACTCTGTGCCTAGCTGAGGAACTTTGAAAGTATCAGCTCCCTTCTGGCCAACAGCCAGGAACTTGTCTTCTCCAGCCAAAAAAGCTCCCTAGCAGAGCAGGAAAAAGGCAATGCATGTGCAGACAAGGACCTAGGCTGGCTTCCTACAGCCCCATTTTCATCAGATGCTCTTCCCTTATGGAGGGCAGCAGCTCCTAGGGCAGAGGTGGAATGGATACTCTGCAACCCAGGCTGCATCCTAGGAAATGAAGCGGAGAGCAGTTGTGTCAAGGACTTCTCTCCTCCTTGTTCATGCCAGAAAAGGACTGGGGCATTGAGAACCTCCAGGATCTAAATCTACCCACAGCCACTGCATCCCTATCAAAGCCAGGGTGGCATTTTCAACCTTTTATTTGCAATCCTAAGTGCTAGAAACTTTCTCTAAAACCTAAGTGAAATATCTTACAGAATCAAACAATGCCATGAGCTGGGATCTGACCAAGAATATACATGATTTATACTTACAGCTGCTTCTCTTTTGGTGAAACCATGTGATTTCTTCCACATTTATCAGAGCCTGCAGTGTCCAAGGGTTAGTCACTATATCCTTCTGGTCTTATCACTAGCCCACAGTAAGGAAATTCCCACCAAGACAGGTGGAACATTAAAACAAATGTCTTGATACATGGGAAGAGGATACAAAAATCTTTTCCTGTGAAATGAATGTATGATTTGAAATGAATGATACAGAATAACGTTCCAGCTGCTGCCTGAAAAAATCCCTCCTGGCTAAGCAACAAAAAGGACACTTGAACCCATAAAGATGAAGAGCTGCCAGGTGGCAGAGAGTCTCCCCACTGGAAAAAAACACCCCCAGTTCTGTGCTGGAGAAGGATGAGAAGGAAGAGACAGTGCTTTCTTCCTAGTAAGTCCTAATAAAGAACCAGGCCAAGCACAGTGGAGAAGGAAAAGATGGTGTAGTTCCCAGCAGACACAACAGGGCTGAGCAGACCATGCTCTACCTTCTTCTTGAATTTAATTTCAAGGCAAATGACTGAATCATGATGGGAGACCCTGAGTTGTTTCAATTATCTTGCATGGTCTGGCACACATAGAAACAGCACTAAAAATCCCAATACCAAATGTGATCCCACACTGATGGGGACTATGAGCCTGCAAACAGTTGTTAGGATCATTCAGTGTAAGCCCTTCCTGACACAAATGTACAAACATGGCACCCTGCTTCAACTGCTGAGAATAAAGGCCAGCAGAGAACTTCACTTGCCTGAGGTTCCCCAGTATTACAACCCCGAGCACTACAAAGTTAAGAAAGAGATGTGATTACAAAAGAGTGCTAATTATTAAACCAATTCATTTGTGGTTCTTGTCCTTCATGGTGAGTTTTCAGCATCTTTTCACTACACATGTCCAAGTGTCTTCCTTGTTCCCAAAGCCTGCATTTTCAGAAAACCCAAATATCAAAAGATTTTTCAGAACGACTCTTGAGAGCTGGCAGCATTTCATACTTCTCATCTTTCTGGTATGTACCAACACCTGAGGCAGTACTTGCAGAACCCCAAGATCATCAACAGCCCTTCAGGGCTTTTCTATCTACCATGCTGTGGTTACTTTCTTCCTTCAGACTTGGCTTTACAGAGCACTTGGTGGTCCCTGGCAAGCTGGCAGGTGCTGACTCACAAAGTTTGTTTCCAGATCCCTCTCTCAGTCAGACACTGAGGTGAAGCTGCCCAGACCCCGACAGAAGAAGCTGGGATGAAGACATGGGCACAAGATCCTGATTTGTCTGCTTGAGGAATTACTTCCCCTTGAGAGGTATGGAAGAAAACCAAGTGCCATCCTGGCAAAGAGAGCCTCCAATGAGATGAGATACAGCAGATCCTCTGAAGGCTCTCTGGTAAGATGTGAACTGCTGTAAAAAAAGTTTGAGAATCCCTCCTTCCAAGGCTATAAAGTTAATTATAGGTTAAAACCTCCAGTTTTTATTTTTTCCTAAATTGCATTTTTTAGCTGAGAACATAAATAGGATGCTTATAATTGACCTGTCAAATCAATTGCTTTAAATTAAACCCTGAATGCTCAGGAAATGTTAAAAGTAAAAAATTTATTATGGCTGCACCACTTGTCCCCTTCTCCCCAGTAGAAGATATGATGGATATTTATCAATATTCCAACTACAAACCTCTAAGCTCCACTCTTACTCTCCAGCTGTGTGCTAGACTCCTATTTTATGCAGGATACTTATAAAAAAAAATTAACCTGATCGTGGGTCTGACAGGAAGAATGCAGCAACTTCTGCCATACTTCAAAATACAAGAAATTAAAATCTGTAAGAAATCTCTTTTAAAATGGACTAAATGACACAAATAAAATCATAACAAGGTTATCAGAGTTTTTAAAATCCCCAAGTGCTATGCTGATGACTCCATGTGTATCTGTAGGTGGTATCTGGAGTACATATAAGACTTGTGAAATATTGTACTGGCTCTTGTTGCAGAACATACATTTCACAAATACAAAGAAGTACACAAGAAAGTGCAGGATAGTACACACACATTTTTTTCTAGCTAAGTAACTAAAGATCAAGATGTAATGCATTTGAAAAAGTACTTCAAAAGACCATAACAGGTAAAAGTCCCAGTAAGCAAGCATCCACTCAGCATGGAAGTTTCTGATTTACATTTTTTTGTAAAATTACTTTAAAATATCATAAACTAGATAGTTTATGACCATAACAGGTAAAAGTCCCAGTAAGCAAGCATCCACTCAGCATGGAAGTTTCTGATTCACATTTTTTTGTAAAACTACTTTAAAATATCAAACAACCTCAGCACGTGAGAAAGTAAATACCCTGAAAAAAATACCCCAATATTTGGATACAAGTGGCAGGCTCATTTCAAAGTATTGAACTTTAGTTAAAGTCAATTCATCTGTATTTCAAAACACAACACTGGATTCAAATTGACTTTAAAACCTATTATTTCAGTTAAAGGCAGGCTTCAAGTTTATAAGATCAGATATCCATGTAAGTTACAAAGACAATCTACCCACAAAGTAATCTGGACCAACTAACTTTTTTCCCCTGGACAGCAATAACATTTTTTGGACCCACAACATTATTTATTTTTGAAACACCAAAGCACCTTTTGTTTCCAATTGGTTTAACCTCTCCATCTCTGATGACCACCAGCACTTCATACCCATCTAAAGTCCATCATTGAAGTCACAACCATTGTGCTTTTTAACAAAAAAATTGCCCATATATTTGAATCCTTTCAATGGCACCTACCACACCAAATACTACAGACTTTTAAAACCCATCCTCCTGAAAATAAACAAATAAAATAATTGTGGAGCATCAATAACCAGACAGTATTCTTAAATTTCAGTGATCTAGTCAATGGAGCCTTCCTCCATGTACTGTGCTGTTTCATGCAATACATGGCTTTAGCTGGCCAAATTTTTTTTTTCCCACTGAATCAGTAGAACAGTGAAGATCTTACTTTTTTTTCCTTTTCTTTCCCCCCCCCCTTTTTTTTTTTTTTTTTTAAGCAGTGGCATATCAATGAGGCACAGATGTGTATTCCAACTCTGCATGGATGAGCACACTGTTCAATAGTGCTGGCTCACACGGTATCAGGGCAAGTTATCACTTCCCATGAAGGCACTCTTATCACCAGGGCCCAGAGAGGTGGCTGCAAATCGCAGCCTTTTTATTTTCAAGGCAGTTTTGCTGAACATTCAGGCTTCAAAGATTCACACTTCCAAAACTCTATAAGAGTTTGTGAACGCTCAATTTGCCAAAACTGTTTACAGTGTAATTGGGCACCGTACCTGTGTCCATGAGATAGCGAAGGCGCTTCTCCACCAGCGCGGCACGGGTGTCAATTTGCTTTTGCTCATTCTCTAGTGCTGCCAATTCTCCTACAACATACTGACTGGTGTCTTTGAACCCTTTCTGTGAAAGAGAACAAACAAGAAGGGAAAAAAAAAACATCACTTGTAAGTTGCATTTTTCCTTTCCACAAACACTTAGTAAGGCACTTACCTAAACAACCAAATATCATGCTCGCTACCAAAAAGTGAACGCATTTCATAAACTTTAGGATTTTGCCAAATGTCCTTATTTGTTTATTAAAACACCCTGGGATTTTTTTTCTTCAGGCAACGTTTGATTTTGCAGGTTTTTTACTAGCTGGCAGTTATTTTGAAACTCCTGTAATTTATTTCTAAGTGCATGAAAGCTGCTGTAACAAAGCGCCATGAAAAGAAAGGTAATACAAATAAAGCACTATTGCACGTGCCATTTCTACTCCATTCAGGTCTGATTCAGTTTTAAAACATTAACTTTCACGGCTAGAAAAACTAGCACAAGAGTGTCTAACGACAATTAAGTTGGCTTTTAAGATTAAAACCAAAGCCCAAACAAGATCCCTGGTTTGTTTAGCTCCTCTGAGCCAACTGTAGCACTGAGGGCCCCCAGCCTGGGCCATCCTGCCCCTCTGGGTTTCTCTGACTGAAGGAACTGGCCTGCCTACAGGGTGATCTGTAAAAACACCACTAATTAACCACTCTTATCCTGGAAAGTGATGACAAGGCCCTGGGCAGGCACTCAGGTGCACAGGGACTAACCTGAGCTTTCCTGCCTCTGTGCCAATCCCAGGAGGCAGCCCAGGGATGCCATGTTGATAAATTCTACTGAACCTCACCAGGAAAGCTGTGGGAAGACTCTAAAAAGCCAAATTTGCCTCTTGTACCCTGTAACTCCTCAGCACTGCCCTGCACATGACCACACAGATCTCCAAGTGTCTCACAGGAGCTCAAGCAAAGTCATTCAGCACCTCCAAGTTGTCCTCATGTGGCTCAACAACTTTCACATAGTGCTGTGGTTGTACACAGTGCTGAAATGTCATTCCTGAAGCATGTTTTTGCATAAGTGAGGAAAAACATCTTGCTCCTTCCAAGTAACCTTCCATGCACTTTTTTTCCTCCTACGCCTGACCCAGAGCCCGGGTGAATGTTTTAAATAGGTAAAAAGGAAAAAAAAAAAAACAACAAACCCTGACAAAATTATTTCTTGCTTCATCTACACCCTGTAAAGGATGAAACAGAAGTCACAGTCCTTTGTGAACAGAAAAATACACTGGCTTTTTTTTTTTTTTTTGAGACTTATTTCCCTACTAGAGGCTAACTTGTTGTTGCATAAGGGTCTCAGATACTTTCACTGAACGTTTTCAACTGGTTTTCTCTAAATGTCCCTGAAATAATCAATTCAGCTTCCTATTCAGGCAGCAGGCATAATAAACACATCAGCATATTATTTCAAATAAAGACATGTTCAAAGTGAAAGTTAACAGCATAGCTGAGCTCCCAGGACCAGTAACGAGCACAGAACTTTGAAATCTGGGGTATCCAAATTTAAGGACATTAATTTGGTCCCTCTCTTCCTACACAATAGCCAACAGTAGCATTCCTAATGGAAAACCCTTTTCTACCTGTTGTATAGCCAGAAAAACAGCAATAACAAAACCAAAACTCCCTGAGAGCAGCCCCTGAAGAAAGAAAAAAAATCAGTCTGGGGAGCTGAAGTGATGGGCAATATATTGCCTTTCATCAACTATAATTAATTGAAAATAGTATGAAAACTTCCCTAATGTCAGCATGTATAATTGTTAACAATTGCTATTAGAAGATGAAAAGAAATGCTGTGTCAGGCTGTAATATCCCAAGAGTTCATGTGTATCATCTGCATATATAATGTGAACTCCCTGTGCCAGACCTTTTTCAGCTCTGCAAAAGTACAACTGGGCTAAAAATAACTCGGGCTCGTAAAAAGTTCGATGTTTTGGTGCAGATATGACAGCAGTACAAAATTGCTGCTCAGCTCCAGATTGCCTCAGCAAAAATGACAAATGTGTTCAGATAAACTGTGGAGAGCCACAAACAACCACCCTGAAAGGCTGTGTGGTGCTTTCAGACAAAAAAAAAAAAAAAAAAAAAAAAATTCAGGTTTAAAACTTGGTTCTTCCTGCTTCTGTCCCGCAGCTGTCCATCAAAACCAGCTTTCTCCCCGCGGTCTATCAAATATTTCCCTCACAAATCAATTTTACACATGATCAGCCCATACCCCTACTGAGCTGAACCTCCCCGTTAATTAAGTGAAGAAATTACCATATATATTATATTAATGCAAACATCATTCAGCTAGTAATTCACGGCTGATCTGGATAATGGAAAGGTTGAACACCCATTAACCCAAGCCAACAAAATGGGTTGGCTGAGAAATTCTAGCAGGTCTCATGTGACTCTTCCCTCTAACTGCAGCTCTGCGGTATCTGCTATTGTAATAATTAAAATCCTCCCGGTAGATCAATACTGGAATCTCTTTATGGGAAGTGCCCTGATGGAAATGTCTCAAGGAAGCTGGGGCTGTGGAACTCTGAAAAATTCATTTTTTTTATCTGACAATTATCACCACACTGCAGACTAATTCAACAGTGCACCCCTCTCACTCTGCTTTGAATGCACTGGAGATTGACATCTAAAAAACCCTAACATCTCATTTTAACAAATAAAGGCACTATTTCCACATACAGTTTGGAATTATCAGCAATCATGAAACCAGACAAAAAATTAATATACATTAAGCACTTCATCTTCTGATGGCTTCCTCTGAGTCTCAGCTATCGCAGCCTTCTCCTCATTTCCTCTCTTTGTATCTTCCTGTATTGATCTCTGCCTTTTCATCTCTTGAAAAAAGGGAAAAGACATGTAAAATTATTATAAAGCTTGATATTTATGTATTGAAACGTGGACTTACATTATCGGGTTTTCATATATTTATTGTTAAATATTATTAAATCATAAGATGGGGGGAAAACAGGTTTTATATTTTTCTCCTACCTGGTCTGCTCTCCACGTATTGACTGAAAGACTGGAGCTGAGTTTTCCTGACGGTCGAGTCCTTGCTGAACACAACGGGATTTCTAAACCGTTCTGCTGCTTTTTGTGATCGCTCAGCACGATGTTCCTCTGTTCCATTCTGCTGGGGGGAAAAAAACCAGACACACAACAGTTCCTTTTGTTTACGAGCGGGAAGACGTTAATTCGAAAGGTACGTTTTTTTTGTCAGGGGACAGGACACCGTTTTTTACCAAGTGGATTTCACAACCCGGGCCGTGGTTTATATTGGATGGAAGTATCAGCTGCGGGGGGCAAAAAAAGTAGAAGAGTGATTAACTTCTCCTCTCTTTTTTTGTTTTGTTGAATATGTGGTGGCAACGACTGTGGCTTTTTGCTTTGCAGGCACCCTCCTGCAGAACTCTCCACTTCTTTACCAAGCAGAGCTCTTCGTTGTGGCCGGCATTTGCCACAAATGCAGATTTTAAACAAAAAAAAAAAAAAATCTCTCCTTTGCACCTTTGCTGTGCCAAGCCCCGTGTGTGCTGCTGCCAAGTCGTGGCTTCTCTGCCCCTCAACACGATCTGTATCGTTCTAAAGCGTGTTGCCTTTAGCCTCTCTCCCTGCCCGGTACAGAAATCTGTCATTTTCTCTAGTCCCATAGACTTGTATGACAAGAAGAACTAGTTTCTAATTTTATGCCCATTGAGATAAACCACTAATGCTGGATGAAGTCTAAAAGGTAGGATTATAATGCTACCCCACTGAACTGCATTTCATCAGCTATAACTTTCCAAAGCCAGATTTGTAAGTAAGCCCTTTACAGCTAAGGAAACTACAATTATCTTTTCCAGGGCTTCCTATGTTAATACTGGTAACAAATTCAAATGATTCTATCAACACGAAATATCCCAGAAGACTGAACCACTGTGGTGTGTGGAAGCTGCAGATACCGAGGTGCTGTGTACCAAACAAATATTTCATTTTATACCTAATCTTTTATTATTTTTATTAAGTGTTTTGAAAGTAAATAGGGAAAGGCTAAGATGCATGACTAATAGCTAAGCCTGCTGAATGCTGAAACTGGTTATCAAAAGCTACCAAGACTTTGCCCTTCCTCTGCATTGAGACAATCGGTAATGAGGGAGTTCTCCAACGGCCTATTCTCTCGCCTCAAGGAGGCCGGGGATACACAATCCCCAAGGGAAGGTAACAGTTTATCCTTTTCCACAAACACAGAATGCCTCATTTAGAAACCTGTAAACTGCATTTTATTAAAAAACAAATCCACCTCAATGCCAAGAGCTCCATGAGAACAGATGGACACCATATATTCCTTGTGACGCCGCCTTTTCAACTCTCCCTCAGAAAAGACGCACGCGGAGATAAACTGTTAAGTTGCACCTTTTTGTGGGAGCACCTCAAAAAGAATCAACTCCTTCACAAATGCTTTTTCATCAAGAGAAATGCCATTTTTTTTTTGCCAGGTTAGGTGATACCAAATTACCCTAAGAGGCAGCCTGTGTGTCATTTCACAGAATTAAGGCTTAAACAAGTATTGCTTATACCTCCGGATGACTTTTCAGGCTGCACTAAATCAGGTGGTTATAAGATTTTGGTTAAATAAAAGGTGGTTTCCTGTTATTAGTGTAATAACCATCTGACAGCCTAAACCGGAGTCTTTACCAAAATAAACAAACATGGCTAATTTTTTAGGCCTGGCAACATGCTAAAATATCAGTGTGATTAGCTAGTAAATCCCATTTTAAGAAACCTTTTTATGACTGGGGACTTCTGCCACTTTACAAATGTATTCCTCTAAGCCCACTAATTCAGTTAGCCTTTTCAATCCATTGTATTATTCTTGGGCCAGCTTCATTTTGCATTAAATCCACTGCAGAAAGCTAAATTGAACGCAAAAATCAGACTTGATCCAGGCTTCCTTTTGTTCAAAGATAGAGACCGAAAGTCCTCTGCTGCTGCCACACACTTTCATCACCAATTTATAGGAACCGACAGTGTAAGGGAAAAGCAATGAAAGTCATTGTTTTGGGACTTCAAAGCATCTCTGTATCTGGGGAAGGAAATCCTTTCAGTCAGCAGTGCTCTCCCCACAGACTGCAGGTGGGTGAAAAGTTATACCCAACTGGAAGTGCCCCAGAGCCATAGGGATATTAATGACATACAGGGACTGTTTTTTTTTAAAAAAAAATAGAATAGCGAGAACACAAGGGGTCTAATTAAGAAAATGAAATGGAAAATTGATTGGTGGGCACTTTATGCTGAAGTGGTGAACATCAAGAATAGGCAGAATGCCCATATACACCACATAGTCCTGCCTGTTTTTCTCAGAAGCACTCATCGGGCACCCAAAGTATGTAAAGCCTTTAAAGTGTGCCACAGCTTAATTTTAATGTAGGAAGAACAGAGGGCCAAGGGAGGGAAGGGAGGGAAGCAAATCACTGAGAGTCCAGCCCCACTCCCATTCAAGTCAGGTAGTCTGGCTGCTGATTGCACCAGCAGCAGGATGGAGCCCGTGCTGCATTTCTGATATCAGTAACAACCTGAGCAGGCACAATTGAGAGAGTTTCTTATATCTGTTACTGTTCTGCCAATGACACGTATCAAGATTAAAAAAAAAAAAAAAGAAAATGTGTTGATCAATCAACAGAAAAAAACCCCAGTGCACTGCAAACCATGTAACTGCACTGCCACAAAGATTTTCTGTGTTTCTGACTCTGAAAGATTTGGTAAGGAATTCTTTTCCTCCTCACAAAATACAAACCCTCAATCACAACACACAGGTACCAAAACAAAAGCATTAAGCAAAACTTACCTTAATGTCTTGCTCTGAGCTATCTGTTACAGTTTTCTGAGCAGCACTGGAGAGTGAATTTGCCACCTGTGGCTGAGCTTCTAGGAGCTTCTTCAGCTTCAAATCCACCAACTTACTGTTTTGTTCTGCTAAATATGCAAATACCACATACAACAGAGTGAGATGCATTTCAATGCAGACTGGCTACAACAATGTAGCAATTTAAAAGGTAGATTTAATTTACTTTGCTATCATTTTGAACTTCAAAAAATAATAATAGGAATTGTTTTTGTGATTGGGATCAGTGCAGGTTTGTGTAACATATAAATTTTTTCTTGGAAAATATACATGACACTCAGCTGAACAAGTAAACACGCTTGCAGACAGCAGATGAAAAACACAGAAAGCAGGTAATGTTTAAAGTTACTCCCCATGGGTACACACCTATACTTTGGTATAAAAACACACTTAAAAAGCCATTTATTTAAAGATGACCATTTAGCATATAATTTACATACTGATAACCCCTCAAGTTTATGAACTGCTAATTCATCCTAAGACTTCTTGGCACAGCTTCTCATAAAATTTCAGTATCAAAAAAAGACTACTTTCTAGTAATAATTTACTATGATTCATAGAATATGTTGCAACTGGGAGTCATAAAATGCTTCAGAACTGCATCAAAGGGACAGACTCGAAGTCTGCCAAAGCCCCCAGATTTTTTAATCAATTAGAGCAACTTGGATCAGAGCCCAAATAAATAACAGGTGAGAACTTTACATCCCACTACTGCTCATTCTGTATGTGAAGGCTGACTGTGTAACACACCTACACGCACATGAGGAGGAGGAAGGTGTTAATAACAAGCTGCAGCACTGCACTGTGGAGCTGTCCCTGGGCAGGGAAGCAGAGGAAGCCCCCAGACACACACTCCACATGCAGCCCCACGTGAGGAATCACCCCTGCACTGGAGCCAGGGGAGCAGCATCACCTGCACATGGGATGCACTCACACCTCTGGCTCACAGGCAGAGAGGAAACAGCAATTTTTATATTTTCCCATGTGCACAAAGCTGAGTTTTTCAGGGCAGGCTGGTGGCTTTTAGTTGGTGTGGAAAGTGGAGTCACGACTGTTTAGCCTAATGGGTACATACCTATACTTTGGTATAAAAACACACTTTAAAAGCCATTTATTTAAATTATGTAAATAAATTTATTTATCACAACTCCTTCCAAGGTTTGAAGCCCTCCCATGCATATTAGCCAAAACATTTTTGGCATGAGGGTAGTCAAATGTTGCCTGCCTCCAGCAGCAATGGGGCTGGGCTGGATTATGAAGAAGGATAGTTTCCCTTTCCTCTGGCACACCCAGTCAGGGTGTCCTTAATTGAGGCTCACATGTAAGTACATGCAGGTTCTCATGGGTTTATACATAAACACTGTGTAATAATGATGATATAAGAGGTTCACAACACGTAGAAGTACTGACAAATACAGACAGAAGCCATACTGAAAACCAAGAAAGAGTAAAAATAAAAGTTTTCTCTTCTTGAAAGAGATGGGAGGGGCTAAGAGTCAGCAGGGGACTAATTAAGATGGTCCATAATGATCCCAAATGTGAAATGTCCCTTAAGAGTTGTACTTTTAGGTGTTCCCAGGAGATTCAGTTTCTATTAGAACTTGGTATGAACTGGCAGATTTAAACCAAAATCCATGTAGTCTGATTTCTACCACAGAAATCAGACTTTCTGCTTTCTGTATTACTGCCCATCTTCTTTCTTACTTGTCTGTACATCTAGCTACTGTGCAGACTGAACTGCTAAATCATATCCTAGGTTTTAATCAGAATGTCACACCAAGGTAGACATGGAGCGCTGGGCAGTGGGTTTGCACCCCTGAAAAGGCACTCCTCAGAAAAAAAAGGCCCACAGAAATAAATGTTGGTAAGTCACTGGGGCAGGGTGGCAGGAATATTAACTTACTCGGTTTCTATTCCTCCTAAAATTAACCAGTCTTTATTGGAAAATTATTTGACAGGATTCTGATTTAAGTAAGCTAAATTCAAGTGCTGGCAACACTAAAAATTTTTTCTTATGTGTCTGGAAATCCTCAAACAGAAAAAAAATAAATGACATGACTCAAATCTTTTGCATGCAAGCAAGACTAGAAAGTGCTATATGCACATCACTGTTGGTTTAATTTAAAAAGAAAAAAAACACTAAATAAGGTTCTGATTTAGAATATCATGGACTACACATTTGGGTCTAGCTGGCATGGGCAGAATCAAGCCAGAGGATGCTGAAGATATTCTCTCTACTGCCTGTTTCAAGACACAGTCCTGTGCTGGCCAAGTTACTCCAGGCCTGAGCTAACTGTAAGACTCCAAATTTCCAAGATTCCATGTTTAGCACCACATTTATCACCTAAACTCCAGTTGGGCTTGAAGAGTTTTGAAAGGAGGGAACAACACTCCTGTGACTTCATGTGTTTACAAACCCCCTGTTATCTGAACACTGTTAAGTAAATAGGACTGCAGAACTCATATTTATACCTCCATGCCCCCACTGGGGCAACAAGGTGTAAACACAAGAACTGGTCCTCAGGAAGGAACCAGAGAGACACCAAGTCTAGAAGAACACAGAAAGACACATTTGCTCCTCTTCCCTGGGCAGATGGAAGAGCAGAGTGGAAGCTATAGTCACCCAGCCCTGGCACAATCCAGGCAGGTGGGGTTTTTTTCCTCTTTTTTCCTTCTGCTTTCAGGTGGCTCTGCTTTACCAACGTGGCCTAGAGTCCCCTTCCCCATCAAAAGAGCAGGAGACATTTAAATATCTGACATTGTTGGAAATTATGATTTTGTTAATTTTAAATTTTAACCAAATACGAATGCAGGATATTAAACATTAGGGTTTAAGAGACCTGAAAAGGCACAGGGGAATAAAGCTGACAGAGAGACAAGCAGCACATCAGTATTTATATGATGATGGAGTGTTAGTCATGCAAAATACACAAAATAGCCATTATTTAAATTACCCGTTGAATCAAGGTCATTTTCTAGGTTAGTAAGTTCATCTCCACCTCCAGAAACAGAGCATTCAGGAGCCTCCTCATTAGTATCTATCTCAATATTATCATCATCCTCATCCTCATCTGTAGGAACACACAGCATTAAGGTTAGTAATTTCATATGTACATGCAACACATCACTCAAAAAAAAATGAATGTTTTAGAGAACAAGCTGAGTTATGATAAAAATGCAAATAATTAAGTAAATGTGGAAAGAAGACTCCAGTCTGTCCACTTCTGGATTTATCTTTTAGCTGAGGCAATTTGTTAAACATCTGGGGGGGTCTCTGCTGGAAACTCCTGCTCCAATAAAGGCAGAGTCTGGCCTCAGCAGTGGCTGAACCTCTGGGTAGCCTGAGTGAAAATAGCCTCCCCCAGCTCCCAGATCTCCATATTGCAGAGTGGGTGTCAAAGCTGTCATGTGGCAGGTTCAGATGGCTCTGGGCAGCAGAAGGACCTGGAGCTCCTGCCTCCTGAAAAAGGCTCCAGGTCCTGAGTTCCCAGCTTGGTGAGACTTGCTACTCCTTACCTTGCACAGTACATCCCAGAGCAGTGAGCACTGCACCCAGCCTAGGTTTGAAAGTCTCCTCCTGGTACAAGGAGGAATGCTATCATGCTCAGTAAGCAACTCTGTCAGGTGCAGTGAGAGCACACTCATGAATTGCTGCTGTCCCAGAATCCCAGGATGGGCCAGACTGGAAGGGATCACAGTGGATCATCTGGTCAAACTTCCCTGCTCAGGCAGGGTCATGGCAGAGCTCATGGCACAGGATGGTGTCCAGATGGTTCTTGAATATCCCCAGTGAGGGAGACTCCACACCTTCTCCTGGCAGTCTGTCCCAGTGCTGGGGCACTGCACAGTGAGGAACCTCTTCCTCATGTTCATGTGGAACTTCCTGAGCCTCAGTTTCTCACTCTGATCCCACTGCCCGGCCCTGCTGAGCAGAGCCTGGTCCCTCCTGTGAGCCCTCCCTGCAGACACTGACACACATGGAGGAGGTTCCCTCTCAGGGTCTCTTCTCCAGGATGAACAGGCCCAGCTCCCTCAGCCTTTCCCCAGAACTGAGCTGCTCCAGCCCCTCCATCATCATCATCTGTCACCATCTGCTGGACCCACTGCAGGAGCTCCCTGTCTCTCCTGTCCTGAGGATCCACAACTGGACACAGCACTCCAGACTGGCCTCCCCAGGGCTGAGCAGAGGGGCAGGATCACCTCCCTGCCCTGCTGGAAATGCAGTTCCTGATGCACCCCAGGATTTACTGGCCTTGTTGTCCCCAGGGCAGTGCTGGCCCATGGACAACTCCTTGTCCACAGCACCCCCAGGTCCTTCTCTGCAGAGCTGCTGCCCAGCAGGGCACCCCCAGCCTGTGATGCTGCCTGGGATTGTTCCTCCCCAGGTGCAGGAGCCTGAATTTGTCCTTGTTGAACTTCAGGAGGTTTTTCCCTGCCCATCTCAGCCTGTCCAGGTCCCTCTGAAGGGCTCACAGCACCCTGGGGTGTCACCCACAGCTCCCAGCTTTGTGTCACCAGTCAACTTGCTGAGCAGACATCTGCCCCTTCATCCAAGTCATTGATGAATAAGTTAAAAGTGCTTTACTGCACTGCTTTTCATCAGCATTGTTTGTAAGCTAGACACATTTTAAATAAAATAATTGTAATTATATTTTTATGGCATCTTTGTACCAAGTTTCTCAGAGCAGCTTATGAATATCACTCATAAATGAGCCCCATAATGTTTTATGAAGTAGGTGATTATTATAATTACAATTATGATGATGATGTAGGTAAATTATGGCACAGAAAGAGTAAGTAACCTGAAGAAGATCAAATAGCAAGTTCTGAACTGTGAAGCAGATCCCAGAAAAAAATCCTGACTCACATTTTCAATACAAATATATAATGAAATTCAAGTCCATAAAAGCTAGATTAGTAATTTCAAAGTAGATGCATTGTATTTACTCACTTTTAAATCTCATATCAAATGCTATCTTCCACTTGTTCAGATTTACACTAACATTTTTTTCCTATGTACACATGCATGTGTGTAAAAATGATAAAAAGGAGTAGGCTAAAGTGTGTCTGAAGAAACGAGACAGAGTAACTAAAGGAGCTTTAAAACATCTAAGACAGGAAAAAAAAATACACAAATTATAAATACAGGACATGGGTATATTCAAACATCATATAAACAAAAAGGATTCTAAATACAGTACCATGATGCCATAATTCTGAATCCCAGAGGTTTGGACCACGACTGGTGCTGATCACTCATGCCTTGGAAACAGACTCAACTTCATTCCCAGCCCTGAAATTGCACTTTAGGCCCACACTGTTTTCATGAAAGTCATACAACTGTATTTTTACTTTATCCCTTTACCTCCACAGCACCTCTAACTCCCATTTTAGGAGCCTGTTGATTTTTTTTATGTCTGCTACCTTTTTCTAACCAGCTGCTCCCTCAATTCCCCTGTAACTAACCAACATCCTCCACAGACCTCTGCTGATCCAGGGGTAAGGCTCTTGCTGCAACAGACAGGAGCAAAGAAGTTCCCACTTCTTAAGTGTCTTATCCAACACTGGTTGTGTGTGTGATGGAGCCTGTGCAGCAGGACCCTTGTGCTTCAGCTGAGCACCAGGACTTCCCTGGGCTCCCCTCCATGTGTTCTCCTTGGTTTCTAGAAGAGATCTCTCCTTGGTCTCTAGAACACTCAGCTTTCCTCCAAGCTGCCCCAGATTGAGGGAGAGTGATGGAGAAGAACATCTCTTTGCAGCCAACCCAAGATCTGCAACCAGACCTGGGACCTGACAGGTTGTGCTCCAGGTGTGGCAGTGGGTGGGCAGAAATGCCCTCTCTGTTTCCACCTGAACTCACACAGGTGATCCTGGGACCTGAACTCCTGCTGTTCCAGGAAGTGCAGAGGTAAGTGAACAAAGGAGAACGACACAGTGTGATCCTCATCAAATGGAAAAAAGGACAAAAATAAAGGGATAAAAAGCAGACTGAAGAGAAAACAGAATGGTAAAGCAACAACAGCAGCAATTCTGATGGTTTTGAACTTCCTTCAAAACTGCTCTACTGTTTTTTGGGACTTTGCACACCATTTTAAATCCTTCATGATGGTGTTGGAGAAATTCAGTGGCACTCAGGCCATGGTACTCTCAAATCCACCCTGGAGTTCACAGGGACACACTTGAAAGCATGATTTGGACATCTGGAAGAGGTAGAAGGAAGAAAAAGAGACACTCTCATGGCAGAGGGAAACCAAATCCACCTGGAGCCTAGAAACAGGCAATGACTTTTGGAATCACCCAAAGGAGTCACAGCTCACAAGGTCAGCTCACAGCTACCAGTCACCCCACAGGATGCTAGAGGTGTCAAAACAATCTAAACAAGATGACAGGGTTTGAGACTCCTGCATACTAAGGGAATGCTTATATTAGGTAATTTGATTTTCTTTAATTTAATATAGCAAGATGAGATCAGAGGCACTGCCTTTGACACCACCAGTTTAGGAAACAAAAGAGATGGCAGTGTGGAAGACACCAGTTTCTAGTATCAGAGAATGACCTGACCTAGTATTTAATTTAAAGTTGGCAGACTTTGACTGAATATGATTATCAGGACATTTACATTTTATTTAAAAAAAAATCAATTAAAAGCAGTAATTTGAAGTAATTTCAGAAATTTTTCAAGTATCTTTAAAAATCTAGATCCCTTGATTTAAATTAATCTAGGGTTTTTTTCCAGTTCAATGTTCTGCCAGTGTATTAAAAGGGAAATGTGTTTAGGGAGCATGTTACAACAAGATTTTGCAATTATAAATGATAAAAGGAACAACATGACGAAGAGATAACAGATATCTTTTATGAAAAGAACAAATTGCTAGTGCAAAAAAACTTAAAGCACTTGGTCTAGAACCAGTTTAGGAAACGACTGAAGGAC
The DNA here is from genome assembly GCA_024734555.1 of Trochalopteron elliotii. NCBI lineage: Eukaryota > Metazoa > Chordata > Aves > Passeriformes > Leiothrichidae > Trochalopteron > Trochalopteron elliotii. The sequence continues at coordinate 243,349 of JANPWX010000314.1, forward strand.
TGAAGAACTGCTTCCTTGGAAAGTATGCAAATCTGAATCCTAGAAAGACAGTAAAGCTTTACTAGGTCATGAAGAAATGAACAGAATAAAAGATAAAGGATTGAGTCAACAACTTAACAGCACTGACCCTCTCCTGCACAGCATGGATTACAATCTGGACTGGAGAGAAAGAAGTAAGCATCTTCTGGAACCACGGGGAAAAGCCAGAATATTGGTGGAAAGAGACCCAGAGGCATTTTATAGCTCTTAGGTCTTACTACTGAGATTAAGGTCAGGTCTAATTTGTGGTTAAACTGATATTGTCTTGACTTGGTTTAAGCTTGTGCACACGTGAAGGATGTGCAGCTGACTGCATCAATGTCTAGGTTAAATGAGAAAGGAATAATTTTCACAGTGAAGCAAAAGCATCGATGGGGGCTGGATCATGTCACTGGGAGAAGCTGCACAAACAGCACTGACTCTTCAGGGCAGACATCTCCAGCCTTCAGCATTGTCTCTGGGAAGTCCTTCAGGCTTGTGGATGTTGAGATATTTAGTTTATTTACTTTCAGGCACAGAGTTCACTTTAAGGCTGCAGGATGTGACAGGAGCCTGTGCACAGCAATAAAGGCAGCAAAGGCAGGGAATGAAGAAATGCAGAGTTGAAATACTGGTTCTGTGTACAAGAAATCTGATGTCAGGACAAGAAACTACAGCAGGAACTGTCGACAGATAGAAATACTGCCTGCTAAAAATATTAAGGACTTGTTCCATGAGTTGGAGACTAAGTAAGGCTGTGCCACCATGTATATTCCCTGAAGATTATTGCCTGAGAAGTGACAATATTGAAATCTTGGACAAGCCCTGTCCTCACCAATGCCCGAGCCACTTCCTCACACCGACGCCAGCTCAAATAAAGGATGGAGATGTGCCAGAGAGCAAAGAAAACACACCACCCAAACACCAGCAGAGCAGTTCCACTGCTCAGGGACAATTCCTAGATAATCTGTCAATTCCTTTGTCCTGTAGCTGCTAGGAAAAGGGGGGATATTTGGATCTCTATCTAGATACTGTCCCTGGATCCAGCTCAAGGCATCCCCTTATCCGCCTGAAGCTAGGAGGACATCTAATAAATTTGAAGCTGCCATCCCAAACCCTCTGGCAGTTGGCAGGAAGAAGTATTTTCTGTCTCACATGCCAAATATCCTATGAAAAAGACTGGATTTCATAGCCAGGGATGCTTTGCTTATCCAGTAAAGTTTCAACTTGCCATAGAGTCATTTGAGTTTCTCAGACCTTGGTTAAATAAAGCCTTTTAACAAAGGATATTGCACCAGTGCCAAAGCATGAAATTCTTAATGAGCATATAGAAACAAAGAAAGAGATAATGCTTTTACCTACAGTTGTAAGGAAGAAGTTAGTCTTTAAAGAATCCAGAGCTGAAAAGTCACTTTTTTTTTCTGAAATAACTGAATCGAGAGTAAAATTATTTGGTACATTCCCTTTTTGTAAATCAAGAATTAATTGCAATCAATGCAGAAGAAGAGATTAATGAGGTATAATGGACAAGAGAGCTTGGAAGACACAAGATAATAAGCTTGTCTTGGGTATTGTGTCAGGAATACAGGACTCTACACAACAAAAATGTGAATGCAGTTAGGGGAAACATTCAAAGTCCAGTAGTAATAAGGAGACTGCCTATTAAATCCTATTTTTTTGGTGGAAATTGAAAAAACAAGAAAGACTAAACCCAAAAGGAATTCCAACTCATTTGGTCTGTAAAGTGTTGGTGCCATTTCACAGAACCACTACATTTTAAAAGAATGAATTTCTTTAGGGGAGATTTGGTGTAGCACCTGAAAATACCAGTGGTGTGGTAGAATTATGTGCCATAAGGAAAGGTTTTTGAGAAGGAGGAGGCAGAAGAAAACACTATAAAATGCACACTGGACAGATAAAACAAGACAAACAAGACAGGAAATGAAAACTTTAGGTCCAAGAGAAGTTCAAATAGCTTGGTCAAACTACTGTATGAACAAAATAAAATCAAAGTAGGAAGGATAAATCAATGCAGAAGTAGAAAGCTGGGAAATTGTTGCACTGGATAAAATGCAATAGGTAGAGTGGTGATAACTTAAAAAATAAGTTGTTATCAATTCTGATACTTTTAGTAACACTAAACTCTCTGGGTTCATCTGCAATCTCCCTCTACAAATACAGATTTCTTTTAATATATATGCACAGTGACCTCTCAGACTGTTTACAAATTGCATGAAGGGCAGGAAGAGCAATGGCAAAATACAGAGGAAAATATGAACAGGACAACCACATCCCAGAAAGCAGCACACTGGGATATTTAGCAACTCTACAACTGAGTCACTGCCACAAAAGAGGGTCACTGCTATCCAGCTGAGCACCCAGGACAGAACCAAAGACCTTACTTTGAGAGAAGGTGTGGCAGGAACAGTTAAACTCAAATTAGCAAACCTAAACCACTACAAGGCACGATGAAACAGTGAGGAGGAAATAATGAAATAATGAAGGATGGGGTGTGAAGAGGGATGAGGAACACCATGACCTATGTAATACCCAAGTCCTGTGTCATTTGGCTCAGCCTGTCTTACTGCCATCAAGGATATAATTTCTCTGTTTGTCACAAAAGAGAATGATGTTGGCAAGCTTGGTTTACTGGGCAAGCAGAGTAAAACTCAAGACCAGACTCAAAGGGAGATGTACAACTCACTGCTTTCTCCTTGGTGTTAAATGGAACAGAAGTGTTGGGCTTAGGGTGCAGTAAGGCTGTATTTAAATATTTATGCATACAAAATACATTTGGTGGAGAGAAATAAGTATTTTTGTTGAATCCACATGCATTGTCAGTATCAAGCTGGATTTTCCTTACACTTTGGCTTATGATTACGAGTTAGTTGGAGAAACACTGTTTCCCTTAGAATATGTAGAAGACATTAAAAGAGCAAGAAGCCTGCACTGAAACGTGTGTTCAGCACCCATTTGAGTGACACTACATTACCCCAGCTCATAGCACTGGCAGTTATATGAATTTTAATGCTATTTCAAAGTCAGTTTAATAACATTATAGCAATATTACAACTCAAAACCTGTAAAAGCAAGTGGTCTGTCAACAGACTGCCATTTAAAATCAAAAGGTTGTTGCTCCCACCTCTCACAGGCCACCTTTAAAATTCTCTTATTTTGAACACATGTAATAAAAAAACCAACATTTCTTAAATATTTCAAATGTTGTTTCCCCTCAAAATTATGTCCACGTTCCTATATAAAAATATATATTGAAGAGAACCAACAACCATGAAATTCTAAAACACTGTGGGTAATGAGAAACCCGTAAATAATAATGGGTCAACATGAGCTACTCGTTCACAGAACATATTTTTCTTTCCATCACACGTGTGCCCTTCTTTTAACTGCTGGAAACGAAGTGACACAAACACAGATTTAGGAAACACGTCCACGGGTCCTTCGACACGTCCACCTGACGAACAACAACGTTTTGAAGTGCGAATAAAAGCGACACCCCCAAAAAAGGTCTCTGCTTCCCTCCTAGGTTGCCATAGGAATAAGACACAAGGTTCCCTCAGCTCACCTCCAGATGCCTTTGACCTTTCTTTCAACTTTTCTGCAGCCATTTCAGTGTAGCTGGGAAGTTCTGACATCTTCACTCCAGATCGAGCTTCTGCTATTAGCTGACGAGCTCTCTCTCTCAGCTGCCGACGCCGCTCTTCATCTTGCTGCTAAGATATATTGAACAGTTGCCAACTCAGTAATTGACAGAAATGCAATTTCATTCTCAATCTGATCATCATGATAGGAACTGGTTTACAGCATGGTGCTTGGCCCACATTATAAATAGGACGCTCGATATCGGTTGGGTGTCACACCACAATTTTTAAAGACATCCATGCGTCGGATTATTTTATTTTTTTTTTTTTTTAAAGCATTCCCCAAATTACTGCTGCATTAGAGACCTGATGATTTGCAATGTGAAGCTTTTATAAATTATGTTCCATAAAAACACCTCGATGAAAATTTGCAGACACTTCAGTCTCCAAGTAATCACACCCAATGAGTGATTTGAGTGAAGTTAGACCGTGGCTATAAAATGGTTTTATTCAATTGAATTACTCATTTGAGTAGTATTCTGTCACAGAACTGAACTGAGAAGCCAGATATTGCTCTTGGTTACTCCAAGCGCCAAGCTGACTTCAGAGTGTAAAGTGGCATCAAATCTGAGGCATGTTCTTTGACTTCAATGGATATTTTTCTTTAAAAAAACCCAAAAAAACCTAGTGAAAATTACTGAAAGAACAATAGATGCCTCTCACAGCAGCAAAGACTTTGCATCCCTTTCAAACATCCTACTAGTGGGGCTTTGGTCAATAATTAAAGGAATCATACTGGAACCATGCCAGATAGTGCTGTCCCACTAAGAACTTAGAGTAACTTAGAAGTGTGATAGTATTTCAGTTACATAAATAAACAAAGTTCTGCAGTGTGAAATTTTGTAAAAGATTAACCCACCATGATAAAATAACCCTCATAAAAAGATGTGTTCAAACATATCTATGAGACCCCACAGTCTCCATAAGGGAAACTTTTTCAGTTTTCACCTTAAGCATGGGATTTTTTGCTAAATTAGGACTTTTTTCGTCTCCCCTCAATAGCAGAAAGGCTCATAAAGTGCAACAAAGTCGGTGCTTGGCTTAAATCTAACCTGCCAATAACTTTATGTCTTACTGACATAATGACCTGGATAAATCCCAGGTAGAGGCTGTTGACCTGAACTAAGTGGAATACAACGAACTGCCTAATTTTGGAGAGCCATTCTGGCAACCTTCCCACCAACCCAGAAACTTGAGCATCCCACACCTGCAGAATGCTGCTGAGAGCTGTTGCTAAGTGCTATTTAGTTTAAGCAATCATTAATAAAACAAGCGCAAAATACTAATTAGGTGCATTTTCTCCATTTCCATGCAAATTGTTTGTTTGTAGCTATTTACTCAGCATTGTTCTCGGCACAATGGAAAAAATGCAAATGACTGAATCAGAATGCAGCCCTAATGGGACTTTCTGTTTATAACCATTAGCCCAGAGGTGTGCTGTAATTCAATCCTCAAGCAGAAAGATTTAGCCTCATTAACAGCTTGCATGGGCAGGTTACAACTCATAAAACCCTACAGTAAACAAAGTATATGGACACAGCACAATATCTCGCCTCTGAGTGACAGAGTCCCGATTCCCTATCAGATTGCCTGGATTTACTTTTCTCCTAATGTCCTCCCCGGGAAAGACAATTCTGCCAGGGCCCTGCGAGGCAGCAGGATGGCACATGGGCTTTGTTTGCTTTCTCACCCTTTAACTTCCCAGAAGGCAACAGAGCAACAGTTCTATCAAAAAATTTATTTGGTAAAGTACACATTAGAAAGACAACTGGAAAGCTTCTTCCCCCCCCCGCTTCCACCTCCTCCTATGCACTATAATAGATCAATTTAATTTAATTTCTGGCCAGCCGACTGACACAGCAAACGGTTTTATTTCGACCCACAGTATTTGGTAACATTAATTACATTGAATTCTACTTGAAATAAAACTGCTCAAATCTCTAATATTCCTAATTCCTTGGATATAGGAACTTGTGGGCTTAACTTAAATGACTTCTAAGAACGAATGTACAAAATTAAGATTCCCACGTGGTTGAACGTCAAACAATTTAATCTACTTCAGCACATGTAATTTAAAATAGGGCCAGTTACATGTTTGTCACAAAAATGCCCTAAACTGAGCTGGCTGATTCCTCCTTTCCTCCCCTCCTCCTGAAAGAGAACTTGTATCCTGAATTATTAGCATAGTCATTAACATCCCGGGGATCTCCAAGCAAACACAGATTATGGTGGCTTGTGTTTGTGCTGATTAAGCCAATCATCACCAGCGGATAAGGAAAAAAACAGCCTAGTTCTTGCTTAAATTCAATTCAGGTATTTGAACCTTCGGTTACTGAGCTTGTCAGAAGAAACACTGGTAAGAAGGAGCAATGAAACTGAGAGCAGAAAAAAGTAGATGGATTAAGTTTTGAGGTACAGAAAAATAGTTAAACAGCATATCAAGCTAGAATTTGGAAAGGAAAGCACTTGAGAGAGGTACAGAGGCATGAACAAAAATGTATGTATAAAAAAAAACAACCCAGGAGATATGAAAAGAAGCACTGCACCAAGAAAGGACCAAGCAAGCACACATCCAGTGACTTATTTTTCCCTGTAGAGTCAAAAAGAAAACTCAGTAAGATCTTCCACCCTCTGACACGAATCTGACATGCCAAAGAGACATTACAGTTTTCTTTGTTATTTCCCCCCAACTATTTTGTAATGGCTTAAAGATCTGCCATGCGGATGCACAGTGAGGAAAACTTCACTATTTAAGGACAAACTCTTCAAGAATAAGTAATGTAATTCCTTGTTTCCCTCCTATAAAAATGTATTGGTATGCAATTTTTATATTTCACAGTTCACTGACATCTCGGCAAGCTTTCTTCCACTGCTTCAATGGTGCTACTTTTAATTTTATCCTCCTTAGTCCTAGTAATTAAAGTGATCAGCAGTGGCATCCCAACGGCTTTGACACAGCTACAACCCCCTAGCTGACTCCGGCTTTTAAGGGAAAGGGGAAGAAAAAAAAAAAAAAAAGGGACGGGAGTTTCATTTCACTGGAACAAGAAAATCAAGCTTCTCCAATCCCCAACTTTATCCAATTGTTCTTTCAGCAGCCTTTGGATCTTAAGAAACAAATAAAAATGGCTGCCATTAGGGGGTCCTGTTTGTACTCGCCGCAGACGGCAGTGACTGACGTGGCTTTGGCCAAAAAATTACGCCGTGGAGTTGGGAAGGTGAATTCGAATGTGAAACACTGGCAAGGCACTTTCTGAGATCATTACCCAGCCCAGCTGAGAGCTGCCCAGCTCAGGGGAAATATTGAGAGTGGTGGAGTCTTTCAGGGTAAAAAAAAAAATCCAAAATCATCTTCTTTAAACGACTAAAAATTTTGCAATCTTCTCACACTAAGAAGAAGAAGAAAATAAACCACAAAATCTTTGCCAGGGATTTTCAGCCCTCCTTTGGTAGAATTTGGGGAGGATCCAAACTGACTTTACACCAGAATTCTGATAATGTATCGTCCTCTCACTATTACAAAATATATATATATAATCTGGTGAACTGCATTTATTTGACATTTAAAAAGTAAATTCTTTACTGTGTCCATAGGCTGGGGGGGCAAAAGTAAAATTAAAAAAAAAATGTGGTAAATTTCCTATAATCCACAAAACCAACGAAATCAGACCAGATTTGTGTGAGAGGGAGCGATTCCTGAAGCTGTAGGTTTCAAAATGGTTCGTGGTCAGCCGTGAGTGCACAGTACATCTAAGAGAAAGAACTTGACTGCCACCTCTTTCATCATCAGACAGGAAGAACGGCTCTGTTATTACCCATTCAGAAAGAAAAAGACTTCTGTGCTTGTCCAGAGGCAAGGATTACCAAAATGTACCTATTCAGGATTACCAAAATGTACCTATTCAGTTAGAAGAGAAGACAGAGTTTAAAAAAAAAAAAAATAAATAAAAAATAAATAAAAAAAATTACACGAGCTTTAAAGGTTTGAGCAGGCTGGGTTGTACTGTGACCTTGATCGGCTCTTGTTTGAGTAAATAGGATTTGGGATGAAACATTAAAACTGTTTAGCAGATCTTTTCAAACCATTTCAAACTTTTCTTATGTTGGTTTATAATATAACCAGACATGCTTGTAAATGGCCACACCTGCTCATTCCTCTGGGGATGGCCTGATCTCTGCCTTTGCTAACAAAGAAAGGACGGGAGGGAAAAAAAAAAAAATCAGCCTTTCTTGTTGCAAAACAGAGTGGAAAGTCAAAATCTTTCTCAAGTTTGTCCCATCTGGTCAGATTAAATCTTTGATCACCCTGGGGATCACATTTATGTTTGGTCTCCACCACTGTTTCAGAACAGCTCAAAATACACAGGTAGGGAGCAAAATATGGACTGCTAAGCAAGGGAGACTTGGCATAAACAAAAGTGGCTTTGGATTTCTGTTCAGATCCTAGGAGGTGGTAAGCAAAGACAGACATAAACATCTTGGGTATTTTCTGCCTTCTGCCTGATGTCTACATCAGCCACTTCACTATCCACAAACTGCATGTAGCTTGAAAATATTTTTTCACAAATGCATATCACAGAAAGTATCAAACTGCTTAAGCAGCTCTTGGCTTGGGAGCTATGGCACCAATACAGTGATGAGACAAGACAGAATGAACACAGAAGTAGCTCAAAGTCTAAAATCACAAACAATATTTTAACAAAGCTGTCCCCCTTAAGAAAAAAAAGCTCCCAAAATTCACAGTAACATGTGGCTGAAAAACGGAAAACAGCTCCTTGAACCAAGGAGGCATTTTTAAAGAAGCACCCAGCAATTTCTTCTCTTTTTATTTTTTAATTTTAAAAATAATTTTATGTTGTTCTGAAAATTGTACAATTCACTTGGTACAGTATCTCTGTGTGAAGAACGGTGGCTGTAGAAAAACAATCCACTGATAATTTAATTCCTTGTGTCATTGTGAAACTGGAAAGCTCTTAGTTGACTGAATGGGAAAAAAAAAATATTTGAAAAAAAGAATGTCTGACTAAGTAAGTATCACCTTGTGCTACATCCAAGGCCTCTTGCTGGTTGTCTGGCTGCTCTTTTGTAGGCAAAAAGGAGCTGAACGCTCTCTGGCTCCTTAGATCTGGTCCAACAAATGCACTGCCAGTCATGCACACGGATCCAGCTTAAAACCCAGTGTGAGCCTAAAAGAAGCTAGTCAAACTGGCACCTACTCATGCAGAAGTAGATAGATTTGTCATGACAGGCTGATTATTCAATGTAAAGAAACAGTTTAGCTTTTCTAATCTGGTACAAATACATCTTTCTCAGAGAAAAAAGTAAAAGGTCTAACAGTTCAAGTATTTATAAGTAAAGAAACCAACAAAAAAAAATCGTAACGTCAAAGTGAACCACAGGTATTTGTGCTGGAGCATTCTGCTAAACAGCCCCCAAGTTCTATTCAGATAAATAAGATTTAACCCATTTAACCATTTCGGAGCTGCACATCTCTGTGGCAGAGGTGATCTTGTCTGTCTCACACTACATTTGGCTCGATGGTGAGTTTCAGGGACAGGCTGAGATACCCAATTCCAAAACCACGTTGTGTTTTCCTTCTGTCCTCCCTGCTTGTGCTGGTGGAGAGAGCAAAGAGCTCTCCCAGAGAACCCAGCCAACCCTCAGGGCTCCCAGGAAACACCACCCAGAAAGTTGACCTAAACCAAAAAGCACAGACAAAGGCCTCCACTAACTTCTTTCCTGGAATTTTCCCTGCTTAGGCAAGTTTGTGCTCTCCCCTTTCCAGGAAGTATAATTAAGGTCAACAATCACCTAAGGTGCTGGGATCCATGAGCTTGTTGTGCCTGTCATCGTGACTGTCAGTGCTATTAGCATGACCCCACAAACAAGGGGCTCAAGCATGCAGACTCAGAAATATCCTAAAATATTGCCATCATTCAGACAGGGCAGAATGTCTGATCTTGAGATGAACAGGCTAAAGATGGTGTTTTCTGTGCCTTTCCACAGCTGAGTTACAGACAGAAGTTAAGAAAGCTGCTTACTCATTGTAGGAGTCAACATTCGTCGAGCTCCACTTAAGGGATTTTCTCTTGTGTAAACTTGACTTTATAATTTAAAAAAAAAAAAAAAAAAAAAAAAAAAAAAAAGGTGGGGGGGAAAGAAGAAGAAGAAGAAAAAAAAAAAAGCAGTGTTATGAAACAAAGGCTTTTTTGGCAAGTGTGTCTGGGATGTGTGAGCTGGAGAGCAGCATCTCTCAGACTGCCATCCTGGGAAGGTTCCTCCTGGGGCGGGCAGCCCCGCGCCAAGGGAAGGGACGTGCCCTCCTGAGGAATGCTCCCGGGTCACTCCCAGCCCAACAAAGCCAGCGGGCTGCAGGAGGCCTCCCAAAGTTGGCTTTCTTCCTCCCCCCCCACCTCCCCTGCTTCTCTCAGTTTTTGGGGGAGGGTAACGAGATCCCTGTCTGCTTCTGTGTGATGAGAATGAAAAGAACAAGTGCAAACCCTACATCTCGCTGGACCCTATTTTGTTGGTTGTTTTTTTTTTTTTTGGTTTGTTTTTTTTTTAAAGAAAGTCCTGCAAACTGCTGGCAGGTTTTTTTAATGGAAAATACCAATCGCCTAAGATCTATACCTAGCCTTTTGCCAATAATGAGAAAACTTCACCTTCTGTCCCCAGCAATTCTTAGGAAATCTTTTGCTGTTATTCCTACAAATCCAATTACAGATTGTTGAGTAGCTAGTGGAGTAAGCTTATTGAGGAGTGTCACATCACTAAGTCGTGCGTATGTGTTTCAGTTTGTAATGTGGTCTGAGCCGCTGTAGAGGTGTCAACTTAAAATGCAAGTAAGTAGCAGAACAGGGCTAATCCCAGCCACTACTCCCCTGCAGCCAAATTGTAGCGCAATGAATGACAGTGGAAATGCAAAGATGCCACTGTGCTTATCACACACAGCCAGATGGTGGACCTGGATCAATGCACACATGCCACGATCAATGCATTTGATAAAGAATTAAGAAGAAAACTGTACATGTTATCAAAGAACTTGTACATGGCATAATTATGATTCTGCATGTGCTTACTGATGATATTGGAGACTCAGAGGCAGGTGATAATGAAACTGATAGGAAGAAATAGCTTAAAGGCTACAGCATATGGCCTCAGCACTAAGAAATCTTGTCAAATAGTTCAGAAAGCTTTTTTAACTGTTATTACAGGCTGCTCATAGTGCAAGCTGGTGGCAACGTTTTAATTTTTTTTAAACCTGAAATGTCAAAAAGTTACAAAAGCTGTACTTTTCAGAACGGTTCAGAAAATAATTAAGATGCTATTGTGTTTTAAACACGGCAAAAAAAAAAAAAAAAACCTACAGGTAAAGAGAGCATTCACAATTTGGGGGTGGGGGGAGTAACCGGGCATTTAAAAACACATCTACCATTCTGTGTTTCCTGAATAAATGCATTTAGACTTTGAGGGAGCTTGTGGCTGTTTAAGGAATGTAACTTGGTAGCAATTTGCACCCAGCACGCCAATTTCTACAGATGCAGTTTCGATATTGTTGAAAATTCGGTATTATCGAAATGTATCGAAATGTACTCGACATCAAAGGCAGAGTATCTCCCTGCTCGCATTTGTACCCTGTCAGCTGAGTTACAGACACCTTGGATGTGAAAGGAGGCAATTAAACATTTGTGGAAAATAAAGTCTAAAGTAATCAAAAAGAATTTATAATGTATAAAAGGTACCTAAAATACAAATTCTCATGCGCCAGTTGATAGATGAGCCGTCTAATCAACGCCTGGACGTAACTTAAGTGCTCTCATTAGTGTGAAGACCTTCAGGCTAAATAAGACTAAATCCCTTAAAAATTGCTTCTGCAATAGAAAAATCCCCCTTACCATTTTCCTCTGCCTAAATCATATCAATTAAAAAGAGAGAAGGGGAGGGAGGGAGAGAGAGAGGCATTTTCACATGACTTTGTTTTAACTGACACTCAAAAATCTATCTTCTGAATCCAATTTAAAATGTCTCGGCAAAAAAAAAAAAAAAAAAAAAAAAGAAAAAGTCCATTAGCAATCAAAGAAACAACAACAAAAAAAAATCACCCCGAGTTTAGTTTCTCTTTCACTTTGAACCTGAATCTTTACTCAGCGCTAAGGTGCATTGAATCCTTCACCCTAACTTCTTTCTTCAACGCCAAACGTTTAATCAACGTTGCAGTTTTACATTAAATGATAAAATTTATCAAAACGATCCTCCAGAAGAGCGAAGCGCTCATTTTATTTTCAGCAGGCTGAGGAGGGACACTCTCCACCTCCCCCCCCTGCTCCCCGCCAACCCCCGAATTTCAATTTGTCCTGACAAACCATTGGGTATTAAATTCTAAAGGCACGCAGAGTGCATAAAGAACTGATGGCTTGATTAGCTCTTGTGGTGCAATTGAAGGAGCTGTCTCTCTCCCCGCTTCTCCATTTTGAGAAACACTTTGATCTTCGTTCAAGTCAATTCATGAACATCAACTGACAAGACTGCATGAAACACCCCAATGGTTAGGCCCAAACTCGTAGCAAACTATTTGGTTTCATTAAGGCTTTAGGAGAAGTGACCAGTGACAGTCCTTTCATTCAGAAGCCAACAGGCAAGTGACTATTTAAAGTTTAATGTGCACAATGTACTGCTGAAGGCCACTACACCTATAGTCAGTCACTCAAGTATGAATGCCTTTACCTACTATTTTGTGACATGTGAACTGCTAAGTGCAGCTGCAGTCTCATTAATGCATTCGCCCCAGATTTGTTTGCAGGACTAAATGGACGATTCACGGAATTTCTGGTGAGAGAAACAACTGTATCTTCAAAGGAAGGTAGAACAGCAGGTGCTATGTAAAAGCCAGCGATTAAAAGCAGATTGTCTTTTTTAAATGCAGCAATTTCCTCGAGATTTGCACAAATGTGGCAGAAATATTATCCGTTCCGGCTGAAAATATGAAAGAATTTGAATCCCGTCACCCGCAAAACGCGGGGTGTTTGGCCTGGTGTCGCGCTTTGCTACAGTACACTACTTACACATCACTCTTCCCCTTTTTTAGCTGCCCTCTCCAAAGAGTCCCACTTCAAAGAGTTCATTTTTGCACCAGTTCCTGTCAATGCAGGTCAGAAACACTAAAGTGGAAAGTGGCTGCAGTGCCGTGGCACAAAGAGTCTCCGCGGCTGAAATCAAACAAAGCCCAATTAAACTAATCATAACGTCCCAGTGAACACAAGGAAGCTCACCTGGTATTTCTGGACTTCTTGTGTGAATTCCCAACTCTACTCGGTACTTGGTACTATAATTACCCTGACCAAAATACTGTGAAATTACTGCTCTGATCTACTAATGGCTGCAAAAAATCCCGTCGCCGTGGTTCCATGCCAAGGGGCCGTAGCAAGGTGGCGCAATGCTTTCTGACAGAGACGACAACTCCGAAAAAACTCAAAAGGGAAAATTAACGGGATGTGGTTTATGTTGCCAAGGACTGTTCATTAATTACCAATTTAATCACTGCTGGAGGCATGACATTACAAAAATCTGGCTGAAAGTTCTAATAGATTATGAAGACCACCTAAGAAGAGTGACCAAGAAATGTACAAAACAATTAATACTGTTTCACTGCTATCAAAGACACTCAGATTATTTTACATCAAGTGAAGCAAAAGAATTAGTAGCTTCACAGTGCCACCACTAGGAACTGTAAATACAATGGCACACAATTAGTAATGCACATGTGACTTTTCGTTCAAGGCATATATCCTTGGGAAAGCCAGAACACGATAAGGAGAACAAAAGAAACATTTTTAAATGAAATGAATAAAGATTTTAACTCTACCCTTGTGCATGCTGAGCAATCACAGAATAGGCAATGCAAAATACAGCTCTAAGTAATGGCGATATCATCCTGGGATTCACAACAGCGTGTGCTGAACATCCACACGGAAAACGTCCACAGCTATTAGCAGCGAGAGAAAAAGAGCATTCCAGGGGCTCAGAAACCCGGGTCTCACTCTGCACACAAAGGGACAGCTCTGAAACAGAGAGGGGTTTTTGGTTTTTTGGGTTTTGTTTGTTGGCTTGGGTTTTTTTTTTTTTTTTGGCTAATATTTATAAATGGATAGAAGACGGTAAAATTTTGGAACTAGTTTTGTTCACATGATCTTAGAATTCCATTAATAAACTGCCAGCCCTATTTTCTGTCAGCGTGAGAGTTAATGGTATGGCTGCAGACTGTGCTTGAATTTACAGGCACATAATAAATAAATTTATACATTTAGGCCAGATCCTTAACTGGTGCAAACGGATACATCTTACAGAAATAACAGCAATAAAAATCAGCTGAGAAACTCAAGCATTTGTGTCTAAAACTGAAAGTGCTAACATTCGTTGTGCATTATCAAAGGTTATGCTTTATTCAGGAAATCCTTCCTGCTATAAAACTGACAGTGCATACTAATTCTTCTTAAAAATTAGTTTACTTGCACTAATTGATTTATTTTCCCAGCTACATCAGGGACTTGTCTACAGCAATATTTTTGTACAGTGAAAATATCACAATTTCATAGTAAGGAAGTGCTTAAACAGACCAAACATGAAGTCAAAAGATGTGGAACCTTTTTGGAAAGTTACAGATTATTTTTATTTTTCATGTATTGAGGAACTTTAAATAAAACAAGTCGCTTGTTCCTGCCATCAAGGAATTGAGATCAGACTATCTCAACCTTAGAGTGTTGCTACAAAGAAGTAAATATCAGGTCAGTTGTGGGGTTTGAAGTGTTCAGACAGCAGGTCTAAACTCCAGTTTAAAGCAAAGTATATTGTTAAAACAAGTATAAAACTTGGAATGCTCATGAAATGGAAATACTCTACAGCATAGTCTTATCAGCTTACACCACATTTAACCACTTTATAGTGGCATACAGACAAGATATATAAATGAACAACAGGGAATAAGTTACCAAAGCTCAGGGATTACCAAAATAATGTTCAATCTTTTTACCAATTAAATGGTAACTCCCTCTATGTAATCTTGGGAAGATCTAGTGATCATATCTAAATCTGGTTGCAATTATCAGCATGACAGACTAGTCTTTTTTCAATCAATATTTTCCAATTAATATTAAAAGACCAAGGTTGCCACCTGCAAAGTCCTACACCTCAATAAATTCACGCTAGATGTTTAATTAATTAAGATCATAAAGATCAGGTTTTAAAACTATTTTTTTTTAAAGAAAAACAAGACAGGAATAACTTGGGAGTGCTTCCTTAAATGAATTAACATTACCACTACAATCACAGACATTTATTTTCCAATTGAGGAGACTACAAAAAATCAGCAGTGAACTGGATACCTTTCCTAAAGCCACAGAAGTGGGGATTCTGGTTTGACACAGAAAAAAAAATACTAAATGAAGATATTTTGTACTCATTTTCAAGAAACTGAAAATATAATTGGAGGAAAGAACACTCGCATTGTTACCTTGAGTTTAAGGTATCTTTTCAACAAATTAAAATATTCAATTTTTGCTGTCTACTCTGAATTTGCTTTCAGTACCACTTCTGTTCACGTTGGCTACTTATTATTTACTTTTAAGTTTACTTATTACTTACTTACTTACAATAAGTTTACTTATTGGAGATAAGTTTGGAGCTTATTAGTTCAGAGAGACAGCAGATTATTTCTGGACATGACCAATAATTTGGATCATTTATTAAAGTGGGTTTTTTTCTGAGAATGCTTTGGTTTTTTTTATTGCAGTCAGTATATCTGGTATCTGTGCAAATGTATGCAACCAAAACTAAAGATCATGAAGACTCATCTCCCTTCAGATTCTGTCACTTTCTGAAGCCTTTCTAAAAAGAACTTCCATTTCCACTAGTCCACTCCATACAAAAAAAAAAAAAAAGTTATCTTTTTGCACTCAAATATTTACGAAAATGAAAAGTAATGGGCACAACAGATTGACACCTGAAGTAGAAAGAACTTATTAAAAATGAATTAGATACAGCTGCAACAAGTCCTTTGAACAAGGGAGTAATAAAATGCAGTATTCTGAGCAAGGAGAAAACACTCTCCTGGCACAGCCCGTCCCTCTGCCCTCTGCACACAGTGTTTGTGTGTTTGGAGGAGACAGATTTTTGGTGAAGTACTTTGTATCTGCAAAATCTACTCAAAGAGTTGAACATAATCAAGACTGCTCTTTCAAATCTTTGGGTTTTTTTTTCAATATATACACACTGAGGCAGCTACTGCTGTCATTCAGCTTGAATAAATATAAAATAATGGTGCCAGAGATAATTAAACCCAAATCTTTCTCTGTGCAGAAAGCAGGGTAGCAACAGTTGCACTTAAGCACAGCAGCAGCCTCAGGATTACTCTCCACGTCAGTTTGTATTATTCTGGTTTTAAATTCTTATTGTTCAAATGGAGTCCCTCACAGTTTTTAGTGTAGTTATACTCAAATGCTGCTCTGAAGAAAGAATTACTGTTTTCCTATTTCACCAAAGGCAGAAGACAGAGTGATTCCCTCTGAGGCATTATGTTATTGAACTCCTGCATCCCACAATCTATGCTGGATCCTAAATATACAAATTTTTCTACTAAATCCATTATGGGTGGCCCAGCCCTGCACCTGAATTCAGTAAGGTGGAATCCTTAGCTCATGCAAAACCCAAATAACTTCAGAAACTATCTGTAGCCCCTGATAGGGAGAAAAACACATCCTTTGCCAGATGAGGACTATTTTTTCATGAATTCCATTAGACACAGCATTCCCCGCTAAAGCTGTCTACCTCAATGTGTATATACTGAATTTACACATTGAAGAATTTAAAGAAGTTAAAAGAATCTGGCACAGGATTTAGGAGATGCCAGAAATAAAGCTAGTGGGCATAATCTTAATTTCCATCCTGTTCTGTATCCTCTAAAACAGAGTCTGATTGTGGCACCACCTTTTACTTTCACTATCTCCTGTTCTTCAGCCCAGACCTGAGCTCTACCCAGTGGTGTTCAGTATTTTGGTTTATTTTCATTCTTCAATATGCAGGCCCATCAATACATACCATTATTCTTTACACCACAACATTCAAACCTTGCTCTGAAGACAGAATTGTTGAATTTCTTGATTTCTTTCCACAGTGCCCACTCTATATGGTATTTAAGAGCCTCAAGAGCAATAATCACATTCCCTTCTCACAACAAGCCGTGGAAGAGTTATTACCCTGCTCTTCTGATGAGAACTGGGACAGAGAGATCCAGCTAAAAGGATCTATTGCTGGCTGCTTGCTCTGGGAAGCCTATTACTTGGATTTTTTTTTTCAGCATGCTAAGCTTTATACAGCCCTTTATATGTCTCAAGCACAGCTCCAATTGATTTCCCTGACAGACCTGGATGCTCAATGTATCTGCAAATCAAAGTTTTGCCTCAAAGCGATCCAGAAAGGAAGGACACACAAATAGTGACCACCTGGAGGACATTTGGCTCACAAGTGGCACTGATCAGGAGCTCAGGAAAAGGCAAAAATACATTTAATTCTTTCAAACACCTTAACCATGACCTCATCTTTTCACTCCTCTCAGTCCCTGCTTGGTTTGTCATACACCTTCCAACTTCTGCAATCAAAAGCACAGAGGTCCTCTGGACAAGCAGCCTTCTACATCACCTCTATCCTCTGAGGAACACAAGGCACAATTGCTTTGGGGAAAATAGTATGTGATCACATAATTAAAGACTACATCATAATGCATATACACAAAGGAGGTTAATTAAAGTTGCCTGTGCATTTCTTAACTCCTAATTCCATTCTCTGTAATCATGCTGACTCCATAGCTATAGCCATTTGAGTTTGGAGAGTAAATGACAGCTGCAGTAAATTTCCATTCTTTATGTGGCCCAGTCACATAAAGAGAAAATAAGAAGATTTTGCCAATGGCCTTTAGATATTTGCTGACAATGGAGTTATGCTGAGATTCAGGAATTAGAGATTCTGCCCCATGTTCTGCAGATGAGGATTCCCCTCCTGGAAAGGCCTTTTAGGCCCATGACTTCTGAATATTTCCCACTCACTGTGGTCCCCTCTAGCCTGTCACTTTGCTGTTTAGGTCACATAGCCCAGCTCCAGCCTCCTCACCTTTCCAACATTCCAGCCAAGCTGCTGCTGCTGCTAACAACCATCACTACAGGTTGATATTTTACAGCATCTGGTGGGAGCAGATATGTCCCTTCTAGCCCTGTGATACTCACCATGAGAAAAGGCAAGTTAAATAAAAATGAGTAAGCTAATAAAAAGGCTCTCCTGGTTAAAAGCTAAGTGATTACAGCTGCTAGATCAGATTGCAAATGACAGAAGCATCTCATAAAAGAGTCACCACATGCACACATAAATCCAGAAAGCAAAGCAGAAAGGCTGAGTTGTTTATAAATCTACCATAGAGAAAGGGATCCACGAGGGGATCAGGAACTGCTCACAGAGCTCTTAAGCTAATTCTTCCAGTCTCCAAAGGGCTGCATCAATTTTAATGACACAGCTATGATCCTCCCAAACCATGAGCATGATTTCAAGGAGGTTCTGATCAATGCAGGCTCCTCTTAGACTTCAAACACCTGCATACACACCTCCACGTGTATACAGCTTGAGATTGAAGGCTTCTGAGATGCACCAAATAAGCAGACATAACACTGGAAAAAACTTCTACCATGCTGCAAGGAGGGAAGAAATGGGGGAAATGAAGCTGTGCTCTGTGCTTAGAGGAGAAAGAGGATGGGCACACACCAAATGAACCTGTATTTATGGCCATGGTACAGATCTGAAAGTTTCTTCCCTGTTGCTGACCCTGAGCAGAGCCACAATTTGTCCTCACTATGCACATTGTCCAAGCCCATGCACTGAAAGCTGCTCTCACCTGGTCACTGGGAAAGCAGAAACTCCTGCTTCTCACAGGACACGTGGAAAGTGGTAACAGCAAGGCCTAGGAGATGAGACTTTTCTAAAGTCACCAATTTAGTGACTTTGCTTAGCTGGGATGACTGACAGAGCACAGTCTGAAAGACTGGGATGCTTAAAGCTCTTTCTGTGAAGGTATCAAAAAAGGTAAAATTGCAAACTTCAAGAGTTACTTTCAAAAGTACTGCCCCTGAACTATCTCTTCAAAGTTTTCTTATTTAAAATTAGATCTTCCTGTTTTAAATCATTTCCTTTTGAATCTCAATCCGTCCTGAAAATGAGCCTCGTCCAATTTCCATTACTAAATGCTGATTCTCATTATCACAACTCTCATTTGGATAACACACTACTACTACACATTACTGCACACTGACACATACAACACTGCTTTGAGTCAAAGTTCTTCTTATTAACCTTAATGACCAAAAAACCATGAATAGAAATAAGGCTGTGCTATGTGCTAACAATCAAATGAACAATGACCTGTAGGAAACTGGCAGAGCTACATCAAATGGAAATGCCACATCTCTGCTAAGATCAAGTATGTTAAAGGAAAATAGAAATCTGTGTGTTTTATCTTACATGTTGATGCACCCATGCATTCTCTTTCAGAATATGCACGTGTATGTATATATAACATATATATACATGTTACACACAGCTTTATATAATGTCTATTATTATATATCAACTATTAGAGTCTCCAAATCACATCTCCACAACACACTTCAGAGGTGAGGAGCTTCTGTCCTTCTTATGTGACAATAACTCAAGTCAAGAGTGCCCACTGCAGTTTGCTGAGAGTGCCCAAATTTCACATGTGCCAGGACCATTTGTTCCAGGACAGTTCTCCTCAAGCTTCTGATGGAGGCAGCAAGAAACTGTCTCTGCCAAGCTGCTCTAAAACACTGCCCTTCCCTTTCCTGCAGGCTTCTAATAAATTTTTCATCTTCTGTAACAAATGAAATAAGGTCCTGTGGGTAATCTGGTCCTGTGGGTAAACACAGTCCTAAACTCTCACCCTGAAAACCCTTCACCATCTCCTACCCTTCAGCTGGTTTTCATGGACACCATCTTCATGACTGCCTAAATTCACATTGCCACCTACCCAGGGCATCTCTTCTCTGTGTGCCACTGGGGCAGCTCCTTTTGCTCCTGTTTGGATTTCATTTCAGTCTAAAAGAGAAAGTTTTGCTCCCCAAAACTTTGACCTGCATCAAAAGGGGCCTCAATCCTTAGGGGGGCAATGGCAAAAAGATGTTCTTGCTGGGAAGTGCTCATACAGACAATTTTTAATGACACTTAGGGACTCTCCTGATCTTCAAGGCTCTCTGAGAAGATTGTGGTATTAACACAACTTTAACTGTTTTAAGCCGATTTTTCAAGGGAATCTAACCATCTTTCCAAATTTTATCTATTTTTAATATGAGTAAAACAATGCTTTATCCAACCTAATACAGAGAAAGAGATGAACGGGGGTTTTTTGACATTAAAAAAAAAAATAAAAATATTACCCCGAGGCAGAAGAGCTGACAGGGAAGATTTCAGCTCAAACAATGAAATACTAGCAAAGTTGTAAAACCTTTGAAAATAGGAGCTTGTAATAAAAAAATGTTAGGCAACTTTAATTACAGTTGTTTCTGCCTGAGTAGTTGGCTATAGTAACTCTCCTCTAATGCCATTTTCATTATGAAAAGATAACTAAAAAAAAAATCCAAAGTGAAATTTATACTAAAATACAGATTTCTAGGAAAAACTTAAAAAACAAAATATGAAAATATTAGTTTATATATCATTATACAAATAGGTACATAAATAAGACTTGTCTGTGTATACGAATATATTTCAAAGTAAAATGAAGTGTCAGTCTACAGAGAGGAATTTCTATAAAAAAGAAAAACCAGCATGGATCCAAGAGAGTTAAGAAAATAAAGTGAAATGTGTAAATCACTGTCTTTATTTTTTGATTGCTTGATCCCATTCCTGTAAAGAGCAGAATCTGCCCTTGAGGACTCAGCTCTGAAAGGTGGGAGTCTGTAAAGATTCCAGCCTTTCTCTGCAGCATTATTTTTCAGTTACATTTACACTCTCAATTGCCAGTACAGTCTCTAACGTGCAACAGTTAGAATCACAAAACCTGCATTGCAAAGGTTTGCATAAAAATTAATTAGCTTTCATCTCCAGAGAGCAGGGATCCTTCCAGGTCACCATGGAAGCCACTGGAGATGCAACCACAGCTGCTGCAACACTGGAGCTCACTCCCCAGCTCCACTTTCCCCCCTCATCAGCATAATCAACTTGGGTGATAAAAAGGAATCGTTCCATCAACTCTTTTACAAGAGTGACACAAGCAGCTCCATTCACTGCAACAACACTGCTCAAGTGACAAGGAGCTCACATCAGAGGCTCAAGGAAATGATTCACACCAACTGAAAGAGAAGCAATCAGGAATAGCACAAATGACTTCACTATGGTTTAACAAGAAATGTTTGAGTTTCATCCCACCACAAACTGCAGTGCCAATCACTGAAGGTGCTCTCACACTTCCTCTTCCAGGGAAGTGGGAGGCACCACCTTTCTGTTTGCCATCACATCAGGAGAAACAGGTTTGAGAAGTGACTGAGGGACACACGACACACCAAACGTGGAGAGGCAACCTCCTGCGAGGACATGCATCCCCCCCACCACAACAGCACCCACAATTAACTCTGCATTTCAACTCTGCAAAAACTGCAAGACTTGGCCAAGGTTTCTTACATCGTTCAGCTGCTTAGTGCGGGCTGGGATGAGGGAACTGCTGAGCTGTTTACTCCCTGCCTTTAATGCTGCATCTCTTCTTGCTTGCTCAAGCAGAACTCTCGCTCGTTCTTTGAGTTCTTCCTGTCTTGACAACATACGTTGCTTAAAAAATAAAGAAATATAATTAACAGCAAGGCAGCCCCGGGGTACTGAAGGTTTATACAGTAGTTAGTAGCCAGAGGCCTTCCTATACAATAAAGGTCAGGAGCCACAGGAGTTATGTCTTGATGAGGTGACAGAGCATTCCATAGAAATGAAAAGATGATCAAAATGTAAAAAATGAAGTCATAGGCCTCTGTCATGTAAATAGTTCTCTTCCTTCCCCTTAAAACTTAGTTTCTATCAACACTTGATGCCTTTAAACTGTGGAAAAAACCCAACTGGCTTTGTAGAAGCTGTGTCCAATGTGCTATGTGTTTATTTTTTTACTTTAATATGTATGCAAATATGGCTACAACAAAAAAGCTTTGTTGGCTACTTACATGGGTACCACTCACTTATAACTTAAGTTGAACACAAAGAGGCTGGCTGCAAGGCAAAAAACCCTGCAAAAATATCTGCTTCTACTGAATATGCACAAGAAAGTCCCTTCTTCATCCAAAAGGATGAGCATATTTGCAGAGCAGAAATAACAAAAGGGGGTTCTGCACAGGTAACATGAGAACATGAGCAGCCCCCAGGCAGACACACTCCCAAGGGCTGGTTTCTTAGTCAAGGTCAACTCTGAAGAGTGGGAAAATGCATCTCTAGGCCTTGACATGGGCCAGGGCTGTTGCCTGCTGTGCTCCTGCAGCAACCACGTGGAAATGGAGGTGGTTGACTCTAAACAACAACTGAGTGTAGGTTCAGAGGGAGCCTCACAGCTGAGATTTTAATACCATGTGCAAATGTTCCTATAATTAACAACAAAGACCTGCCCATTCTAACACCCCTCCCCATGAAAATCTTCACAGAGAACAAATCCTGTCTCCTCCTGCTCTTCTATTCTGCATGGCCCAAGCTGTTCCTTTCTCATCCAGTACACAAAGATGATGATGATGGTGATGATGGTGATGATGATGATGATGATGAAAAGAAACCTCACAAGATTTCACCGATTAAAGGAAAGAAATTAGCTGGTTCTGGGACCAATATTTGGCCATTATCACTCATCTACAGACTGCTTCTCTTGCAATAAAATGATCTTTATGGTGCTTACTCAGAGAAAAAAAACCCCATAAAAATATTTGAGGCAATTCACACTACCAAAAGACTGGATATATTTTCTTACCAGAGCTAATGGCACAAAGCCCAAGAAAACTCTTCACAGGGGTAAAATTATAAACCTGCTTTGGCATTTTTGTAAGTGGAGGTGATAACATGTTTTACATATTTTTATGATGATATGATTTATTGATAATACTCAGCATATATACTTATAATATTCAACTTCCATTCTCACAATACATCTGCAAGGTAGGTGGGCATACACTGTTATCTTTATGGAAAGAAAAATGACATTGTGGTGAAGTAACATGCCTTAGGCCACTCAAAGGAAAGCAGCATAATTGAACAGTCTGGAGTCTCTACCTCACCATCCTGGCTATGTTCTGTGGTTTCCCAGACAAGATTTTGAAATGTCTTCAGTAAACTTTAAGGTATTCAAAGCTTTACATTTCCTAATGAATTGATATCTTTTCCCAGTTTTTGCTTCAGTATGCAACACTCAGAGGAAATTAGTTGCACCAGACACCAGCAAAAGCTTTGGAGCCATCTTTGAGATAGCTGAGAACACAAATTTCTTTAAATGGAGAGAGATTGGACAGATCAACAGTGAGACAATCTCTATAAATTAGCTATTCATGTAATGATTGATTTCAGCACCACCTACTTCTCAGGCAAAATATTTATTGCCCCAAAAATAAAAATACACTGCTCACCTCACCATTTATGCTGAAGATTTGGTGTAAATTACAAACACAGAGAAAGAACTTGAACTCCACCTTAATTCACAGACACAAACGTCTTACCTGGGCTGTTTTTGCAGTTTGATCTGCATGATTTAAAGCTGTTCTGGCATCACTGTCAGAATCAGATTCTGTTTGCCTCGGAGAAGCAAGCGGTTTCTTTGCAAGATCCATATCCATATTATAGGAGTATCCAGGCTTAGAAGTAGGAGATAAACTGGGTTTTGTGACAGGTGAACTGGGATCTGCTCTTGTGCTCTCTGTGGGTCCTACACATCCCAGCTTTTCCTGCTCTGAGAAACCAGGGGTACTGTCTAAGCTCTGGTGTCTCTTCTTGTTGTTATCTTCACAAGCAACCGTGGGAGACACATCCTCCTTTTGATCACTGACATGTGCTAAGTCACTGAAGTCTAAAGTGTCAGTTATCAGCAATTTCTTCCTCCCCACCACAGGCTGCACTTGTGCCGTGTCTGTACTGCCACACTTCCCAATTTCTTCAGAGGCAGAAGTCCTTCCCGAGCTCTGCTGGGATTTCTGCGGATCCGTGTCGCTTCGAGTCCTGCGTGAGGAAGGGGAGGCCGTGCTTGGGCTCAGATGGTCATCAGGAGTCTGATGCTCGCTCTCAGACTCCCCAACACCACTGTCATTGACAAACACAGAGTCATCCTGCGAGGCAAAGTCTGCCAGGCCACTGTCAGGGGGGTGCAGCTCGGGCTCCCGCTTCAGGTCGTTCAGCTCGGCGTAGAACTTCTCCTGGTCCACGGAGCTGTTGGTGTCCGTCTCGTAGTTCCCCACTTTGTAGGTGCTCTTGCTGCTGTTCTCCTCTATCTGAACCACGTTCAGCTCCTGGCCACAGAAATGTGCCCTGATCTGGTAGAGATAGGTCATGACAGTCAGTTTGTCAGGGATGGCCAACAGAACCATGTCTGAAGGCTCCAGGAGTCGAGATATTCCCAAGCTGGCGAACCCGTCGTAAGCCTTTAAAGACAGACAGAATAAAGATCACCAAGTGGGGCAGTTTCTCACCTATCATAACATCTCAAAGAGTGCAAGTGGAAGTTTCAGTCAAAATAAGCAAGCCTAAAATACAGCCAATATTATAGGAAGAACATGGTTCCGACTCTATTATGCTTCAGACTCTATTGCTTATTCTTTTGGCTTCATTATAGTCATTTCATTATAGTCCATAAATTCATTATAGTCCATAAAGTCACTACTTTTTGGTGCACCATCCAACATCCAGCTCATCCATTTTTCCTGATGGCTACCACGTATGTCCCAGGATATCCTCACAGCAAAGCAAACTGAGAGAATGTAACCAGCAAAAGCACTCAAATGGCATCGTTTTAAATATTTTTAACATGCTTCAATGCTATGCTATACTAAAATCTTTTGTTACTCGAAATTATGACAGGTGAAATGGTGCAGTTTAAAAGATCCTGTCTACTTCTATGAGTAAACAGCTGTTCATGAAACTGCAGCTTGAAAGCCCTTCTTTTTGCACTAGGAAAGCCTACCAATATCTTAAATGGTTCTCACTCAAGGAGCAGGAAACAAGCAAACAAAAAAAGTCTAAGAGTTGGACCAGAAAAAAAAAAAAGGAACTCAGGATGGCTTTTTAAGATAAGGAACAAAGATATAAGAAACACGACACTAATCCATCTTGAGCTTTATCACTGATCATCAACCTTCTGCCTTCTATTGGTCATGTAATTGCAGTGATTCCTGCTGATGAAAAACTATGTCCAGATAGTCAAAAAGAACACCACCACAGATTACTTGACACTAGACATAAATCACATTAATCCATCAAGCAGATGCATTTTAAAAACATTTGTTGATGGTACATTTATAAGAAAGAGAGAGTGAAAACCATTCCCATTTCACTTTACTTTCTAAAAGCTAAACAGTTGCAAGCCTCCCACTTTGTGAGGCCACATTGTCTTCTTTTCCTGCTGGCCCTTTAAGTGAGTGGGCTTGGTGCATCAGGTTTTTCTAGTTTTGAAGAATTAAAGCCGTTTCTCAATTTACAATTAATTATTACTATCCTGGATTAACCTTGGAAGACAATATTGTGTTTCAAGGAAGCCTTTAAAAGGCCTCCTGTTAGCATAGATGCACTCAGTTAAAGCATGTGGGCTTCTCCTCCCCCAGGAATCCTGCAGCTCCTTTTCACCCTCTCCTGAAGGAGTTTTACAATGTTCACAGTTGATCCTACACTGTTTTGAACAAAAGCAGATGCTAAATTTGAGACATGGATGAGAAAACTGTAATGCACATCACTGGCTTCAACTCTTCAACTTGACATTTTGTCCTTAATTTCTTTAGTTTTAAAAGAATAGAGAAAAAAAATAAAACAATTATGGGGTTTTTTAAAAAATCCTCTTGATTTCCATATTGCTAAGTATGCAACAGTAAAACAGAATGTGGGGCTGGGCTGGCCTGCTCCTGGCAGACCAGGATATTTTGTTTGCTCTGAGAAAAGGAGGTTGTCTCCTCCTCTTTCAATGTCATTCCCTACTCAATGGTTAAATAGTTTTTGTTTCAGCTGCTTTTCAAATTCTGCCTCCAAAAGCTGGAATTCATCTTCCTGAAATTCTGCATGCCTCTCCTCACGCTCAGGTACAACTTTCCAAAGCACTTTAGGTGAAGCAATTTTTATATCATTATAACAAATGATCCACAGAGTTTATCTAGACATAGAAATGGCCTGAATAATTTATTTTTAAGCTATTTTGGCTCTCCCCATGCAAAATGATTTGGCCTAAAATCATTGCTGGTGTTCAGTGTGGTATTTCTTGGGAAGGTTTATTATTATGAGAGATTGTCATGCCATTTATAAATACAGAGCTGTGCTTAGATACAGGAGCAGCTGATGTATTTGCTGATACAAAACTCCAGATGGAGCAGAACAGCAGCAAAATGATAGGTGGGAGTGATGCCTTAAGTTTTAGTTTTCATGGTTTTCAGACTCTGTGCTGTCCAGGGGTGCAGCTCTGAGCTCACACTCAGCTCTGCACACAGCAGGGACACAAAACAAATCCTTCTCTTGCTGCACACCAAGGACAACTTTCAGCCCAAAAGCACAAACAAGGGTGGGCTGAAGGGAGGAACAAGAAGGATGGGACCTCACAACCTGAAGTTGCAACTGGACAATTAAATCCCAATAAGCAAATAGATCAAAACTTATAAAAATGTGAGACCTTGTGACCATTTAGCCATTTTGTGACCATTTTGGGTCCACCTTGGGTGTAGCCCTGGTCAGGCCCTGTCCTGCCCAAGGTGGATCCTGGAGGCCTTTCAATAAATCCCTACTTTATTCTCCAGCTCTGTCCAGTCTCTGTTTCAGGTCAGCTTTCCCAAGGCATCAGTTTTCTTGGTGAGCCAGGTAGGAGAGAATAAAGTAAGTATTTATTGAAAGGCCTGGAACAGGGCCTGACCAGGGCTGCACCCAAGGTGGGCTAAGAATGGTCACAAAATGCCCAACCACTCATGAGGTCTCACATTTTTGTAAGTTTTGGTCCATTTGCATCTTGGGGTTTAATTGTCCAATTCCAGCTCCAGGCTGTGAGGTCCCATCCTTCTTGTTCCTCCCTCCAGCCCACCCCTGTTTGTGCTTTTGGGGCTGAAAGTTGTCCTTGGTGTGCAGCAGGAAAAGGATTTGTTTTGTGTCCCTGCTGTGTGCAGAGCTGAGTGACACTGACTGTGAGCTCAGAGCTGCACCCCTGGGCAGCACAGAAGCTGAAATACATGAAAGATAAAGCTTAAGCCATCAAGAAGGAATGGCAGCAATGGGATGGTAGAAGAGGGACAGCTGTCACTTAGAGCACCTTGGGAAACAGAGCTGGAGCAGCAGGATCAGGCTGGCCGTGGAGGAAGGAGAGGGAGACAAGATGGGTGGAACTGAACAGACATGAGGAGCACAGAGAGCAGCAAGATAAAGGAGAGCAGTGCAGGGATTTGGGTGGGCAGCCCAAGGCATGGCAGATACCAGGAATGATGAATGCTGAAATGACAGCAGAAACCAGACTGGGCATGGACATGTAGCAAGTGTTGTCTGTGGACTAAAGGTAACTCCAGGATGTGCTGCCTGCTAAGTGGGTCAGTGCTGATTCAGTGGCATAAGTCACTTGTTACCCCACACTGCAGGTAGTGGGAGTCACCATCTGAAGAATGACAGGACTTAAGGACAGGCACAGCAGTCCAGGGCAGCCAAAGCCCACAGACATGACTTGACCTAAACTCCCTTTATACTCTCAATTTCTTATTTATATGCTAATAAAATGAAATTCTATGAGTATCTCCCTGAAGGTGAGGACAGTGTTTCAGGACTGTCAGGAAAGGTACTTGCTTAGAAGTAACACTACAGCAGGATTGAGTTTGGAATGATGGATATTCCCAGTACAGCTGCCATCACTTTTTGTTGGCTGCTCAGTTCTTCTGGTGATGCTTGGGATTAAACACAGTTATTTCCCACTGATGCCTGACACCTATTTCCCATCCCCTCTCATTCTCATCCACATTTTTCCCTCTTTCCTTTCAAAGTATACTAAATATGTAGATTGGCAGGCCAATGTTCTACAGACAGTAGCTCTAGAAATAGCAATTGTATGTTCTGGATGTATGATCAGCAGCATGTGATGGGTTTTCCTTCACTACTAGAAAAGCTGGGAGCTTCCTGATATTCCAGCATATTTAGAAATGCATCATATTTCTAACTAGTTTGTAACATGGGATTCACAGAGTCAATTTTTCAAGTCAAATTATTTTTGTTACACAGAGGCGCAACTCAGCCTTGATTTTTGCAAATATTTATTTCTCTGCACGTTTAACTCTGCTCCTCCATGATCCTACTGATGCCAACAAGCATCTCCTACACATGCAATTACATACATTCTTCTGACTTTGTGGACTCAAACTGTAGAGGTGAGCATGAACACCTATTATAAAAACATAACTCCAGCTTCAAGGTAGGGAATATTTTCCATTTTGACTCAATACTACCCCTGTAAGTATGGATTCTTCTATTTAAATGTATTATTTAAAAGGATTCCTTTTAAAAATGGAATATTTTATTAAGATGATCACTCAAGTTCAAATGTATTGAGGAATTTGTTAGAAATGACCAGAAACTGGGGAGCATCATAAAAATTGAAGGTGCCAATTGAACATCCAAAAGATATACCCACATGACAAATGAAAGAAGCTTCTCTAAACAGTAATTAAAACCAGAAATTCATTATTAGAACCACACTGTAGTGCCCTTCTACTTCTCACTCCTTCATCTTGTCAAAGATCCAGCCCAAGCCTTGTTTAGTAACTTATATTTTTAAAGTGCAGGACACGTTATTAGCAACATGAAATATTTCTATAGTTGATAAGGAACTACAGTGCCAGTATGCTGTGATTTTAACACACTTTTCATTAATTTCAATTTAATTATTATTTAATACTAATCAAATGGACATATTCAATCAAATTAGCTGTTTCACTGTACTAGGAAGGCAATATGGATAGTTAGCTGTATCTGAGATTTAAGCAGAAGCACAACTCTTTGGACCAGCTGGGAAAGTATCCCTGTAATGTCTGCAATTTTCTCAAAGATAATCCTGCTTCCTCTTTTGTTCCTGATAAAAAACTGAATTTGCAACTTGTACCAAAAATACTTTCCAATTCAGACTGATGCCAATGCAGTAGCTGTTTGGGATTTTTTAATGGATGTATATTCAGGACACTAAGCCTATTTACCTATCTCCCAACAAAGTTTTTCCTTTTTTTTTAAATTTACTGACAAGCTGATTGACAGACATCAATTGGGATCCATCAGCACGAGCACCACAGGCTTTATTCCAATAATTTCCCAACTCTGACATATTGGCCAAGATCAGATGTCACAGGTAAATACCCTTTTTTATTCAGCATCAGTGGCAGCACCCAATTGGCAAGTGGTTGGTGTGTGTTATAAAGAACCTGCATAATTATACTCAGTATTTGCACTGAAACAGTTGTCCTTCAGGATTTTTTTTTTTTAATTAAAATACAAAAAAAGTCATGCACTTCTAAAAGATACATTCTTATGGGTTAACCTTTATTCTATGGTTTTTCTTTTGGGGAGGGGGGGGGAAAAACATTAAAAAAAAAAAAGGAAAGAAAAAAAAGAGCTGCTTCAAACAAAGAAAATCATCCTATTCATGCAAAGATGTTATTTTAATTGGTTAGGAGGAATCATTGTCAAATGTGTTACATATCTGCATGGAATTTCTAGGCAGCCATTGTTGGCAGTGCTGCATTCACTCCCACCAAGGGCACACGGGGTTATCTGGCAGAACTGTGTGAGACCAGGAAATAAATCTGCAGGAAGCAACTGAGATACTCAGTGTGGCTGTCAGGCAAAGGCTGGGCAAAGTGATGAAAGGAAAAAAAAACTGCACAATAACAACAATCACTATTTCTTCAATTCTGGGAACTATATCCTGTTAGAAAGGCAGGCAAAAAAAAAAAAAGTTCACTGTCTGCCATCACAGTTTCACCAAGAAAAGATGACTGATCATACTGCTAGCATTGTTAATTAATAATCTATTCTTTCTTTTTTTCTAATCCGGCTTAATTAGGCCAGAAGCTCAGCAAAACTTGAAGTACAAAAACATATGGTCACAGAAAATACTGTGATGTCACAGATAATCCACTTAGGTCATTAGAAGTCCTCCTATTATTATGAAAAAAAAAAGTATAATCAGCCAAATACTCATTAGATAGGAGCAGCTCAGAGATATTTCATTATTTATAACATTTAAGTACTAAATTAAAGACAAGTAACTCCCTGCCTAACACATAAGTGTGCAGGCACATTAAAATACAAACAAAATGAATTTTAATAAAGCACTTCCAGAAATTCCATGTAAGTAAATAATACCAGATTGTAGATATGTTTGCTATATAATATTGAACTTGGTTAATTCATTCAAAGTATATTTTTATACTTTCACTCCAGTTAAATTTAGTGCCTTTTAAAGCAGCATAAAAACAAAATCACAGCATTAAGAAGGCAGATACTTAAAACAATTTTCAGATGATCTTCAGGAACAATTTTATTCTCAGTGACTCACATGAAAATTGTAATTTCTAAACATGTCCCTAGGGCCCAACTGAAGCTTGTAACATAGTGAGCAGAAAGAAAGAGTTTTCTGGTAATTCCAGAGAAATTCAGGGAAATTCAGCTTCTTCCAGAGAAACTTTTTACATCTTGCACCTCCACAGAGTGGTTTAAAACAGCTGCAGAGCACAAGGCTATTAACTATTTCACCAGCATTTAATTTATTTGTAAAGTAATACCTGAAAATCTTTTAAACTAAACCTCCCATGCTGTGCACACCACTCCACTCAGCTGATTCAGTGTAAGAGCAGGTGTAAAAATTCATCTTTAAAAACATAACAATCACCATCAAACCAACATCAGCCATGCCCAGGTCCCAGAGCCTTGTTAAAGCAACAGCAGGAGAAGCCTCATGTGCCACAGTCCAAGGGCAGGTACATTTTTCATTTTTTTAATTATGTAGCTGATTGGAAAAAATGCTCACAGAAGGTTGGCCTGGCCCTCCCTCTGCTCTCACAGTTAATTTAGGCCATACAAATATCAAACTCTAACTTGTTGTGAATGCTAAAACAATGACAATCTCCAGTCAATAATGCATCTGATTTCAGCCACGGGAGACTGAAAACCTTCTGTGAGCTGCAGTTATGACCTTACAAAACAACAGCACTTCCTCAAAATTAATAAAAACCTGCAGTGAAGTCAAAATTAAGGCTATGGTTTTTTGGTGGCTTGTTTTTTTGGGGTTTTTTTTGGGTTTTTTTTGCCTGGCAGTTCTTACCTTTTTGTTGTTCTCTTTAATATCTTGAGGATTCAGGGACTTGTAGTCACTGAGGGGGAAAATGGCACAGTGGGTATATACAGTACTTGATAAAAGCAGCAGTTTTAAAACAAACCAAATCTAAAAAATTTCGACGTACAATAGTATCACAGAGCAAACTAGCAATTTCACAGCAATTCAATCAACAAAACTAATAGTGTGGAAAATTAAAGGAATAAATAAATAAATAAACAAACACCGATTACATGTTTCATTGCCTGAAGCTCTCCATCTAAAAAAGAAGTTAAGGCAGGGACTAGAGGCCAGCCTTGACAACCAAATTTACCAGGAGGTAATCCTTCCTTGTCAGCATACAAAGAGCTTATTCCTCTCATCTCATTTCAACACTGGCACAATTCTCATAATCATCTTGAAGTCAGTTCTTTTTGTAAGATTAAGGGGAAGAAAAACAAATCACAGAGAGGGGAGAAATAATTGTTTGTGCAACAAGGGAGAGCGAAGAGGTCACAAAGTTTGAGCATTCATAAGGCTGGTTTCTTAGAAAGGACAGTTCCCTGCTTGAAAGCAGAAGGGTGAAAACAGTTCAGCACCTGAAACAAGCTGCTATTTGATTTTTAAGTTAAATAATTGCTCAGTATTTCTATGAGAGGTAGCTCATGCAGGCAAAGAGTACACAACTTACATCAGGTCTGGTCTAAAGTGATGTAATATTGCACAAAAGGATAAACCATTTCTCCACGACGTGGTAAAATTGGTGATTTTCACTCCCCTGTAGTTTTTTGTAACTTCTTTGCACCACACCAGCAATGACTGACTAGCGTTTGGCTTTCTCCCCAAAACAGGACTTGGTATTGGGCTTGGCTGGAAAAAAAAAAAAAAAAAAAAAAAAAAAAAAGGGAGAGAAGATAAAAGAATTTAATGGAAGATGAGAATTAACATTAATTGACCTAACTAGATGATCTGTATCCTTTGATGTGAGTTTAGGTCCTTCACAGCTGTCAGTTTACAATGACTGCAACTTGCAAAAGACACAAATCTCGAGTTATTATCTACAGTTGTTGCCCCAGGCACTTGTCTCCCAAGGATGCAGATATACAGGATTCCAGATCTACACAGGGGAAGAGGCCAAGAATTGTACCAGTGGAAACAGCCGTGCTGAAACACAGCACAGCCCGTGGTACACGGCCTTGAAAACACTTCCCTAAACACAGCCATGGAAAAGCATCCCCACAAACCCTTTCACAGTTAAATTCACAACACAGGATTGCTGGATTCCTCTGGTACAGGTTCCAGAGGAGAGGTTTTGGTGCTTTTTCTGTGTCAGTGAGTGATTGCATAAAGGTAATTATGGCCCCGAGTTTCTGAACTGCCACTTTCCACTGTACCCAAAGAACTGCCTCTTCCAGGCTTTAGCTTTTCTGCAGGGAAAAGGAATTTTGGAAATTGAAAACTGTTATCAGAGGGTGGTTTCTACCAGGTGCCATTAGCTAACAACCATTAGATCATCATTAGCTAATAACGACCATTTCCAAAAAAGTTATTTTGACCCTTTCAGTGACATTTCTGTGGGCATAAACCAAGAAATAAAACAGAACACTTCAGATATTTGGCATTTGTCAGACTATCTGCTGCTCCTGAAATTCAGCATACTGATTGCAGCAGATGTTTTCAAGACATACACACTTACTTCCCTAGAAAAATACTGTCACTTTAAAAACTTCTTGGAGCTAATCAAACAGGCAGAATGTGACTGATGCAAATCTGAATTACAGTGAAAGAACTGAGATCCCCTATTCTTTCAATGTGTAATATAATTAAAAGCACATATACACAACAAACAAGCTCTTGATGCACTTTAGAGCTAGAGAGTTGCCAAATTAAGACAAATTAAGAGCAAGTAATTTACTGTATCACAGACACCGAAGTTTATGGTCAAATGGATTTACTTGTTATTGTCTATTTGTGAAAGACCAACGATGCCCCCCCTTGACTGAAGCCTGTCAGTGCTCAGCAATTAGCTGCTATCAACTCATTTGTTTTCACTGCTTCTGGGGGAAAAAAAACCAGCACAGAGAGCCCGGGAAGTCATTTTTCATTCACTGCCACAATCAGCCCTAAAAGTTGTTGTATAAACACACTACCTCCTCACCAGACAGAAGCACTGCTAACTCATTCACAAAGTACAAAAGGTGATTTGCTGAGATTTTTTTTGCTGAGATTTTTTTTGCTGAGGTTTTTTTTTTTTTTTAATATCACACCATATGTACAAAATAACTTGTTAGAAAGTGCTTATGTTTTGTAATCCTGTCAACGGTTCAAATAGGCATGAACAAATCCATTAAGGACGAGACAAATATCTCCAAATACACTGAATTAACAGCTTTAACAGGGGATATACAAAATAGGGAAGGAAAAGCAGCAATAAATTATAAACTTTACCATGCACAAGATTTTAATCAGAGAAACAAACAGAGCATAAGAGCTGCCAGACTGTTAGTCCAGATTCAGTGAAGTAATTTAGATGTTTTTCCTCCTGTTTTCTTTACAACTTGAAGGAAAACCCAATAACTAATCACTGATCTCAAATTTAAGGTGCTACATTACTTAAAATATATTTGCTATTACAAATTATATACATGGAAATAGCACTACTAAGAGAACATAATTAAAATAGCATTATCAAATTGTGGAAAGGTGTTATTTTAACTAATTATTAATGCAAAATACTACTCCTTAAAATCATACAGCACTACTTACCAGATATATTAAACATTCATTGTAAAGGTTTAATACTTGTTGATGAAACTCTCCACAAAAATGGTAAATTTTCCAGTCACCACCAAAATGGTTAACTCTGAAATTGCCTTAGGCAATATTGCCATTTAAATGCTTTAATTACTTATCTAACAAACTGAAAATGTAACTGAATTTAAAACCAGGCTTTACAGAAGGAAATACAAAGGCTTTAAAACAATGAATTTAGCAGAACTTCACACTTTATTTAAAAATTTATTTAAGAATTATCAAGGTTTAAAAAGATGGACTGCAATTCCTTGAAAATCAATATCCAGGCTGGAGCTTTTTTCTGTGTTTGTCTCTCCACTTACATTAGATTTTCTAAAAGCATTTTATCCAGAATACAGAAGATTTAGGATGCACATAATGTCCGTAACACAATTTTCTCTTCTCTCACCTGATAAAGCAGAAATTGTATAAGGTTTTCTTTTCACACTAATTAGTCCATGGTTTTTTTTTGATAAAGGTGAAGTTAATACTACGACAATGTTACACTCCTAATCACCACCTGCATCAAAGCTTTCATTATTTAATCTATGATAAAAGCATTCAACTCCAGACACAACGGAAATACAGAAGTAAAGGCAGAACTGTGTGTGAGCACTTGACATGCCTTCAGAGGAGTTAACAAATGTTAGTTTTAGTTTCTTTTTCGTGTGCATGTGAAAAATCATTATGCAGAGCATTTTCTTTCCATATTTGTATGTTGGACATATTAATTACTGGCTTGGTGCAAACACAATTACTACCAAGTGCCTATTTCTAGCATGTATTTGCCCTACATGATTGGTAGGAACTAATCAGATGAAATGAAAATTTAATAACCTTTTCCTTACACCATTCTTTTCAGCACTGACTACACAATTCTAAACAACAAAGCAGTCACGACTTGCCTTTTTGAGCTCAAAGTCCCTGCAAACTCAGCTGGAAATGCCACTAAAAAACCTGAGATATCCACACCAGATTGCCAGAGCTGCTCACTGATCAACATGTCATGGAATCTAACACAACTGGCTCCTGTCCAGCCATGGAGCAACCACACGGTGAGCGCAGAGGTTCCAGAGCTCATCCCTCACAGGGTGGCTCAGATCTAAATGCAGCATCATGTGGATGGATTTATCAGCTGGAGTCAGCACTGGCTTCAGGATATCTTCGTTTCACACTCAACAAAAGCACTGAAGTCTCTCTATTCTTCTTTTCCCACATTCTGGAAGCTCAGTGAATATGTTTTATAGTGTATGCGTTTTTTCTCTTGGGAGATTATCCCATCAGGTCATTACTCGATGCTAACAAGAGGACAATAGCTTCAGGTATTAGGCTGCATCCCCACACTTGAAAATATCCAAAACAGTTGGTTTTGCTGCTCTGAGGAATCCAGCACCAAGCAGAGTGATGGCACACAGAGTGAGGGCTGAGCTGCATCGCTGACACACAGCCCAACACCCGGGAGAAGAAAATCAAGATTGGAACTGTGGTAAGAACATGGGGCTGTGACACAGGCAGGATGAAGACTGGAGGGGCTCAGACTGAGCACCTCAAGGGCTTTTCTTGAGGTTCTTTCTCTGACACACAGCCCAGCACTCAGGAGAAGAAAATCAAGACTGGAACTGTGATGAGAACATGGGGCTGTGACACAGGCAGGATGAAGACTGGAGGGGCTCAGTCTGAGGACCTCAAGGGCATGTAGACAAGTTGGGGGTAGAGGAGTTTCAAAGAAAGCAAGAGTGTTGAAGCCCAGAAGAGAAAAATGCTGAAAGGAGTAAGGGGGAAAAGAAAAAAGATTTGCAATCTAGGTGGAAGACTTCTGTGGTTTGAGTTTTCTATTAATGAACACAACTCCTAGAAGGGGAAAGGAGCTGAGACAACAACCCAAGATTGGTAATTAACTGCAGGAGAGGAAGCTCAGACTGAGATAGGGCTGAAAGTCAGAATAGGGAAGACCTACAAACAATGAACAAGCAAGTTTTTTTCCCTCAAGAGGCAAGTACAGACACTGGCCTGTAACTCATTTGACTGAGCAAAACAAAAGGGATTTTCCT
This sequence comes from Trochalopteron elliotii, assembly GCA_024734555.1. Classification (NCBI taxonomy): domain Eukaryota; kingdom Metazoa; phylum Chordata; class Aves; order Passeriformes; family Leiothrichidae; genus Trochalopteron; species Trochalopteron elliotii. Next base: position 279,447 of record JANPWX010000314.1, read on the forward strand.
GTACCCCTATCAAAACCACGACGCTGTCTGGGCTCACTGAAAATTGTGCAACCATCAAAATGCAAGATAAGGTAAATGAAAGTAAGGCACAAGTAGGTGAGTGAAAATGTGCAGCATGTGGCTGGATGTAGAAGCAGTTCAGGAAATTCACCTGAACTGAACAGTCTGAAAATCTGAACAAAGGTGCAATAGAAACAAGACACCAAACACATTTCAGTCAAATAGATAATTTTATATCCCCAAAATGATATTCAAAATTTTTATTTTTGTAAACACAGGACTTCACCCATAGGAATGTCTCATTAGCCTGGGAGTATTAGAAATTGAATATGGCTCATTTAATAGAATTTATGCCTTTGGCAAGGTATGTATGTGTCCAACATGAATTCAATTTTGTTTATTCTGGACTGTGAAACAGTCTGAAAAAAGTGGTTTGTATTAGTACCAGGAATATAAAATACAGTATGGAAAGAGTCTGCAAAGATAGAATAGAACATCTTTCTGTTTTATTCCAAAACTGGAGAAAACATCCTCATGACCCAGTCGTGCTAAGATGTTCTTTACTTAGGGTAGTTAGGTATTTTTTACATAGCAGGTCACCATAAGATTACAGCCTAGTGACACATCAAAACACAAGTGGCATTGCTCTTTGTTTCTAGTAAGGGAAGATCATGTATGTATTAGAAAATACACATTTCCTAGAAAGAAATGTTAGTGCTGCTATTCTGTTACGCTGATGAACACATTTATCAGTTGAGGAGTACATTCTTTAACTCTGTGCTCTCTATTTGCATGGTGCAAAATGTCTCCGGTTCCTACTGGTCCCTAAAAATGAAGGAGATATGAAAACCGAGCTGCTGGACACCAGTCACAGATTCACTGAATTTATTTCCTATATATGGTTAATAACAAGCATTTAGGTAACCCCCAAGTTCCATCAGCAGGAGACGTCTTAAAACTTTGCCTTCCTCACTCTTCTGATTGTGCCTACAGCTAACGTGGATATGCAATAAAATACAAACTTTTATCTCAAAAGCCTTAGGCATAAGCTTTTAATTGCTTATCATTTTACAGGTTTAATTTTGGCACAACCAAACCAAGCCCATGCTCAATCACAAGCCAACATTTAGGCATCTGCCTGAGCTGACACGATGCTCTCATGTTTGAACGTGGCAAGGTGAAGAGAAAGGTGAAATCCTTGGGACACACCTCAAGTTAGCAGTTGGTCCAGCAGGTCTGATTATTTAATGGGAAAGGGTTTTCTGTTTTATATTTTGATGGCCAGGAGTCTGGAAAGAGCTTTTCCAAACCATGCCTGGGCAAAGGAAGGAAAGCAAGGCTGCACATGGCTGCTGAGGGTTACTTTTACTCCGAGCACCGAGGAAGTGGTCTGGTAGCAAATGGCAGCATGTGATCATACAATTGAAATGTGCACATGTATATAACCTACAGGCATCCAGTGCACAAAGATGGGAGAGACTGCAGTAACAAAGGCTGCTGCTCAGTACTCAATTTTGCAACTTTTCTAATTATCTGGTAGCCTCCTTTTGCCTTTCACTTTGTCTAGTAACGAAGTACCATTTTCTTAGCCCAAGTCTTTCAGGGTTTTGGTTTGGTTTTCATCGTCGGGGATTAAAAGGATGAAAAGAACTCAAGAATTCAGAACTAAACTCTCAACCTTCAGAACCCAAAATTCACAACACATCAACTGGCTGGACAATTGCCTCGCTTGCGCAACAGGACACTCTGGCTGACTGCTCGTGGCAATCAATTAAGGGCAAGACAGACGATTTATTTCCAGATGACAACCTCCCCCGTGGATGTTCTCAGCAGAGAATAGAACAGGACCGCACAGGAGTGTGGGCAGCTACCTCACCAGGCTGAGCAGCCCGAAATTTATTAGCTAATTGCAAGGAGAAGATTATGTTAATGAACCGGGAACAGAGAAACAAATCTGAGGCAACGTAATGAATCGGTTGCTTATGCGGAAGTAATTTCACCTGATGGTCAGCACAGGCAGGAAAGAAGTTACAGTGATCTCCTTCTCAGACTGAACTATTAAAAAGGGATTGGCTGAGGCTCACCTAGCTCCTCTTCCCTGAGGTTGCATAATCTTTGTCTTGAGCGCCGTGTTTTCAATTAAAAATCTCAAGAAAAGGTACGTAACTCGTGCCATTAAGCAGGAGCCAACACGGAGCCGGGTCTCTGATGATTACACGTATTTATAATGGAACAGTATGAAGGGATGACATGCAGGGATGGGGCCTCATTTTTCTGCTCTCAGAAGACAGGCACTTTCCTTGTGTCCACCTTCCTTCCTCCAGTTGTCCCGGTGGCATGTGGGCTGAAGGCTCTGCTCTCATGTCATCTGTGCTGGAAGCCCAGATGAGCTACCAGGATGCTGCTGGTTCACAATCCCTGGCTCTCTGCCACGGATGGGAACGTTCAGGGTTTTGGGCAGCTTGCCAGAATTAAGCAACTTAAACCACAGATGAGGAATAGCAATTTTCAAAGCTTTTAACTTTGTTAAATGTGAACTGAACTAGCAAAACGCACCTCCCTGGGCCCAAGGCTATCTCTGCCACATTTCAAAGGCCTGCAGCAAACAATGGAAGTGTTAGAGCTTGTCAGAAAAGGTCACAAGAATCTCTTCTAAAAGAAAGCACAAGGCAAACTAAAAATGAGAGTCACTGCCAATTCTTCCTAAAAACAGTGAACTCTTGTTGCTTTTGCAGGGATTTCTTTTGACAGAGCCATTAAATAAACACAAGTCATTATCCCACTCCTCTGAACATTTCAACAGACACGGGTTTTTTTTCAGGCAACCTTCTGATGTTGGCTCATTAAAGGTGACATTGCTCAGAACTTTATAGTTGCCTATTTTGTAAATCTACTGCATCATTTATATTAATGCCCAACCGTAGGCAGATTTATGGAAGCATTAACCTTTACCTATGAGAAACCTTTGTTTTAAATACTTGAGAACACAAGACAGATGCCAGGTTTGTGCAGGTATTGCAGTAACAAAGGAAAACAACCTCTGTTTGGGTGTGCTTAGAGCACTCAGCATTTTTAAGCCTGGTATTGATGTCACAGGACCTCTGAAGGCCATAGAACACCCCTTGGCTGACAGTGGAAATAAAATCAGTATATTTTACAATCATGCATGAGGTGCTGGTACCCATGAGTTGCTGGTACCCACAAGCTGGCACCAGGCATTAAGATGGATATTCTTAAATCTCCTGAGGACAGCAAGAGATAAATGAGAATTTAATGGAAACAAGCTTTTGCCTTGATAAACTACTGCATGGGCAGCTGACTCTGTGTAAACAATCACAAGATGGAGACTAACAAAAGTATTGCTTCCCTCCTCAGGAGGTAAGGAGAACTGTCCACAGATGATGGGGAGACATCTGAAATGCTCAGTACTTTTTCCTACATCTGTCTTTATTCCACGAATCAGATGGAACTTGGAGACTTGCATTACTCACACAGACACAGAAAGGTCAGGTTTCAGCCCCATGTGGAAACAGCTTAGATAAGCCAGAAGCTTTCAGATCAGCTGAACACATTTAATGTAATCCTAAAGTACTGGAAGAACCAATATGAAACAACATCCGAAAAAATGGTCAGTTTGGAAAACATGAACACAGGGGAGAGTATTAGAAGAGCAGGACAAGACTACATTTCCTTCTAGGCTTTAAATGCATAAGAAAAAGAACAAATAGCAAGAATGCAGACGAGCAAATGAAAAAGAGGTGGAATAAATAATTAAGGTCCTTCTTAGCAGATGAAAGTTCAAAGAAGACAAGCAACAAACATTAATTTGTCAACAAATCATGAGTAGCAGCCCAAGTTCCTTCTGCAAGAGGGAAGCAGGGAGTAGAGAAGCATCAAATAACAGATTACAGATGTAGCTGAGCTCTTTTAATTGTCTTTCAAGATGCTGTCATAAGGAAGCATGGAAAACAGAGCCTTAATGAGACTCATATAGGTGCAAAACAGGCTGGAAAACTATAACCAAGCCTAGTTTTAAGTGATGGGGTTTTTTCATATTTATTGAGCAAAAAGAGAGTAAGAGAGATCAAATCTTACTATAGCCTCATTTTGTCCTTCTCAGCCTAGAGGATTCTTTTAAAAACCGGTGATGAGTTTGGCTGTGAGCTGTAGGTTTAGATTCCATAAGAACTGACCTGGTTTTGTAATGAAGTTAGTTACAAATATGTTGCTTCTGTCTGATTTAGGACATAAAATGCCTCTGTAGTGTTCCATAACTTAGGGACAGAGATAGCATTCCTTAATCTGCTTGGAGAATCTTGGTTAGACTTCTGCTCTGAGGAGTCTTCTACACAGCCAGGCTCTACCAGCTGCAAGAGGTTTTGGGAGACCAGTGAGACCAATCTTGCCTACCTAAACCCTTTTGAGAGTGCAGTGCCTTCCCCTTCCTGCTTCCTCCCACCTACTCCCAAATCTGCAGAAGGGATTGTTAACTACCAACACCTGCCAAGGTGTTATGGACAGGAGGAAATAAAAATCACTGCTAAATGACTTAGAAGTATTTACATGTGGTTAGGAGAAGAACTGATGTGAATGTAACTCACTGAGAACCTAAACTATGACTAAAGCAGCATGCACACACTATGTATTTTATCAACTTGTCATTCTCCCACTGGAGCTTCAGCACTTCTGTTTGAGTACTCTGTAAGTTTTATTGGAACTCTAGGAAAACCTGCTCTTTGAACTGCCCTCCTGTACAGCTTTAGAGGTAAGGTAGGTGTTAAGAAAATGATGTTGCTGTGCTTGTTTCCTAGTCATGTCTTGGCTGATGCTTCTGTTGCTGAGTGTTGCCTACAAGTGTGAAAAGCTTGTGTTTTTAAGATGATGGGTCCTACACCTTTAAATGATTTTTAGAAGCTCTTGTAACTTGGCACTAATGCTCAGTATTAGAACAAACTTTGTAGATGCCACTGGCAGCTTATTTAGAGCAATTGGCTTTTATAAATTTACCAAAGTTCTGGAATTGCAGCTAGTTTGCTGTGTTACCAGAGCTCTCCCTCTACATTAACTTTCTCTTCCCTTTATTCTCCCCATTTCAAAGGCTGTCATAATCATTTAATCTCTCGTTATGCAATTAGATATGTTGCTACACATTTATTAGCAAACTTACTGTCAGACTAGTAGTAATGCTCTAATTTACACTTCCCAAAGCATGGAAACTCCTGTGCAGGAATGAAGAGCTCCCTTCTTTTCCCTCCTCCACCTATCCCGAGGTGCTTATGCAGTGAAAAGTATTGCAGGAGCCTGAGATGTGTGAGTGATAAGTGCTCTACATGTTGTAACAGCTGGACATGATCAGACATGTTAAAGATGATGGATGAGGCTCGAGTGTGAGTTTTCTGCATTTGTGCTGGCTGAAAATTTACCCTGTGTGCAGCTCCTTTGGGCTTCTCTGACCAATCTCATCTCATCCCTCCATGCAAGAAAGAACAGTTGATGCCTTCCCCTGATGCTCTTTCTGATAACTGATTGAAAGGCTGAAGCCCTGTGGTGCAGTCCTTGTGTCCAGGTGTTTCCTAGTTCTGCCTGCAGATGAGTGGTTGGAATCACAGGCAGCTCACACCCAACTCATTAATCATGGCATCATCTGGGGACCAATAGAGAACCTGGCAGGAATGCTGAATTTTACTGAACACAGCCTGTAAACTAAGGCCAAAAGGCACTTGAGATGTAACACTTTCTTCCATTTGTGGAAGCTCAAAGGCAGAACTCCTCTTAAAGATTTTAATCCAATGTATTGGGGATGCAGTGATGTCATCTGCCTGCCATGGGAGTCAGTGACACTTAATTAATGATTGAAACAGTGTTGAAAGACCAGGGAGTCATGAATCTTCATCTCTGGTGCTGCCTTAGAAATACAGACTCCAATGAGAAATGCTCATGGAGTTGTCTGTCCAGGAAAACCCATCAGGCCATTATGTGGATCCTGTGCTCACGAGGACTGTACACACTACAGGTGTAACAGTGCATGCTAAAAACCCTGTCTGGTTCTTCACATCACCCTGTTGTAGCAGTGCCCTTCTTTTCTCTCTCACCTTGGGATATTCCATTTGTGTCTGTTTGTTCCTCAAAGTCGAAATCAGCGTTTTGTCTCAAATCTTTTAATATTGCAATATTTGCCATGCAATGTCTTGCTCAAAGTGTTTATTTTTTTATTTATCTCACCAAATATTTTTCCTTTAGGGAATTTAAACCAAGGAAAAAGAACAAGCTGCTGAACAAATCCTGTAGTCCCAAATATCAAGCTAAATTTTTAAGATGTTAACATAAATACTATCTCGAATGAAAGAAAAAAGCTGTCTCTGTGGACAATGTACTAATACTTAATTCAAAATTTTATGGAGTAGATCCCAGGGATCATGTAGGAGTTTTACATGTGTTAAAAAAAAAAAATGAAACCCAGAAGATCTGAGTGCTGTGCATTGCTGTAACACCCCTGGAACGTGGCTAACGCCCAATTACTGCATGCTTAGACTTGGATGGGAATTACAATTGAGCTGTAAAATATTTTGACAGTTTCCAACTGTTGTGTGGTTATTAGCCAGGCATCATAAGAGAATGAAATACAGTGATTTGATTAGGTTTGCAGCACGATCTGCTTAAACAAGGACTTTCAACATAAACATGTAGTGTAAAAGTGTTAATCAGAGGCAGTATTTAATTATTAGCAGCTTTTCTTGAGTTCTGCAGGAGAGAATTCCTCTCTCCCAAAGATTTTGATTTCTTAAATGAGACTTGCCATACCTTTATGCTTCAGCTTTTCATTTACAAGCTTTTACTTGTTGAGTGCTAAAAGCATAACCACACCAAATTTAATTTGTCGCTTGAAAATTATGTGTGTATTTTTTCAAGGGGATAGATTTGACAGTGTTGAAGCTAGAAAAGCTTGTGTTAATTACATATTATAAAACAAAAAGGATATTTTCATTTAACACGTATTTCTCCTTTTAGCTGAACAAGTCCTAGCAATTAGCAAATTTGAATAATGTAAGGATTCCTGGAAAAATATATGTTAAGCCAAGTGGCACTTGAATTGCTGTTACTTTTACTTTTTATTTTGAAATTAAACTAATAAAGCAAAAATATTCAAACTGCATGCAAATTAAGCTCCAGATTGTGCCAGTCTTGTTATGTTCATTAAGCCATTGAATCCTTGAGTAGTGGCTGTTATTCCATGGGGACTATTCACAGAATAAGGTACTATTCAGAGAGGTAAAGATAACAATCTGCCTTCACACTGCTTAAATAATGCTCATTCTGTTGGGCAACTAAAGCAAGAATATTCAAGCCTGTCATTCCTTAAATTTTCACTTGCTTTATTTAGTAATGCTTTTTTTTGTTTTCTGTGTTGTTCATGAATGGTGCTTGAGAGTGAAGCATTCTGTTTCTGGCAGAGAAGGCTTTGTCAAGTGTTGCCATCCTGGTTTTTTCCTTAAAAAAAACCCTCTGAGGTAATCTTTGTCTCTCAGTTCAGTCTGTGACATCTCTGCTGTGGCTGAGAGCTGATTTGGTTGCCGGAGTTGCTCACAGTGTTGCTTTTTGCCTAAATACCTCACTTCACCCAGCTGTAATTGGTGGGGGTTTTCTGACTGTTGTCCTGGGTTTGACCTGAACTCTCACCTTGAAGATGTCAAAACCTTTCTGAATTTTCAATCCTGGAATTTTAAAGTGGCTTTGTGACTCTGTAGAAATGTGCTGGCTGGGAGAGAGCCTTCCTCTCTGGAGTGGTGGGGTTTTACAAGTCAATAGCCAATCTCCAAAAAAACTGAGACCTGTAAACTGGACAGTTCATCATTTGGAGAGTTCTTAGTGGTTATTGAACTTCCTGTGTATTCAGATAGCTCTGTGTGCTAGGAAAAAAAGCAAAATATGCTGTGCTTTGCAGGGAGATCTGATTAACACAGGGCAACTGGTGCACAGATCAAACAATATCAGGACCTCCACAGTAGGATTAGTTTTTAAAATGGGGATGGGGCTTTTTTTGGTGGGTGATTGAACTGAGAGGCCAGTGGGAAGTGCTTTTGGTGGGAACTGGGGGTTTTCCTGCTCCCTGATGGCAGCAGCCTGTGCCAGCTCTGGGCTCTGCAGGTAAGAGACACAGAGAATGTTGGTCTGAAGCACATCCAAAGGATCACTTGGTCTTTCTACTTGCACAGTTCTCCTTTAGAAAATGAAAAGATTTCTGCAACTGTAGTTAAGAACTAAAATGAAACATCCATGGAGTTCCCAAGCAGTCTTGAGTGCTTCATTACACTGCATTATGCACTGTTCCTCCTGATGTCTGACCTCCAGCAACTAAAGCCTGAAACTGTTTTGGTAAATACTGGTGTGAGGGTGGAAGAGTTTGCTTTCTTCTTTGGAATTTTACATGCTCCATGACTTACTATGTTACTTTCCTCTATCATTTCTTCATACCATAAATGACCTAAATGTGCTTCAGCTTTCTTCATGCTTCTTTCTTTTTTCCCCCCTGATCTTTCTTTGGGCTCATCTTCCTTCCACTCTGCATCAGGGAAAACTGAACATGAAATTTTTGTCGTGGTTTTGTGGATGCTGAGTGGGGTGAGAGAGGCCATCTGTGTCTTGCAGGTTTTATTCCTGCCTGTACATCTCAGTACAATGTTTGTCTTTTTCACAACAAGATGATGTTGGTTGACTTTATGTTCAGCTTGAATAGACTGTTTCCCCCACATCCTTTTGTGAAGAGCTGTTACCTAACCTGTTTTTCCTCATCCTGCATTTATGTAAATGATTACTCCTTCCCATGTTTCACTTGCACCTACTGAATTCCATACTGCTTTTTCCAGAACTTTACTCCTTTTTATGTGATTGCAGTTCTTTGGTGCATTGTCCCTCTCAGCTTCTTGTCCAGAGCATAATTCACCTTCTTAATTCAGACTTTCACTGAACCTAAGAAACACTCTTGCAGAACCCTTTTTAATGCATAATTGGGGTTTTTAAATAGTTCCAAGCAGATATGCATTTTCCAGTGTCATTTAGATCACCTGTCTGAGGATCCACACAGAGTCCATTAGTCATGCAGGGAGAGCAGCAAGGACAATGTTAAGGAGTTTAAGGATGTGAAATTGCTAAAATCTGGTCACAAAATAGGCCCACTGCATGATTTTGCTTTCTTTATTCTTTTTCTTCTGTATTGGGCATGAAATGCTGGCAGAGCAACTGTCAGAGAAAGTGAGACTGAGGTGATGAAGGACCAGTTACTCTTCATCTGTGCTCAAAAAACACCCCAAAACACAGAAACACACAAGACACAAAATCCAGAGCAATACATTTCATTTGTCTGGGGACTAGTCCCCCAAAAAAGGAAGGAAACACTTTTCCAGAAGAGATGAAAGTGCTCTGAAGCAAACCCTGCAATGTCCCATGTGTTGTGTGGGTTCTGTGACTCTTTAAATGCTTGCAAAAAAAAAAAAAAGACAGGTTGTGATTTTAAATCAACCACTTATTTAAATATCAACCAAGGAGACCAGAAATGGAAGAACATTTCCAAAATGTGAAGGCTCTCATTGGAATTATCTTCTATCATTCCCCATTACTCACACTCATGCCACATTCTGCTCCTACATTTGAAAAAAATGGTTAAAGATGTAAGCACAAAAAAAAAGAGATACTGTTCTAAAAGAGAAGATAATTCTAGCAGGCAAAACCCCAAACATCTTTTTTATAGAAGCCTAATCTTGTTGCTATAAAGAAATGTAAAAATGGTTAAATGTATTTGCAGAGAAAATTCCTTCCCTGAAAATCCCTCAAAAGCAATTTTTCTTCTTTTTTTTTTTCTTTTTTAAATCCTAGTGCTAATATTCCACTAGCATTTTAGGTAGAGTGGAAAAGTTGTGGTTACAAGTTATAACCACCTTGAGCATTGCAACAATATTTGGTTTGCCATGCTTTTTTATATGTAAGCCTATTGATTGGGTTCTGATCTGCACACCCAATAAAAAAATGGAATAAAAGACTGAATAAAAGAAAAGATTCAATAAAAGGTTGACTCCCATCATGTTACTGAGTCACTGCTGTCAATAACAACCATGACAGATGATTTACCAATAGCACAGAGGGCCAGGAGAGCTCTTCAGAAAAGCATCAATTCTGCAGCATTGCTTTACAGTGATAAAAACAAAGCTTTTCACAGAGTTCCTAAGAGCCCTTTGGCAACATTAAGAAAAGGGCTCGTGGTGTTACAGAATATGGTTGAGTTGTGAAGCAGATTCTAGAACAAAACACTTGAATTATGATCTGTTAAGCCATCTGTACCCAGTTGGTGCCTGAATACATTTTCTAGAAAAGCCTGAATGCAGCTAATAAATATATATTTGTTATATATATGTCCAGTATTTATACATTGTTATAAAGGTGTATATATATAACATATATACCTTTGCATGTGTCTATATCCACACAGAGAAAGAAAATACACACTCTCTCAATATGTAAAAAACACCCCAAGCTCACTTGAAGTAACAGAAACACATTCTGACTGTGTGTTTTTTAAGTAAAAATTACTTTCATTATGCTCCAGGGCATAAAATACAAGGCAGCGAATTATCAAAAAAAGAAAGAATACAAAAATAGAACACTCTTTCTATTTATAGTTATTTGTGGTGGTGTAACATTTTAGGATATTTTAAAGGTTGCTTGGCTGAGTTGGATTCTAAGCATGTATTTGCATCGAAGCAAGCCCAGAAACGTGACCCTTGCAAGGCTTTAAGATTCCAGTTCCTTGTCTCAAAGGTGCTGATGAAGAGAGGGATAATGAAGATTTTAGCTGGCCTACAAAGCAAAAAGACAACTCAGGGGTTAGAAACAACTCTAACCTGCCCCAGTTCACATTTGTGGAATTCTGGGTGGAAAGATTTCACTGCTCTGGGACACAACTGAGGGACAACTAAGGGACCTCAACTTCTCCTTGCCCTCAGTGGACTCTGCATTAAGCCTGAAGAACTCTTACAAAAATCCAGGTGTGTAACACCATCCAAAAATGCTCTTTCCAAATGTATTTCCCTGGTAGTGCTGTGTGCCAGCCTGTCCCCCATCTGTGCAGGCACAGTTTGAGCAGTTGTGTACACATCTGTGAGCTTAATGTTGGTCCCCACAGGGAAATAAAGGAGACTTTCCCCAGGCACAAGTGGGCACTGATCCACGCCATGGATCACAACAGTGATGTGCTCTTGGTGCTCAAGATGCCAGGCATGCATATGAAGTTGCCCTTAGTCTCAAAATTAAACATCACAGGACCTTTACCAAGGTAAAAAAAAAAAAAAAAACTTAGTACTGAAGCCTCCAGGACCTAGAGAGCTGTTATTCCATTTGTTGTTTGTAACAACAAATGGGTTTTGGGGTCATTTTTTTTTGTTTTGGTTTTACTTGTGTTTGTGTCTGTTGAAATACTCCTTATTTTGTTACAACTACTGAGTATCCTGTGGCACTATCTGGGAACCCAGAGCACAGCCCAGCAAGCTCTGCTCTAAAGGAAGAAGGAGAGAGGCAGGGTAAGATGTATTAGAAGATGTTTCACCATGCTACATCCTCTGAATCCAAATGATTTTTCCCCAATGAGAGACTGTTTTCCCTCTCAACACCACAGCTCTCTTTAAAGTGGTGTGAGCATTTCATCAGTCAGTGTTTAATCAAGCTTTTAAATATTCAAGTTGAGCTAATATATTAAGCTCACCAATATTTTTCCTAACATTTACCAGGTGATTTCCTTAATGGCTTTAGTTTCTGGCCAGCTCCTTTAAAGCCCTTTCATTGAGCTGGAGCACATGATTTGATTCACACTTTAAAAGCTTTTTCTACACATGCCTTTCAAAGCTGATTTGTCTGAATTAGACAAATGAAGGATATCTAAATTCTGTGCCTTACCCATTACTACAAACTATGAAGTATCATTCAGGGGTTAACACAATTATCTGCTAAACTGCAAAACAGCTCATGTCAATAATGAAACTAAGTAAAGTAAAAACACATTTGCATGTCCTCTTTTTATTGAGATAAAAACAAATTTGGTTTATCTAATGACACATAAAGCTACTTAAGTTGGATCAGAAAGAGTTCTTGCTTTAAATGTATTTTTAACTTCTTTTTTCCCCTTTATTAAATCTCTGTACAGAGTGCCTGCACTGTATTCACTTGAGATCCATCTATATGCTTCTGCACAGGACAAATCAAACCATACAATATTAGCAGGATCTGGATTTTGCATTCAAATGGCTGCTTCTCCAGCTAAACAACATCTCTTTTCTTCCTGTATACTCCATTTCTATTTTCCTTAAAACAACTCAGAAAAAATGTGAATCAAAAATGCCCCAAATCCCTCAGCCAGCTCATACAGTGACAGTTGCAGAGAACAGAGTTCTGCTGAAAGAATGGAGAAAAATAGATTTAAAAGGAAGCAGTGAATCAAAAAACACCCCTGCCTTCAGCTCGGTGCCAATAAAAACCAGAATCACTCAGTTCCTTCGGACTGTTTGCTATTTATTTTCTTTTCTTTTATGCGGTTAATTTTTTAGGAAATCATTGGGGTTTTTTTTTTTCTTCCCCCCCCCCCCCTTTTTTTTTTTGTCACCACAGACACTCCCTTTAGGCAACCCGTGCATCAACAATCCTCCCACGTTCAAAGTCGGCTACATCTGTTGCTCTTTTCCCATTGTTGAAAATTCCTGCCTTAATCCTATTTGACTTTATTCATGCAAAGGTCATCCTGAATTCAACAAATGGAGGAGCGATAGCAGGCACACTGTTGAACATGGCTAAAAAAAAAATGCTCTTGTAGAACATGCAGCTAGCGTGCCGGCACTATCTCCCAACTCCTGCCTTTATTATGCAGCCTCTCCTCACCAGAGCTCTGTTGCACTATGAATTGGCAACGTGTTTCTCTCCTTGCAAACTCGGGAATACATTTTCCTTCCAACTGGCTCGGTTTTTGCTCTGCTGTTTCAAAAGGGTTTGGTGCTTAACTTGAATTGGCTGGTGGGTATGGCTGCAATATACACACAGAATTACCTGAGTGTTTCACATGCCCTGAGGCTTGGCTTCTGGCACTCATGGATTCCCTTTCTCTACTTGGATTTTATCCCTGAGTAGATCTAGCTTCACTAACCTGCCCACCTAAAACTAATGGTGATCACAATGTTAAATAAATTCGGCAAAATCCCATCTAAAAATCCTTCCACAAAGCAGGGTAGAACAGCTAATACAAATTCCTCATTTTAGGGCCATCGTTGCACTGTAGGTTTGCTTACAAATGCCCATCTATTTTGGTTTTAGACTTATTTTTCTTTCCCAGCAACAAAAAAGCATTCTGGCTTAGACCTGTGATTTATTCCTAGGCTTAAGCATCTGACCCAAACCAAAGAACATTTAGCAGGAACAGTGAATTAGCAAGCAAACCAAAGTTAACTCGCAGACTGATTTATGAAGGGAAGATAATTATTTTTGTAATATGTCCATAACTCATCGTGACAGGAGCAAAGGAATATTTATTCATGCACACTTATTTCCAATTTGAGGTGCTTGCCAACCACGATGAACCAAACCCATCCCTCAGGCCAAGCAGAGAAGCAGGCACATTGTTAATTAATGTGCTCCTTTCACTGAGAGCTGCATCAGGGGCCGTGGATGGTGCAGAGAACACCCAGGGCTTCATCTCAACCAGCCCCAGCTCCAGCTCACAGCTAAAAGTTAAATGCTACACAGTCAACTTCAACAATTTGTGTTGTGGTCCTTGTTAGGTGCAAGGGAACATTGGAAAGAAGCAAGTTTTCATTTGAAAAGCTGTCTGGTACTCTGCTTGTGTGGCTCCTGTTAAGGGACCTGATAATAAGGTGTCAAAACTGTTGGATTTTTTTTTTTTTTTCAGGTTTTTGTTGTCAAGATTTTGAGGATTTTTGTTTTGATGATGGTTTAAAAAGGTTTCAGGAGAGAGGAGAAGTGTTCCTTGTTTCTTCAACACCTTTTAAAGAGCAAAGCTTGAGCTAAACATGAGTCTGTGAAAGCCCAGCATGAGAATCAAAGCCCTCCAGCACCTACATCAGGACCCCATGGCCTGGTGCCATCTCCCTGCCTCCCTTCCACTGGAGACAAAGGCAAACAGAAACAGAAATATGACAGGAAATAGAATAAAATAAAAGGGCCTCACTGGGGATACGGATTTTCTGATGACATCTCCCAGAAGCTGGCCTAGATCTCACTAGTGCTGGCCCAAAGCAGCTGCCATTCACATGTTTGGGCAGGCCATGGAGTGCTCCAGCCATCCAGCCTGGATATTTAGGAACTGCAGCACTCCAGAAATCTCAGTGCATCTTTTCCACAACTGCTGAAGTGGTATTTTAGGACAACAAATCTGAGATCCGTAATTTGTAAATGTAAAAAATTCAATTTAAAATTAATGTAAAATTAAATTTCATGTAAAAGTTAAAATTTCAAATAGGAAAAGTGAGGCCTGGAATGTCACAAAGCTGGTGCAGCTACCAAACCTCACTTGCACAGGCATTTTGCAGAAGTGGTAACTGGTGCAACCCAGAAGTGCTGCAGGCACTGACAAAGTTCCCATCCATTTCAGTAGTAGGAGCTACATTGCACCAATAATGCACAAATACCTTAAAGAGCAATTATGAAAATTACAGAAGCAGTCAAGCATTTATCAGCCTGAACATTATGTATATTAATTTGCAATGAAAAATATTTTTCCAGGACAGCTCTGGAGGCCTGTTATCTGCATCCCCACTACTAATAAGGACCTCAAGAAGAAACAGTCAAACACTTAAGTAGGAGCACTTGAAGTTGCCAAACCAAGTGTTCAAAGATTATGGTTACAAATACATTTGTATTAATAGCCTTTGTATAATAGTATATATATTTTTTTGGAATAAAAACTGAGGTCCACAAAAAATCTACCTCCAGATTACTGTGAGCTAATGCTTTTGAGTCCTCAGTGTGGACTCAAATAGAGAACTGTTTGTTTTAGGATAGTTCAAGGGACAGAGAACAGCCCTCTCTCAGCTTCATGTAACTACAGTCAAGCCAACATTTAATTTAATTTGATTTTGTATGTAGAGTGGCAGGGAGGAACATCCTTGACTGAAGACTGATCCTTTCCTGTAGAGTTAAATTTGGCACAAAAGAACTAAGGATGTCCAACTCTCCAGGTTGAAAAGATGCTTTGGGAAGGTGAGGAACCCACCAGCCCCATGCACCTATTGGGGACCAAAGATCCCATGAGAAAGACCCTGAGAGTGCACCATGAATGGTTCTGTCAGTTCCTTCTGGAATTGGCCAAGCATCTACTGGGTGGAAAATGTCTTTTCTAGGATTGTATAGGGAAGACATATGATATCTAAATCTGATGCACTGGCCAAAGCCACCCAGACATTGGTTTTGGTTGGCTAACTGGAAAATTTGCACTACTAAAAACAAGCAAATTACTAAAAGCAAGCAAGCAAAAAAGGCCTAAGTATAACATTGCATTGGACCTGTTAATTTATCTGGGTTGGATGAAGCTGTGAACTTGAGGGAAAAAAAAAAAAAAACCAAACAACCAACAAACCACCACAGTCCAAAATCTGGTTCAAGAGATTAGCTTAACACCACACATAAGGAACTCTTGAGGATGTGTTTCCATCTAAGTAATAATTCTGGGACAAGGAGAGAAGTCAGAGGCTGAAGATAGAAGCAGCTCAGCTCTGTCTCCAGTCCTGGGCAAAACTGCTACAGGAATATTTGGGCAAACTGTTGAGGGTTTTAACCCTCAAATTCTGAAGGAAGCATGTCTCTTAGAGATAATGTCACTACAGAGCAGCAATGTGAGGGCAAGTTCACAAACACCATTTAAAACTTATGAAAACAATAATAAGCAATTGCTCAAGTATTGGATTAAAAAATGGAGCCTCTTTTATTCTTTAACACTTGAAAAGCAGCAAGTTGAATGACTTCTCTGTGCTTCCACATGATTATCTCACCATCTCCCTGTTCATATTATGTGTGCAGCTTGTCTTTCTTCCTATTAAAACAAAGCATGTCTTTGGGTTGCATGCAAAGGCAGCTTTTCTCAGAGTGCTTTTCTTTTTTTTTTTTGCTCATGTTCATAACAGGAGACATCTTCCAATTCTATCCAGTACCTTCCATGTCTTCCTTGGGCTTGAACCATCCCTCTACATAGGGAGTGACAAAGATCTCATGAAAAGGAGCTGCACAACTCCTTTGCAGCAAATGTGAAGCTGAAAAGGAGCCAAATCATTGAAGATGATATTCCAGAGAGCTGGGAAGTCCTGATGTGAATGCACAACTGGAGATCCTTTTGATATCAAGAGACAGTGAGGGATCTTCACCTCCCATGTGGAATTTACTGTCATTCCTCCACCCAGTTGCATTACTGCACATCTGTTTTAGGATGGTCTTCCTACTGCTTGGTCACATAAGGTTGATGATCTTGAGGTAAATGAAAGTGGACAAAACAAGCAACTGGAGACTTTAGGCTCTCTGATATCCTGGGAGCTGTGGGGGAAGCTGTCACTTCTCCCCCTTCCACTAAACCTACTTGTTTTGAGCTCTAAGCATTATTCTGGCTTGGAATGAATGAGAAGGAGAAAAAAAAAAAATCACAGGTTCTTTCCTGTTCCATTGAGAAGTTCTGAGAATTTCTCTTCTTTCATAAGGAAGTAATTTGTATCTCCTTTGCTGCTTGAAGGACAAACTGCCAATCAGGCAGAAATCTTTCTGGACAGCCTGAACATCCTGAAGCATTGCAGATACACAGCAGATTACCAAGGATATGGATATTTTCTTCCAGCATTTAAAGATAACTCTATGGTTGAGGATGTTTAACTGTTTCCTCCTGCTCCCAAGTAAATAATTCTTTACCTCCTACATAAATTCAGTAGCATTCCTGCCCCCCTCATTCTCACAAAGAAAATAAAATTCTTGATTGTGCAGAGACAGATGGTTTTAGCTTCTCTACCACGAGACACAGTTGCCAGTTCTGGACTTCTTTCAAATAAATTCAACATAATGCAGAGAAGAGATGTGGAACTGGCTGAGACTTCACCCAGCTGAAGTTCATATGTATATTTTGTAATTAGCTAAAACAATGATGAGCACTGATTTGCATGCTATGTACTGGTCTGATACTACATTTTGAGCCTGAGATCACATTTTTTTTTCCCCCAAAAAGTGGGGGAAATTTCAAGTCTCTATGATCTCTGTGAAAGGCAGAACCTGGTTATCCCAACCACGTGAAGAACCGTAACAGATGTATGACAGTAACAAGTCCAACAAGGTTTCAGCACTGTTGGGTTTGACAGCACTGTAGCAGTTTGATGACTGAAGAGCTTAATTACAGCTTTGCACTTTGTCAGACTCACCTAAATAGAGTCAGCATACCCTAGTTTTCAAGTCATTTGAGATGATTAACTGTGAGGTAACTCCAGATCTCAGACTCTGCATTTTCAACTCTCTCTGATGACTCAGATCAGTTTGGAGGAGATACACAGGGCAGGAGAGAATTAAGATATTCCTTTAGGAAGTCTGAATAGATTAAAAAAAAAAAAAAAAGATTTGAAAGCAAAACTTCCTCCAAACTCAGATATGGCAAATACTGAGCTAATTCTGTGGGCTGAAGAGCTGAAATTTTAGGGAATGTTAAACTCTGCCTTATCTAAGATGGAAAACTGACCCTTCCTCACCAATACAGCTGCCAGGGGATCTCCAAGTGATCAAAGGGACCTGCTCAAGGGGAAGGCACTGAAGAGGCTTGAAAAGGATTTGCTACTACAGGTAACTGACTGCTCATCACTTAATAAACCTGCTGGTGTGTAGATGGCAATGACAGCATTTGTGTTTTTTGGATTCAGCCAATGTGATGAATGCTGCTAGCATGTGAAGGAAAAATGAGCACCAAATACTCTGCCAAAGATCTGCAGAGGAGCTTTTGGAATGTTTTTTTCCTTAAGCTCTGAAGTTCTGATATTAATGCTGTGTTTGTGTAGTTTAAAGATTAGCATTTCTGCTCCACAGGCATTTCCTATGACAACAACCAAGGCAGGGAACTGAACCTGCTGAAACCACTGAGTGTAACTCCCAAAACTTTCTGTGCACAGCAAACTTGGACAAAACACTAAGACACATGATTGAACCTCCCTTTACCTAAATTTACCTCTATAGGACTATTCCCCTACATAAGGGCATGGACTAAGTTCATGTTTGTATAGTGCCTATACCTTTGGCTGGAAATTTTTCCAGAGTTGCTAAACATTGTCTCTATTATTGAGCAACAAACAAGGAATCTGTGCCAACACTCCGAGTCCCACCTGGGCACTATTTTGTACTGTTCTGTGAGAAAAGGGTTTCTTTTCTTTTAAAAGCCAGTACTTTTCCAAATTTCAAAAAGCATTCCAAGCAAAGTGCTTTTGATCTGAATGCAAAACAATTCAAGCACAGAAAAAGAGACTGTGCTTACAGAAAGCTCTCTGCATTGCAAGTGACCGTACAAGATTTTAACACACCCACCCAGCAAAACTTTCCACTGTAATATAATGAACCAGGATGTTGCATCTGCTTTAGAGCCTGCCCTAATGTCTCCTATCCTCCAAAATCTTGTTAAAAAAAAATAATTAAAGCTTTCCTATGAAAGAGCGTGTGAGCACCTTCCCTCCCAGCCCTAATGAAAATCAGGGTTTCAGTATGGGGATCTCTGCTGATCTCAGCTCTGGCTCAGGGTGAGGGACAGAAAGGTGAGCTGCAAGCAGGCAGGCAGCAAAATATTCACCAAGTAACACCACACAGAAAAGCAGCAGCTGCCTGACTGTCCATAATAGCACAGTCTTCTCAGTGAGTCCAATCCTGAGTCTTTTCTCAATCAATTCCACCTTTCAGACACTCTAAAGCTTCATCTAGGGCAGACAAAGACTACACCTACCAAACTCAGCAGTAACATGTTATTTCAGCACAGTGAAGACATGTGTGAAGCAGAGAGACACATTTCCTTGGGTGCACATCTGTAAAAAAACACCTCTAAAACAATGAGCAAGGGGCACACAATTTCCACCAAGCAATCAGATGAAAATCTCCACAGATGTCTCTTCACAGCCTTGGTAGTACCAGAAAGCTTTGCTTTGACCCAAGAGCCAGGCTCCACCAGAAATCAAATAATGTGCCAATTTTCATGCAGAAACTCGTAGAGAAACTCCAGCCAACAGGACTGGATCCCATTTCAGAGCATCCTAAAACTGCAATGCTTTGATTTCACATATCCCTGGTTGTGGTTTTACACGTGAAGAATAACTTGTGCAGTGCACTCGTGCTCTTACTCCACTGTTCTGTTTTGCAGTGAGCAGACAGAGATTAGATTTCTGGTCTCTTTAGCCTGAGTGAGTGGTAAAATGACAGCAAGCTCAGAGCCTGAGTGGACAAGGACATGTGAGCAATCAGGCTGAGTAATTACACCATGAAATGATAGGTATGACAAGTAGTTTCCCTCAATTCTGAAACTGAAGTAGAGCAGCTGTGATTCAAGGCAAACCAGATGATAACGTGCACACATTGGGCAAGACACACTGGAAGGGAGGAGTTCTGTCCTCATCTTCCCACCTTTAAAACAATGTATGACACTCATTTCTAAGAAAGGTCCATTAGCTTATACTATTAAATGCTTATTTTGTTTAAAGAAAAAGCACAAGTGGTGCTAACTGCTGGAGTTGAAATCCACACTGACAAAAGCTGGCTGTTGTGGTAATGAAACACCCACAGCTCACATTACCTCTTCCACTGAAATTAACTCTGATTTTCCTGTGAAAAACATAAATAGGTGTGCATACATAAGTATCCTGACTCTGGACATTCCTACTAAAGAGTTAACCTGATTTAAAGTAGATTGTCTTTTTTTTTTTTTTTTAATTACTTCAACATGGCTTTGGAATTGGACATATATAAATCTCAATACAAATAAACAGGATCCAGTACTAAGCTTTTAAAACCCAGATTTATGACAGAAACGTGGAGACAGACTCTTCAACAGGGGCAAGGCTTAGGAGCATTAAAACAGATCAGGACAAAGCATTATTCAACATGATTTTCTTCCTTCTCCATGGCACATCCAGCTGTCCTGTAACACTGGTTGCTAGAAGACTCTTTTCTTTGAAACTGCAGTTGCTGTTTGCCATTAAATCCTTAAAGAAAAAACACAAGCTCCTACAATTGCACCCTCCCCATGTAGTAAGACAAGCCAACAGTACTGGCAAAGCTTTTAAGTTGCAGAAATAAATTTACAACACACAGAAAGGTGCTGTTATGAACAAAAGACCAAATTTTTGGTATGAAATCTTACCTTAGGAGAGGAGGAGAGCTCCCTCGATGCAGGAATTGCTGACATGTTGTCACCCAGGCCCATCTCTGTCTTTGGCAAGAGGTTTGGGGGTTCAGGAGCTTTTCTCTTCATCTTCTTTTCTGGTTCTTGCGGAGCAACTTTGATTAAAGCAGGGCTTGATTTTGGTTCATAAAACGGATTTGATCTAATTAAGAGAAGGGAAACACATTTCTTTGCTATCTCCTTGGAAATAAAACCAAAAATAAGACCTGCTTAGGAAAGCCAATTACTAAAATGCTTTTATTATCCCACATAAGAACATTTTACCCTTATACACTTTTAAATACCACATTTTCATACAATTGGAAAGTGAGTTACAACAGCTAAAATTGCATTATTCAGCCACAATTGCCATGATTTTCAGAAAGTCCTGTAAGTTGCAGCAGTTTTATCAAAAACTGTAAAAAGCTAACTCTTCAATTATACTTTGCTATCTATCAAAGAGTGATCTGATTTTATGACAAGATCAATACTAAAAGATGTCAGTGAAGCTGCTGGGTGTTTAACACTCTAATGAACAGAAGAAAGACAGTTTGATTAGAACACTTTAATATCTCTCTGCAGACACCAGCAGGCATCACCTGTCTATTTTGAAAGTGCTTTTCATAACTAAACCTTATTTGAGAATGTTACAGAATATAAACATCTTCCACCAAGTAGATGCAGTCCAAAGAATTATCCTTAATTCAGGTGTCCATGTTCCAATTCTGCATTTGTACCACCCTAAGTAAATACCTCCACAGCCAAATTTTCCCAAACTTTATGTTAGCTTGATACATCAAATATCAATCAATCAATAATACATCAAATAATGGCTTCTTCTACACACTTAGTAGAGCCAGCAGCTTTGTATCCTGCTAAGGATACTTAGGGGAATCTTTTTTGCACAGAATTATTTCATTATGAATACTATTTGCTTTCTGTATTTTGCAATCCACAAGTGGACAGTTAGCTATGAAATGGATGCATTAATTTATTCTTTTTCTAGTCCCTCTTTCCCCGGCGAGATATATTTCTCACAGATCTCAAACTATGATTCCCAACAATCTGTCTGCATACAGTTATTGTAAGCAGTGTAACCAACCACAAAAAATAACCTCAGTCCCTTGAAGTTCCTTAGAATTCAACTCTGGATGAAAACACTGACTCATTAGATAAGAGTCTACCTAGCTACATCCATTCACAAATTCTCTCTCAGGGTAAAAGTCAGGAGCTAGCACACACTGTTTTTAAGAGCTACAAAAACCAACTATTCATCCAGTTGCCTTCCACACAACATCAAATTTCTCTCCTTCATTTATACTTGGGGTATGAAAATGTCTTTCAGTTTCACAGACAAACTTTAGAGTTTATTTTAATGCAATTTACAGTCGTCCCGTTTTCACAGAGAAAAAAAGCAAGCAATAATAACCCACACCACAGAAATCCACTTTTGAAAGGCAACTTTTACCAAAGCACATAAGTGAAAATCAGGCAAAAAATCTCCAGACCTTTCTAAGAATCTGCTGCTTCTGCTCCTAACAGAAAAAGATCTCCAACTCCTGAAGCAAAAGGAAAGACTAACACTAAAATAACTCATTTTGTTGACTGAAGGCAACTTTGAGGTGCTCCCCCACTTTGCTGCCCATCAAGTGCAAAGCCACCAGAAACCAAAGGCAACCAAAATAAGAAGTGAAATGGGAACAGAAGAGTGTTTTCCATGGGAGGCAGAAGGAAAAGGAGGTATTCAAGTGGAGAATGCATCCAGCTGTCAGGAGCTCTAATTTAGCTGACAGCCCAGCTCAGCTGCCTTCAGACAGCAGAAGAGTTCAAAGGGAGGTGAAAATGAAGATAAAAGAGATAAAGGGCTGAAGAACAATGCATTCTATGGGACAGCACAAGGTTTTATTTAGTTCAACAAGTCAGCCCTTGGAAGAGCCAACAGGCACAGCATGTTTGGCAGGAATTTACCCCTGAATTAGAAAGGTGAGTAGTTGGAAGGTGTTAAAATTATTTTGGTGTGAGAAAAAAACCTAACACCTTATCAACGAGAGTTGAACAGGTTTGGAATAACCATCTTTTTCAACTTTTAAGCTCCAGAACTGGTTGCAGTGTAGGTGTCAAACTGAAGAATTTTACCACCAGAAGGAAGTACTAAAAGGAGAGAAGCCTTTTTCTCTAGAGAGAAAGAAGAACTTGCCTGAAAGCCAGACTAAATCCTCACATTTTGGTCACAGACACAGATACAGAACAGAGATGCACGTGTGCTACCTTCTACCTTCCTCTCTTAATTGGTCTTTCAAATATTGAGCAAGATTTTTGAAAAATAATGTTAATACAGAAAAAAAAAACAACCAAAATGGTTCTTTCCTGAACAAACTATGAAGTTTGAAGCTGTGAGGATCTGATACACACAGCAGAGTTTGGTCCAACAGCTTCCACAGGGCTCTAAGAAATTAGGCTGAAAAGTGCTTGAAAAGAACCTCAGCTGGAAAATATGAAAGCACTTTTCTCTGAGGTCAGCCCCGTATTTACTGGTTCTGTGAAGTCATTTAATGGATTCACACAAAATGCTTTGTCTAAAGACTGTCCTCCACAAAATTAAAACATTTCAGAGCTGACAAGATACCTGGCATTAAAGTGCCACTGACAATGTGGTGGCTTGTGGCTTCTTGTGCAGCTTCAGCAGATGGCAGCTCCACAGCCTGGCCAATTACACAGCAGAATTCTAAGCCATACAATGATTAAGGAGATAAGAAGCCACAGAGCCAAATGATATTGGAAAGCAAGTTTTATTCTGACCAATTTAAAAATTATTTTGATCAGTCTCAGCAGTTAGCTGAAAAAAAAATAAATTAGAAAATAAACATTTTACTGAGGAGGAAACCCAAAGCTGTCAGCATGGCAGGGCTAAAAGGAAGTACTAAAGCACTATACATTAAGCAGTTGTGAGCTGTGCTATCTTGAAATAATTAATTTCACAAGGTGTTGCCATCCTTCACTAACAGGTGGATCTTAATGTATAAAATTCAAAAAGGCAAAAGCAGAATTTTCCACTAACAGTGAAAGGTCCAAACTAACAAAAGGAAAATCCTTATCTTTGGCCAGACAGGAGAATTTAGGCAGAAGAAATATGTTTTGAGAGCACAGTTTTGCAGCAGAGTCAATGTTCTGTGCCATGCAATGCCTCACAATGCTTATTCTTGTGACTGTGCTTTGTGTGTGTGTTGAACTATTAGTTCTCCTCACAAACATTAGCCAAATACATTTCAATGAAGCAAATTACCCAAGGTAAATCCTGCACAGAGGTGCATTGAGGCCAAGGACCTTTTACAGGATTAAAGTGAGGGTCTGTGACAAAACTGGAGTCAGAGTTCAGCTCTTGGGGCACTTGGTGTAAGCTCTGAGTCCAGAATCAGAATCAGGGATCTGCCAGAGCAGAGTGGGACAAGGGTTTAACTGGTGTGTCCTTGTTCTCAGGACACCCCACTGCATTTCACACAAAAATGTTAGAGGGAAATGCCAAGCAGCACATTAAGTGAACTCCAGTTAAATGTTTAAGACGTGGGGGTCAAAATACACTGTATTTCCTGATAATCAATAAATCAGGAGCCTTCCATTTCTTCCACTTCATGCCTTCCACCTATAGGATCAAAAGGACACCTGCAGACCAGTGGCAGTCAAAAAAATTGAACCAGAATTTTTAAAATACCGAAAGACAAGATGTTATGAGAGAGGTGGAAAACAACATGCAGAGTTTTCTACTCTTATGATATGACCCAGGTGGTTCAGCTTTGTCTTGAATACACTGCTCAGGCCAAGTCAACACATCTTAAAATAGACACAAAGCAGAAGGAATAACAGGGTCCAGAGACGGGCGGTGGAAATGATTAGAGAGATGAAGAGACTTCTGTATGAAGAGAGATGGAAAAGGTTAGCACTCAGACAAGTGACAAAGGAAAGGGGAACATGCTAGAGATAGACAAGACAACAAATGTTTGTGGCAGGTAAATCCAGCACTGCTAATTGTTGTTTGGATAAGCCAGCAGAAGAGACAGGATGGGACTGGAAAGGGAATTTATTTACAATCGAAATGAAAGAAATGCATTTGGTTAGAGATCTTGTTTTCTTGTGGAACTCTCTGCCACAAACTGACATGGAAACCCAGACTTCAATAGGCTTGGAAGAAGATTACCCACTTATGTAGATAATAAAATCATCAATATTCACAGCAGGTAAAAACAATTCACATCTGGACATAAACCCTCATGACTTGGGGCACTCAAAACCCACCAACTGGCACTGCCTGTGAAAATTCTGCCTTTGGTGCTCACCAGACCATGAGT
Source organism: Trochalopteron elliotii (assembly GCA_024734555.1). Lineage (NCBI taxonomy): Eukaryota > Metazoa > Chordata > Aves > Passeriformes > Leiothrichidae > Trochalopteron > Trochalopteron elliotii. The sequence goes on from JANPWX010000314.1 coordinate 304,206, forward strand.
CAGCAGAAGCTTTCTACTCAAAAATCTGAAAATTCAGGACATGAGATGAGACAAAAGAGTGTTTGTAATCTAATACCAGTGACCTAATATGACATGTCCTGTGTTTCTAGACTGGACTTTCATCATTACACTCATTCCTCCAGAGTGTTTTAATATAAAGATTTAAGGGTTCTCCTTGCCAAACTTATACCTAATGCACTCAACAAAGGATCTCCAGGTCTTTTTGTATATGTATTGTTCCTGTAACTTCAGAGGAAAATGTGGAGAGGAAGGTAACTTTAGGGGTCAAGACATAAAATCTTACGTAAAAGATGTAAAAAAAAAATGATTTTACAGTGTTTACTGACTTTATCCTTCCATCTTTCCATGGGACAATGCTTTATCATGAAAATACAGACCAGCTTTATGTTCAAGTAGAATCCACCTATGGGGAATTTAATTTTATCTTTGGGAAAAAAAACCCAAAAAACAATGAAGCAAATGGAGTCATTAAAACAAGAAGGAGGCTGTTGTTAACCAAGGGCTAAAGTCCAGTGCACAGCAAAAGGAAGGGTCACAACCCTGCCACAAGGCCCTTTGGCATAGATGTGCTCAGGCTGGAAATGGAAATGTAAACAGGAAACAGAAAATTCTTCACTTGCTCATCCATGTGGCTTTTTCTCTTTCTGCTCCTCTCAGTCTTTGCTGTCCTCTATACCTCTGCCTTGGTGGGAATAAAACACACACATTTTTATTCCCTACAGCTTCTGGTGACCAGAAAATGACCAGGAATTCCTGGTGTGCGGCTTCCAGTGTGATCCCACTGTGCTCTGAAGGCACAGCAGCCAGTGCTGCTTGTTCAGACACTGTCCTGAGGCATCATTCCCAATGCCTTTTATTTATTCTTTTCTTTTATTTTTCACAAACCAAACATCAACATTAAATCCATGGCTACAGAGCTTTAAAAAGAAAGAACTCTGCAGTATGATTTTATTAGAGTGCTTGAGAATCCTTCTTTTTCCTAGACCACAGCTATGGACAGAGCAACAGAAAGATGATGTTACCATACCTCTGTTAATATTGAAGTGCCATGCCGTGATAAATCTCATTAAATAATGTCAAATTAAATGTTAATTAGAATTGTTGTCTGTAGAATTGCCCAGATGTAATCACCATAAACTCATGTCTCACGAGTGGTGTGGTTGGTGACTAATGACCACAAACCAGGATTAAGGATACACCTTCCAACCTCCCAAGCTGTGCAGGAATTGCAAAAAGCTCTCCCTTCCTGATAGTTCCTATACTGTAATACAAGGCAGTGTGAGTTTATAGAAGTTTTATGTGTGCTCATGCTGAAAGAAACAACCTAAGGAAGCACATATATGGTGTTATCTTTCCCATATATACTCAGTTGATGAGATTCTCAAAAATGTGCTGTGCAGATTGCAAAATGCTCTTCCTTTTTTACACACTGCATCAAGATAAAACAAACTCCCCGTTACCACTGGCACTAATTATTATTTCATGTAGTAAAAATAATGGCAAAAAGGAGAGGAAGGCCCAAGCTCTGTTGCTCATTTGCAATTGTCAGGGCAGGAAGTGTCAGAAAGGTCCACAGACTTGTTCCCTATCACATCCTTTGCTATCAAATAAGGCAAAGGAAAATTTCCTCACTGATCATGTTCAGCTGAACAGCATGGCCTGGGGGTATGGGATTTCCTGCCCAGGGATGAGTCTGTCCTAAGGAGGTGATTAAGGATCACCATGGTTCAACCCAATACACCTCAGGATTACACCAGGGATCCCACTGCTGACGCCTGCAAAGCTGCTGAAAGCTGCAGAATCATACTCACTCATCCAGCTCTTCCTCCTCAGCTTTAGAGGTATCTGCATAGAGGTATTTGCTCATATCCACTGGCCTGAGGTTCTTCCTTTTTGCAGGTTGTGGAGGAGAGTCTCTCCCACCTCCAGGTGCTTCAGGCGGGTGATCGGGCTCATCGAATGGGTTTAAACACTCTGGGGCATCTTCATCCTTGAAGGGATTGTAGCTGTCAACATAGAAACTTTCCTCTGGCTTTGAAGATGAAGCTCTCTCAGGCTGAAGTTCTACCAAGTAAGAAAAAAAACCAAATATTAAAGAGATTTAATGAATTAAAAAATTTGAAGCCATTTTATCAGATCTTTGAACTTGAAAGGCATATGAAATGGTCTACTCCTTAACTTTCAATACATAAAGTTATAGCCTGAAGTGAATTTTCATGCATGTTTATTAAAAAATAGGTCCTTTAAAAGGTCTTTTAATTTAGATATTTTTCATTTACTGCAGCTCTTTCAACATCAGTTATTAGTTTTCATATTTGTCATATAAATGGCATCACAACAGATATTAAAACGTTTTCACCAACTATTAGCCAATTTGTGTCCTAACAAAATGTTCCTAATTATTTATTTGAGCTTTTAATACAGAAAAAAGGATTTTATAATGTCACTGGGTTTAAAAATGGTGATAGTAAGTAGGTGGCCTTTTAATTTCCTAAAATTACTGAACTAAAAATCAGCTATTAAGTATGACCAGTAACTACATTTCAAAACACATGTGTGCCCCTGGTAACAATGAAATTAATTATAAAACCATAAATAAAACTATAAATTACATAATAAATTATAAAACTGTATTCACTGTAAAAAATGAATTTAAATTAACCCTAAAGGGACAGATAATCAAATCACTCATCTTTTATTTGGGCTGTACAACAAGAAGTTATTGGCAAGCTGGAGCTGCATGCTGTTCTCTGTGTAATGTCCTTTCTGCAGTTATTGACTGTTATTGTACAGCCAATGGCTTCTGGATACTGAATGATGCAAATCCCCACACAGCAATACAACATTTGTTACAAAGATACTTAGTAATGTTAATTTTACTCTTCTTGCAGCATCAGATAATCAGCAGCTCTGTTCAATACTGGATGTGATGTACTTTCAGAATCTACACAAACAGGAACTTCAATGCAGTGTCATGAAAACATAACTTTCAGTAACTACATCCACATTATTCCTAATGAAAAGTGTGTGTTTTTCAGAGGTATGGTTACTAGACTGGACTAAACATACTTTTAAGGTTTAACAGAGCAACTCTAAAAGTTATTTGTAACAAGAGTCTAAAAACCAAAAAGATGGACTGAAGAAATATTTGGGAGGACAAAAATCTCAGTCACACAACGAACAAAGAGAAGCACCGTGCTCATGTGAGTTTGGATGGATGATGTACCAAAGCTGCTAATCCTGGTGAATTGCTAGAAAATGTGAGTGTTCTGTACCCTGACAGCAAACATCCAGCTCACCCTGAGCCCAGCCATTAGCACAGCCCAAGGTGATGGAAAACCCTGCCCCATGCAGTGTGAGCAGCTCTAACCCAGAGTGGGAACCAGAGCCATTCCCAGTTGGATAAGAATAAGAACCAGTCACTAGATCAGGGCAAAGGCTGGGAGCAGGAAAGGCTTTAGCTCCTCTCAGGACTACAGAGATCCTACTACATGACCAGACAGACAAACAACTGCAGGAGAAAGTCAGGGTATGTTTAGGTTTGCAGTATGTCAGACACAGTGCATGTGCTCACTCTGACCCCAGAGGAAATGTTTATCCCTTAAGAGAAGGGAATAAACCACTGGGAACTTATCCTGGGAGAAAGAGTAATTACTGCACAGCAGGTGATGTGTATTAACCCTAGCTGATGTGGTGATGTGATCATAAGCCCACATCCTTTTAGGAAAGCTGCTTCAGAGAAAGCCACAGTGAAATAATATTGAAGGTCTGACAGAGGAGAAGAAAGCATTCAAGGCAGAAATTCTTAAAAACACAAATATGAACAAATCAAGCAAGAGTCCTTCAGAGTACTATAGATTAAATATATCATTTTATATGGAAAATGTTCATTTATTTTAAGCTAAACTGGAAGAGTGGCTCTGTATATACTTAGGTTATTCCAGTGTCCAGTGCAGGTGGTCAAGGCAAGCAAAAGCTTCACTCTGCTTGCCCTGAGATGTCCTTGGTGTGGGTATTTGCAGCTGAGCTGACTCCTTGACACTCAAAGCTTACAGGCCTTACAGTTCAAATTGTTTTTAAAGTCAGGGGAGTCAAATCCCACCCTTACTGTATATAATATATACATACCATGCCTTGAAGCTCATGGTAGTCAGAATACTACTCAAATATTCCCCACACATTTAGTGATTTGATGAACTAGAGCAAGCAGAAGTGCTTTGAAGATGTGTCCTCAGAAGACTTACAAAAAAGCAAAAATAACTAATGAAATGCAGGAAAAGAGGACTGATACCTTGTTCAAATAGTGTAGTTTATTGACAAAGCTTTAACCAAACTTTTTACTAGTTAAAACTTTGCTCAGATATTAGAATATTTTATCAAGAGAGTGGGCAAGTACAAATAGCTGCTTCTGCACCTCCCTATGATGGATCATTGCACCTGCACATGAATCTGTTGATAAATACACATTATCATATCTGAGGGAAACCTTCTGATAACACACAAGAAGGAAAGTCAGTAATATCTCCTGAAGTTAAAAACATTCAAAGAAACAACCTCTGAAAACTATGGTGTAAGCTTTTATTTTTCATTTGCTTTTAAGTGTCTCCTGGAAACAATGAGTTAAATGCTTGTTTAAATCTGATACATTTTAAGGGGCAATGCAAATGGTTTTTGCAATTCTTTCTATTTCAACACTGGGTCGAGTGCTGTAACCCTAACTATGACAAAATTATTTTTCTTTTCCATTGGCTCAACAGGAACTACATGTTTGGCCTTACACACACAGTGTTATGTGCAAGTTCTCAGACAGCTCTGGCTTGTTATTAACTGAAATATTTCACAAAATCCCACATGCAGGCTGAAATTCAAAAAGCTTCCAAAAATATCATTCTCAAGACACTTTTATAGGCAGAATTTTGTAGAGGCTCAGCTAGAACCCACTTCACTTGGCTGCTCATTCTCTCTACTCTTGCCATCCAGGATATGATTGTCCTCCCCCTTCTGCTTCCTTCCATGTCCCCACAGGGAGAGAGGGTTCCAACAAGGCTCCCCACCTGAACCCCAACAGCTTCTCTCCCACGGGGTCTCTAAAACCCCTCAGAACTAGTTTTGTGTCAAATGTTGATCAGCACAAGCCTCTCTACAACAAATTAAGTTCTTATGATGAGGACTCAACTGCTCTCAAAGCCCCACCCTCTGTCACCTGTCACTTTTCTGTAACAGACTCATTTTCTCAAAGAGCTAATGATGCTGGGAAGTGCATTTTGGCAGGCTAAACATACAACAGCTTAGGAGGGATCTATTTCCCTCCTGAAGCTGCTTTTACATTCAGAAGGCAGCAGATTCCCCTGCTTTCCCCACTTCATTTGTCACAGCTCCACACAGACTCCAGTCTCTACACTGATATGATTTTTAAAAAAAAAGAAAAGGAGAAGATGCTTGCAGTTTGGCACGTCAAGGGTCAAAGACAAAATAATTTTGCATGATTAAGTAATAAAGCCACAGGGGTAGGAGTGACAACAAGAGAGGTAGGAGTATTACTACAGCAGAAACACCAGCTGCTCTTGTGCCAGATTCTGGAAACATTACCTGCCCTAACTCCACTGAGAAAGACTGTGATAATAATCATTCTGGCACTACCTATCTGCACAATCAGCCAGAGCATCTCCAGAAATCACCCTGCCCTTCAACCCACTTGCCTTTTGTAACACAAACATCTTGGGACACATCCCTTCAAAACCAAACAAAACCTCCACCAAAACATGGCACACACACACCACTTTCCCCTTGGCACAGGATGAAAGCAGCAGCAACATGTGAAAGGTGCTGGTTTACACCATGGGCTGCCTGACTGGCACCAGGGCATGGGAGCACCCAACAAACAGCACAAAGCAGAGATGGAACTGCCCAGTGCTTCTAGAAAGAGTAATGACTGACATCCCCATGCACCACTGGTGATTTTCTCATCCTTTTTTGTTCATACACTGCTTTTCATGAAGAAATAGAAGGGACAGAGCCATCATTTTCCTCTCAATTGGCTCCTGTGCTGCTCTGTGTGTAGGAACCATTTGGGGTTTGCTGCTGCATTGCAACACTGGTCTCATTTTCAGTGTAAAACATGCTGCAGGGGGCTCACAAGTCCACACAGAAAGTGATGAAATAAAATACTCTGCTGTAGTAAATGGTGGTCTAAATGACAGGGGGTGCCAGCAAAGAGTTACCCTCTCATGTCTCGTGTGTGTTGTATACAACTTAAAAATTTCTATTCCCCACCAAATTAAAAATATATATATATATCTGGAGTGATGAAAGTGTGTTGTGGTTTTCTACTTTCATCTGTTGTACATGTTGGCTTGCCCAGGTAAATACTTTGCACTCAGAAATTAACTGAGTTTATAATTTTGTTACACCATGACTAAAAATCCAAAAGGCAGTCCTCATATGATCATGTAAAGTCTGTCTTGTATAAAGCTGTAGAGATATACAGTTCAAAGAGATTATTTTTGATTTTCCCAGATTTCTAATGTCTTAGCTGACCTAGTAGACACAGGGGGAACAAGCCTCAATTTGACATGTCAACCAAGAAACACATCTGAAGGTTTTTTTCAGGTGAGTTGTTCATAAGCACATTCACTCTGCTGTGTGTGTAAAATCATTGCCACTGACATTTTTAAATCCCAGCAGCAGCCAGAGGCAGCTTGCTGATGACCCTCAGCCATGCACCACACCTACGGTGAGCACACTGGTGCTGGAAGCACTCGTGCCTTTAGTTTCTCTCCACCCCACATTCCCAGGGTTAAGTGATTATGGGATTAGGAAGATAGAGGGAAAGTAGCTGGTTTGTGAACAGGCACGAGAAATATCTGTCTAGGAAACAAGTATCTACTGGCAAGTAATCCTCCTTTGTCTTTGAGTGACTGTCAATACATACATATTCATACCCTGGGTGACTCTGGGCGCACACACACGTTACAGGCTTGATAGGAATATCCTTGGAAATATCTCTGCCAAATAGCACACTGTGCCTCCTCACATCTGATGGCAAAGTGCTCAGGAAAGGAGGCTCCAGCTGGCTGCTCTGCATGTCTTGGGGAAATTAAGTAACAAATTCTACAGAAGGCTCCCAACTTCCGCAAAGCCTGAGTTCCAGATTATGCCTTGTCCAGATAAAAAGATAAAGAGACTAACATGTAAGTGAACAGAAAAATGCTTCATCCCTGCACACATAAAAAGTTAATCTCTTGATTTAAGGAGATCACAAGACGAGTGAAACAGGTAATGTGACTCTCTAAGCCTGTAGGAGAAAGCCTGCCTTAAACTCCTGAACCTCTGTCATGCTCTGGAGCTTCTGGGGTGGCCACCAAAAAGGTTACAGTGGCTTCAGGATGCAAAAGCAAACAAGCAGGAACAGTCTCAAAGAGCTTCCTAGAAAGAGATGGCAGTAAAAAAAGATTCCACTGAGGTCTCAAAATGGAAGAACCATGAGTGAATAATGGGACACAAAGAGGGCAGCCTTCAGCAGCTGGGCACCAGAATGGGAACAGCTACGACATTGCATAGCCTCAAAATGTACTTCCAAAACAAAGGGAAATCTCCCCAAAATGGGCATGGCTGGGGGCTCCCCATGTAGAGACACTGATCCAATTAGCCATAGAAATACACAGCAGATCCCTGCTGCTGCTGAAAACCAAAACCATCTTCTCTAATTTGTCTCAGCACCATTTTTTCTCCCCCTCACCTTTCTGTGGAGGAAAGGCACATGTCAAGAAGGTCAGGCAAGGTAATGGGAACACAACCAGTTCCCATCACAGGGACAAGACAGGTCTGGAGTGGAAGAACCAGTGATTCTCAGAGGTGTCTGAGGCAAAAAGAAGAATCCCTCAGGAGCCACTCATCATAACATGAAGGCTTTAAAAATGCCACACCAGATGTCCAACCCTTTGTCTGATAGCCTGGAATCCCTCTTCCAGCTGATCTTTCAGATCTTTCAGCCTGGTTTAGTGTTCCAGGAAGACACAGTCACATGAACCTTACAGAAGCTCCACTCCTCCCAAATAAAAACCACTTTATGACACAGTAGGAAGAATCCAGTGACACCCTGTTTATCCCAATCACTGTCCTCTTATGGTATGCTGACTGCTGTGTGGGAGTAATACTTGGTGTTCACACACCCAACAACTCAGCAGTGCTGCCCACAGCTGGAGATGGGAACCAACAGTCTGATCACAGAGACTGGCCCAAGCACACAGAACAGACCCAGAGAAATAGAAAAGTGTCCACACCTCTGACTGAAAGGCAGATGTCAAAAGAACCACAATCAACAACAAAAAAAAACATGCCCCTGATATGCTGAGAGTGTTTTAGGAACATAAGCAGGCTGATGTCTTGGATGCAGGCTGCTCAGAGTGAGCTTGCCATGAGTTATCAAACTACTCCAGTGCTAAGAAATACCACCAGCTGTTTTTCCCTGTCCCCAAGATGGATTTTGTGGCCAGGACACCCACTGATTTCTTCCAGAATGGGTTCTCTCTGGAAAGGAAAGAAAAGCTGGGTTTGGGAAAAGCAGTTAAGGTAGGATAGGACTTGCACAGCTTTTTCCATGGAGAAGGGAGCTCTTCTCTCTAAGGCAGAGAAGGAGGAAAGGAATATAGGCTGACTCTCTTACAGCAAATTATTCATGGACTACTAGAGGGATTTACATTCCCATTTATCCTGCTTCCTTCCATGATCCTAAGGGAATTCACTGTCAAGGAACAGAGAGGAAACAAAGCCAAAGGTTAGGACACCAACACCTAATCCATATACATTGGTACCTACAAAGCTGAAACAACTCACTTCTGCAGCTGTAGAAAAACCTGACAACTTTATAGCAGGGAGAAGGTGCCCAGGATAGTGGCTTTATGGCTTCAGTTGCCAAATACAGAGGATAATGCAATGTCCCTGTTTCAGAAATACAAGCTGTGAGTCACACCACAACCAAGAATGACAGGACTTGATCCCCACCCACATCATTCTCTGTGGACTCTGAAGGCAGAAAAACTGTGTTGTGAGTAAACATGCAGCCTGTCCAAAGAAGGAGAGTGACCACAGCTGGAAACTGCAGCTTGGAAATCCATTCTCTTTGACCTGACCTTAGAAATTCCCTGGGCTGCTCCTGCTCTGTGTGGTTCTTCTCCATTGTCACTACAAAGTGACTTAGTATTTTCTGTAGGAAGGAAAATCTTGGAGCTTTGAACAGGAAAGGCTGAGTACAGCTCCAAACTTGGGAATTAACTAGGAAGTGGCCTTTTGAGCAGCTGCAAACTCAAAGTGAAACAATCCATGGGATGTTTCCATGCAGGATGGGAGCCTGCATATCTGGGCATGGCGTTGAGGACAGCAGAGATGTTTGCTGTCCTGGTGCTCCCTTCTGGCCTTATGGCCAAAATCTTATCAGATTAAAACTTTACAGGGGTTGTACATCTCACCCAAATGGAACAAGAATGGGCATGTCAGTCTGGAAAGTGGATTAACACCTAGCATGTGGTGCAAGGCACAGTGCCAGAAGGCTTAACTGAGGAAGCTATAAAAGCAAAAAAAGAAGGAAGAATAAAAGAGAGAAAATTAAATTGTAATAATGAAGATTAGTGCTAACCAAGAATAGCTGTGATGCAGTGAAGATTGCAGTGAAGGGAATTATGATATAAACCATCACCCACGTGGAGCAGGGTTGTCTGACAGAATGTGTTGCTCATTCATACCACATAAGGTGAGTTCTAGTAACACACCTGATAGGTCTAAAAGTCTCTGCTTCAACTGGTAGCCCCCAGTGGCAAATACACAGAATGTGCCTCAATACAAAGGATGTGACTCAAAGGATAAATCAGTTTTCTAGTGGCAGCTGGATCATTGGTATTGCTACCTCAGTGCCATATGAAATAAATGTATTTAATCAATTAAAACTTTTCATTTGTAGCCCAACAGAAATAAAAAAATCACATTTCACAAAACATTTTCAAGCAGCAATGAATTATGTAAAATAAATTCATTACCTTCTATGTCAGGGTCTCCAAATGGATTTAATTCTGCTGGGTCAGGATCACCAAAAGGGTTCGTGCTGGAGTTGGCCAGGTCTTGCTCCCCTTCATCCAGAAAATTAAGCTTATTGATAAGCTCTACAAACAAATTGGAATATTGTTTTAAAACAGATCCAAACTGCTCATCCAACATATCTGGAGCTCAAAAAGCCCCGTGTCAACAGTCCCTCGAAACACTGCACCAGGGGATGGCACGAACTGCACGACTAAGTTAACACAGTCCAGTAAATACACCAACAAAAGGGGGAAAAAAAAAGTGAAATGAATGAAACTTCTATCTGCTGATCAGAACGTTATGTAACAGAAATGACTTCTAAGAAGGCCCTCTCTTTTCTTCATTAAATAAACTCTGTGGAACGAGCTAAACACGGTGATTTTGATCGCTCACATACATGCTAACTACCGGCAGCAAATTTTAATTTTCGGATGTAACGTGCACATGGCAGCAGAGAGAGGACATTTTGTCACTTTAGAAAGGTCAAGTATTACTGACTACACAACTAATGTTTTAAGCTTAGGGTCTGGTGGTTTCTCTCTTTTATTTTTTTGGTAATTTTTTTTTTTTCTTTCTTTCTTGTTCATTATCAGATGACAACGGGAGCTGTAGCGGAGACAGGCTCTTTCTCTATCATGTTGTTACCTGTTGGATGCACTACAAATTACTGAGAGTCATGCTGGGTGGAAGCACAGAGATAAAACTGACAGCTGAATACAGGCAGGAGTCAAAAGGTAATGGGTCACAGTAAATACAATCAGAAACAGAAAGAAAGGATGAAAGCTCATAGACCTTCAGAGGAACTGGCTGATTTAGCTGAAGGCATATTTGCTCGCTTTATGCAGTCATCTTGATCTTCATCTAAGCTGCTCAGAGCATTCAACTGGTTTACAATTTCTGTAAATAGAAGCCAGTCAAGACAAACGTAAGGCAAGGGCATTTAATGAAACAGAAGTGGAACCAACACTGTTACCAGAAAGAGAGAGAGAAAGCGAGGGAGAGAGGGTAAAAGAATAGATTTAGAACCAGTCCTTACAATTATATAACTACAGTAAAGCACCTGGGTAGGTGCTTCAGGGTTAATTTAACATGAAACCCAGTTAACAAGACATAAACAAAACCTAGCCAGGTTATGGTGGCAGCAACAGTAGTTAGTTTTTTTGAGGATGAGAATTAGGCACATCAGTTGAAAATTTAGGTAGATGGACTAGATGTAGTTTAAAGGTTTTTTCCTGCTCATGAAGAAAACCTGAATATGAAAACATTGTCAATCAACACAAATCAGCCCCATGATAATTTACTTCCCTCTCAAACCCTAAAGGTTAAAAAAAACTAACCTATACAACACGCATTTTAATGGGGTTTTTTTATTTATATACACACTCTGATTATTTAACATTTACAATTAGTCACCCTTACATTCTGATCAATGACAAGCTGAATTTACTTAAATAGTTCTAAAACACATAATCAGTATTGTGCCAGGAGAATGCAAACTGAATGTGTATATGGTTGAATTTTCACTATCATACTAGATAAGTAACACCTTGCTGTTTGTTAAAATCCCATTTCACCTTCTGCCCACAGTGGAGAGCTCTGAATTGCTATGAACTAGTTATTTTTAAAAGGTGCTAATGTTTAATTCTAGTCAAGATGGGGATGACTCCATAACTCTGGAAGGGAAGAAACAAAAACCAACTAGGTCTGAGTGGCTTCTGGCCCAAGGGGAAGAATTCCTCTCTGCTCCCCCCTAATGCAGCCCCATCCACAGCATCTGACAAATGGAGCTTGTGCAGTGATGGGGATTGAGCCTGGGGCATCTCTGAGAGACCTGAGCATTTCTGGGGAGAGGGGACAGCCTTCCCCATCCTTCCAGATGACAAACAGGCAAGAGAAACCTGGCCAGGAGAGATGATCCTGCTTGTTCAATGTCACTGCCCCACCAACAGTCTTTTTCATCTCTTTCATTCATCTTTTTCTTTCTCTTTTCCCAGTGAAATAAATATGGATGATGCCTTCTGGTGTCACCAACCAAGTTAAAGCTTCATGCCACTCGCTGCATTTCCTTTAAAGTTTAATTTCTTGTGTACACAAGAAGTTACCTCTCAATAACACTTTTAGCTTACTGCTGTTTTGAACTTGACTTTTTTTTTTCTCATCTGGCTTTTTGTTTGGGAAAGCAAAATTTGTCTTTATTCAATGAACTAGTTTTAGGGAGCAAGATATTGAACTGTGGTAATAATTGAGTAGTATCCTGACTGTCCCAACTCCTGTTGGTGTTCATAGCCACCCAGAACTTCCTTTTTTTCCATGGTTTTTCACAGCTGACACACTGACACCCCTCCTGGTTTCATGCCTTCACAAAGCACAAAGAACCTGAAGCCCAGAGCAGACCAGAACCTGATAATATTTCTGTCCCATGGATAAAAAAACTTCTTGGGTAAATTTAAACTGCTTTGCAAAGACATGCCAATCTGTAAATTACCTACTCTGCCAATACCTACTGGACATCCTAAATGCTGACAGTGACAAACCCCAAGCAGAATTCCTCTGTGATGCACCTCCCAACTGATCCTGACCTTGAAGCATAAATCTGCTTACATGGGATTGCACTTATATCTGTCTACATAGAGTTAACTTAATCATCCTCATTTCTTTTTTTTTAGCTCCAACAGACAAAACTATTATCCTAAAAAATAACACCAAAACTCAGCTTTCTCAATATAAAACCATACATACACCTGAGAAATCTGCATAATATAACACTATCTTCTGGGAATTTTTAAGAGACAATAGAACATACCTTTCTGTACTCAAATTAAACTGAGCTGACAGCAGCACTAACGAATCAGTAATTAAAAACAGGCTCAGATGCTGACATGATTTACAATTTATTATGTCAGCATGTGAGAAAAAAACCTCCCAAAACAATTATAAGTCAGTTTTTATTGTCAGAAAATAACAAATTAAGTTCAGAGCTTTAAAAAGAGGGAGTCCTTTGATGTGGTCTGAATCACCTGGTCTTATCTGCCAACCTAAACATCCATATGCACTCCAATGTTTCTCATTACAATATTAAATGGTTTATGTCATATTTTGGAGTATGGAAATGGTAGGTTGGAGATTTATATCCCATATTATCTTTTATAAATCTCATTATCTACAAACAGACATTAGCTTGTTCTACAAGTATGTCACATAAATCACTGGTTTGGTTTTTGGGGTTTTTTTTTTTTATTCTTCTCCCTATTTTTTTTTTCAAGCAGCTTGGTGATCCTGACAAAGAAAAAGAATAAATGTACCAGAAGCTGTCAGGAGAGGTGTGGTTTCACAAATTGCAAAAAAAAAAAGGGTTACACACATTGTTACCCAGAAGCTTGCTCATGAAACATGCTGGGATCCAGACTCCTGCAACAGGCAGCACATGGGCACGTTGCTGATTCCATGTGGTGCCCCAGGACAGCCACTGTGCTCCAGGGCAGATGGAGCAGGAGGCAGCTATTAACCCCAGCATGAGGCTCTAAGTAGGAATTAAAACATTAAGAGAAGCAACATAATCATTACTGCCCTGTTTGGGAGTTATGAGGCACATTTTCTTCAAGTACAAGATGCCTTGTGTTCCACTCAGCACTAAGGACAGGATAATTGTGGGAGGTTTAAATCCATCCATACTGACAGTGCAGAAATGAAATATTTGAAACTTAATTTGTGGCAACAAACAATTTTCAACTTCACACAAGAACAGCTGGGGGAAATACAGCTTTTACACGTGAAAAATTTCAACAAGAAATCCTGGGAAGGAAGAGGGGGAAAGCCTGAGATGGAGGGAGATTTCTCCAGGTGAAAGTAGTGCTTGGAATGGAAAACATCCTTCAGTCTGGCCAGCTGTATGGCAACAGTTCCATGCTGACCACCCCAAATTCCACAGAGCTTTTTGAGGTCAGTGCCAGAATTGCACCACCTACTCCCCAGCTGAAGAAACAGAGGCACAGATACCTGCTCAAAGTTAGGCAATCCAGCAGGGAAGAGAAGCAGCATTTCCTGACTCACCTGCACCATCTAGAGCCCCACACAGCAGACCTCCCTTGCTCTCCCAGCAGTGGATATACATGTTCATCTATGAAACTGCAACTTGGGAAAAAAAAAAACAACAAACCCACAAACAAACCCAACAAAAACTGTTGCACACTGCAAAAAAGGAGCAGTGTCTGATAAAAAGACCTGCAGCACCTCGTGCAGCTGTGCCTTGGCAAGGAAAACTTTTCAACCACCAAGTTCTGTGAGAAAACCTGGAGTCAAAGGTGGGAGAACAATCCTTCCCCTCTTTGCTGCTTGCACTTCACATTTTCCAAGTCACAAACATGACCTGTGCACTGCTCCCACGGCTCCTGTGAGGTGTTCCAGGCAGTATCCCTGTTTTACAGTTGGGAAAACAGGCACTCTGAGGTGAGGGATTTGCCTCGGGGCACTCTGAGTCAGTGAAGCATTCCAGCTCCTCAGCTGCCAACACCCAGCACGGCACAGGAGGAGAAAAATCTTGGTAGCAGCAAGCTTTCAAAAGGGTTATGTAACTTCCTCAATTAACTTCATGGTATTCTGTGAAGACTGTTTTTGAAAAGAGTTCTTGGCTGCATCAGTTTTGTTGCATTTCCATCTTTCTAAATTTTTTCCTGCTTTTCTACAGTGATTCTTACCTCTTTCTCCCTGGCTTCCTCAGCTCTTCTCCCCATTCATTACATTTATTACAGGAGTCACTGCAACTTGCCAATGAAATCAGCCTTGAACACATGTTGAAATAGATATTTTACATCTTATTTATTGATGTTTACTTACTGCCCTATGTTTTATGTTCTCCCATTTGCTTGGGAAATTGCAATGGACTCATTATTCCCCTTCAACATCCCTCTCCTTCTCAAAGGTGAGACAAGCTGGNAGAAACTGTGTACTTTTACCTTTCACAGAAATTGTGTATTTCTGCCTCTCACAGAAATTGTGCACTTCTGCCTTTCTGTGTTGTTAGTTTTGAACAGATCATTTTGGCCTTTGCAAGAGCAGACAGAAAAGCTGAAATTCCTCTAAAATAGCTTGTGTTGCACATCAGCCAGCTCACTCTTCCCATATATCTCCAGGGAAGTTCACTCCATACCCAAAGGATAGTAGACAGCCTAGACTAACCTAGATCAGAGTTTTGCTTGTTTAGGAATCATTTGTAGCCTTGTTGAGTGCTGCAAAATCAAGTGTTGAGAAGCAAGTTTTGATGCTTCTCACTTTCTGCCCTTCTGCATATGGGTTTTCTGTCCTCAGTACCCAGGCAGGTCCTAAGAAAACCCCTGTGCACAGGAGTTTCCACAGACTGTACATTAATTTGGCCTCTCTTTAATTTGGCCTTCTCTGTGATTATCCAATGGTGAACATGTCAGGCTTAGTTTGATGTTGGGATCTGATTTATTCTGGTTACACTGGGAAAGAAGTCAACCTTGCAGGATGATTTCACTGTGACCAGACTGGTCTATCTCTGCTCCCTGACCAAGAATATATTATTTTGGTTTCTGTATTTCATTCCAGACTTTCCAATGCACTCTGTGCCAGACACATACAGTGTAACTAGAGATTTGGCCAGGGTAAAAAACGTTTAATTGAATATGTAAAGCATACAGAAAACATATTTGCATCCTTTCACAAGACTAAATGTAAACTAAGTAATAACTGCTTCAGGCTGAACCTTTTGATTGCAATGAAAGCTCAAAAAGAAGTGATGAAAGTAATGTTTCATAACACTGAACCAATGTTCCTCTGAATTTTCAAGAACAGATTTGACAATTCACTTCTCCTCCTGGGATGCTCTTCCCCCCAACTTTGGAGAAGGATCTCTTTATTTCAGACATTTTAAAAGAGCATTGTGATGAAAGTAATGTTTCATAACACTGAACCAATGCTCCTCTGAATTTTCAAGAACAGATTTGACAATTCACTTCTCCTCCTGGGATGCTCTTCCCCCCAACTTTGGAGAAGGATCTCTTTATTTCAGACATTTTAAAAGAGCACTGGAAGTGATGAAGTCTGGCACCAGAAGTTAATTTTCCTTTCCTGATTCTTCACACAAAGAGTTCCTACAGAACCCATCTGGAGCAGTGCTACACACTGATCTCTACCAACAATTGAACACCATCTTCTCCTGATCTGACTTGCCTCGATTAGTTCAGCTCTCCTGGACACACGAAGCATTTTCATCAGCAATTCAAATGTGGTCACACTATCTCACTTCAAACAACTTCCCCATCAAATTCATTAAAGTCCTTTAACAGCCTCCTGATTTCTTTCCCATGAGACCCCCCCCACCCAAAAGGCAGCAAAATGCAGCCTGGAATTGCCATGTTATTGAGCAGAACCTCAGCATGTGTCCATGGCACAGCTCATTTCGCAGTTATTCTCACAAACTGCCCAAAATTATTTCACTTGAGCCACTCCTCTGGTCTTCTCACTCACCCTTTTCCTCCACTTTTTCTGCTCCTCTGTTCACACTGGTTCTTTGCCTCCCTAAAATGTTACCTGCTTAGTGCACTCTCTCCCAAAAGCAAGACACACAGACACAAATCAAAGCTTTAAACTTGGTTGAGTGATGGATGGGTTCCTCTTCCATCAAGCTATCCTAAATATGTTTTGGTTGTTAGGATTTTTTTCAAGTGAAATAAAAGTACAGCATAAGGACAAAAAGCATGGGACAGTTAGCAAAGGGAACTATATGTTACAATGCCTGTGGCAAAACCAACCTGTAATTTTTGCAGCCTTTTCCTCTTGATTCACTCTGTTTTCTTCATCTTCTTCATTGTCTTCCTCAAAATCATCTAGGTTACCAATATCAGCTTGTTTCATACTCATCAGACTAGCCAGGCTTTGCATGTCTTCATCCCTAAATAACAAACATCACACCAGGCATTAAAAAGCAGCTTGTTAATACCACATCTGATATTACTGCATTCTTTAAAATTCTTTAAATATTTTTCTTCAGGGATTTTTTTTTGATGTTTTCTTCAGGGAGGTCTGTGATATCAGATCTCATCTTGAATATAGTGAAAAAACAAAATTAATACACTCACAAATATATATCCATTTCTGAAGGGAAAGTTTCCAATTAACAAAACTGTAAAGGGTAAAAAAAACACTGCTTTGCATCAAGAGTTACCTTAACAACTGTTTTCTAAAATTTTAAACCAGTCCAGAAAGGCTGGTAAATGCATGCCTGGTCAGCTTTGGTTAAAGTGAAAATGCTTGGCCAGACCCACTGCCCACATGCTGCATGCAATACCTACATTCATTCATAACTCCTGATGCTGTTACAGAAATTAAAATCCCTTTTCTAAATATCTGAAATCATTAACAAGATTGTAAAAAAAAGGCAGTGTCTATTGACACATACTGGTAACCAATTTCACAAAGAGCAGCTTTTTTCAGATCCCTCGTTCAGGTTTCTTTGAAAGCTCTGTTAATAACTCACAATCTACCTGACTCACAGTCTCCAGTCTGAAAATTATCCATTTCAACAGGAAGAAGGTACATGCAAACCTAAACAGATCAGTTTTTTACAAATTATGGCCTCAAAACTCAGTAACAACATAATTTAGCTATTTAATGTATAGTTCAGGGATGCTGGTTGTTCCAACAAAGTTTAAGAGCATATCAGCTGTTGACTTCTTCCATTCTCATCTTCAGCTGCATTTAAATCACAGCTAAATACTTCAAAATATCATTCTTAAATGGTTATGCCAAGATGTGGTTCACAACAGGTTAATCAGAGAGGGGAAATATAAATAGTAATTAATAGTGAGGAATGCATCTGTGGCTTTCAAGGCATGCAGATTACAAAAAAAAAGTGTCAAAATGTTTTAATATGGCAGCCTGGCAAGATGGTCATGCAACATTTTTTTGGGCACTTGTATTGCAGTGGGGAATGTCTACAAATGAATTCAGAATACTGAAAGCTACAAGTAAACTGTCAGTCTTTTTGGAAAGAAAAAGAAATTTAGGAAGAGGCAGAAGAACCATTAGAGCAGTAGCTTCTCCATCTACCTCTTTTTGTTCTGGAGATAGAAAGGCAAACCAAAACTACCCCAGCTGAAAGCAGGACTGTGACAAACAATCCATTCTCCAGCCACGGGAATATCCAACATCTCTAGGATCTGACAGAAAAAAAAGTGCAGGAGAGATCACAGCACCTGCAAAAATTATCTGTATCCTCTGCCCTCCAAAGGTCACAGAAATAAGGGACAGAAGCAAGTGAGTGAGTCAGGGAATGGTAAGCCGTGCCCTAGAGAACTCTTTCCATGGGATGTTCTTGTGCTCAACCCAAAATCTTAACTCTGACTCCACTGGCTTTGTCCTTATTGTATTCTTTGTGAAAGATCAGTGGGCTCCCCCAAAATCTGCCAAGGGCATTGCTGTTGGATGAACACACACATGCACATAAACACACACTTCCACTCATTTCAGACCTGCAGATACTTTTAAGCTGCTGTTATTTAAAATGTCTGTAAGAGTGGAGCACAAGCCATTTGTCTCTGAAGAACACAAGGCTGAAATGAGAGTAAGAAACAACTTTTACTCAGTTAAGGAACCAAATATGGCAGGAATGATAGGTATGCTGAAGGATACTCTCAAATTCCATCATTCTCTACAGAAAGAGCTCTTTATCCAAAGGATTCTTTGAAAAGCAACACAAAGCAGGCTATCTGGTTTAAAAAAAAAAACCAACCCAACAAACAACAACTTACGTGGCTTTTCCTTCCCTCAGGAAAATACAAGATAAGGAGAACTGCAGTGTGGCAGCCACCACTTTCTTAGACAAAGGCTTGAATTTCAACCTGACATCTGTCTGTGTAGGCATGGGGCTGGCATATTGCTTCATGTTGATGCTGCTGGTAGCAAGAGCTTTTCTACGTCCAGAAGGAGATTCCTGAAAGCAAAAGAAAAACAAAGTGAATGCAAAAGGTGCTGCTACACCAAAACCTGTATGTGCACAAAGGAAAAAATGCACTTATTAAATCTGTAGGGGTTTTTTGGTTGTAAATTACAATGGCCCTGTAAACCATTTCTTAAATTATGTCAGTCACTAGAAGTGGTGGAGCTTTGAACACTTTCTTAGTGTAATTAAAAACAAAAAAAGAAGAGAAAAAGAAGGAAAAAAGAAGAAAGAAAGAAAGAAGAAAAAGGAAGAAAAAAGAAGAAAAAAAGAAAAAGAAAAAAAAGAAGAAAAAGAAGAAAAAAGAAAAAATAAGAAAAAAAGATGAAAAAAAGAAGAAAAAAAAAGAAAAAAAGAAGAAGAAAAAAGAAGACAAAAAGAAGAAAAAAAAGAAGAAAAAAAGGTTGTCCATTGTGATCAGTGATATTCCATTAGGAGATCTAGGCTGTCTTTAATGGCTTGAGCTTGAAGCAGATCCACAGCACACATCCAGTTAAACTGTTGGGAATATATTTCCATTTTATATTTCCATTTCTTTTCACAGCAGATTGGGCTCATTTGCTGTGTCCAAACTTGGATATTTCTGGACTGGAACTTGCAGCCTATGGAAAATGTAGGTTTTGACCACATATGTATTTCTTTGCATAATGGTTTGGGGTCATCTAGTTTGTGTTCCATGCTCAAATATAATACCTGAATATTTTTCAGAGCAGTGGTTCTTCTCATTAGTGTTGTACATGCATTACCAAGAGTGAAAGGTTTCTGAAACTAAAGTTGACAGTACTTCCAAAAATACTGATAAAATTTTTGCAAGGAAAAAATAAGGAGCAAAATAGATAAGAGATAAAAGACAAAATTTTCTTTGAAAAGTCTAAGTTGTATTTCAGTATAAAAGTGTTGTTCGTGGTTTAACAATTCAGACTAATTAATCTAAAATACATCTAAGAATCTACTCTCTTGTTCTATCTAATATCAGCATCAGCAGGAAAGGAATTATTATATGTAAAAAAGCTCCAGTAACAAAAAAATAAAAAAACCCCTGCTATTAATTCTTTTGAAAAATGATCTCACAATAAGACGACATTTTACTGCAGTTGACAATTTGTGTTGAATAAAGAATACTAATTCAATCAAAACATTCAAGCATCCTTTCTCAAAGTACTTGACATTTCTGCCCAGTAGAATAAGTCAGAATGTAATATGTCATCCCCAAAGAATACCTTGTTTAAAAAACTAGCCTTATCTGACAGATTATGCACAGCAATATTATACAGAACTATTAGTGCATGTAGATACCTTATGAATGAAATTCAAAAATGCATCAAACACTTGAGGAGGATTTAGGCCCTCTCAGAAGAAATACTTAAGAATATGCAAATACTCTCAGCTGAATCAAGTTGAACAGATGTGACTCTCACAAACAATGGGAGTGCTCTTCCCCCACTGCAGTTGTCAATCAAAGAGCAAGATTAAGGTCCAAGGTTCTGACAATGTGCAAAATGGAAAGTACAACCAGGGAGTTTCCATTATTACACAGATATGAGCAACAAGAAGCTGTTATTATATCATGCCTTTAGAATAATTAACATTACAACTCGTTATACCCAGTGCAAGGTTTACTGTTCAGGCATCTGCACCCAACAGGATCTCAGACAACCCATCTTGGAAGATTCTGAACAGTTGATGTTGACAGTAAGATGTTGATCTTAGCAAGATCAACAGATCCTAGAACACATCATGAATGTGGGTAATTCTTGCAGCCTTCCAGATGAATTACTGCTCAGCCACACCATGCCTGGATTCTGATGTGCTCCTCTCAAAATCACTTCTCAGCAGCTGTGAATATCCTCAATTCAACAAAGACCTGCACTTATTTCCATGTGTGGTTACAAATGCCTCCTCAGTGCTGGTTCACCTGTTATATGCACCCAATGCCTTGAGAACAACACACAGACCTCCCACTAGATTTGGGGAACACCAACATGCTTCAGTGACTCCAAAACCAGAGGTAACCTGGGGCAGAGCTGCTTTCTCTTGTTACAAACACACCATTTTCTCTGGTAAGTCAGGTGAATGTTGTCTTTACCAAAGTGATTTTACTAAAAAATACTCAATTACAAGATAAGTCAACCCAATCTCCAATTCAATGGTGGTTCTGAAGTGAAGAGAATGAACACAACATTAAACTTGCAAGCATGCAAAAGCTAGACACAGAGAGCAAGGCAAGAAGAATCCTGAAATGATGTGAAATTACATTTTCACTTAGTATCTGCTCATTGTACAAATGATCACCTTGTCATTTTCACCTTCAGATTATCTGAATAAGAGACATGAATAAGGAAGAGGCAAAGTTCTCCCAGTGAAGATGATCATCAGCAATTCCTAATGGGATCTTCTGGTGTTAGCTGATGTAGGGGAAAAGGGAGATGAGAATGCAGGCAGCAGTGTGCCAGGACAAAGGGAAGAAGCCAGCCAGGAGCAAGAGGATTTTCCTATCACTACATATCCTGTAGTGATGTGAAGAACAAGATACACTTGGCAATCAAGTTCAGTCTTCCTAAGAAATGAATTAATTTCATAACATTTTTGTGGGCCAAAGACAGAAGTTGACTTTCCAATTGCCTAGAAAACCCCAAATTGGGAAGTTTATCATACAAAAACAAACCCCAACCAAAAGCCCCAAATCCAACCAAAATGAAAAATCAGTGCCTGATCTTTCAAGTCTTATTTTGCTTCACATGCAAGTTTAAGTATTTATACACTCCCAGAAAGTGAAGTCTGTTAGAAGTTTTACAATGTTTTCTCCTTTTAAGTTTTACAGGTTTGGCCTTGAATGGTTTTAGCTACATAAGTAGGTGGGGAAAAACTTTTTGCAGCTTAAAAGAATATTCTCAAGATGCTTGGGTCCATGACTGATTTCACAATGGATTATGTTTTCTACTCTGACACACAAGCAACTTCTAAAAAATTGCCTTTCAATGTCAGAGCATGCTAATAACCACATTTTACAAAGACTGTAGAATTTCTTCCACAAAACCTACATGCTTCCTATAGTAGAATCTGAGTTACTCCAGAAACACAGAGACATTTTGTTGCAGAAGGATAAATAATACTTAAATTAGCAGGGATAAAATAATCCAAGAATGCAGTAGACAGCAAACCTACAAGCAGAGTAGACAGAAACAGCTGAGCAGTGGGCTGGAATGAGTTATTCCAAAGAGAAGCCCACTTTAGTAGGATACTGAATAAATAATATCCATTTCATGGTGAAAATCTGATCTGCTGTTTGCTTGTGTCTCATGTGAGCAGGTGGAAAGCCAAGCAGGGATCCCAGTGCAAATGTTTTAATTGCTCAACTTTCCTGCTTTTGCCTATATAATCAAAGTTTAAACTGTGTAAGGCTCTGTGATGCCTCCAGGTGTTTTACATTCATGGGGCTGCCAGGGTTGCCACATCCTGTTTTGTGAAAGGGTGGCATGAAATGTCAATTTTGAAGTCACAGGAGAGAAACAATCCAATGCAACAATAAAGAGAGGTGACAAAATACAGCACTTAACAGTGAGGATGGAATGCATTCTGTAAGAAAACAGCAACTTGGAAAACCCTTTACTTTTAAGAAAGGCAATGCTTTATGCAAATAAAATCAGCTATGATATCTGAATGTCACAGGAAGACAGAAGGTAACATACATCAAAATACAAATATTTCTATGTTATCTTCAGCTCAAACATCCTGCTGAGACTGAGAGTGGGCACTGCTGGACTCATAAGAGAATAAATACATGAAGCATTGGTTAACAACCATTTTTTGTTGTTTCATGTTTGTTACTGTGTAGTTCCAGCAAGTGAAACAGCACACTGGGAAAAAAAAAAAAAAGTGCAATTTTTCTAGAAATTGTTAATAAATGATTAAAATAAAACTACTTGGTATGTTAGCAGGAACGACAGCAGGTTTATTTTCCTGCATAGCAGAATACTGGCTGTGTTGGGTCAACTAAAGGCTCTGAGAGATCTGTGTGTTATTTTAAAAGTCTATTGTTTGCAAAAGTGATAGTTGTAATTCACTTAAGAGTAAAATCTACACAAAAACACACTTCTCCATCTTTTCTGTGTTGAGGAATTTCTGCTCTTGTATCCTACACTTTTCTCTCACAAGCAGTTTCTCTTCCCTTGACAGTCTCCTCCTCCTACTCTCCAAAATGCCTCAAACACAGAGCATATTTTGGGTGAAATAACCCCATCTGGGCAGTGCATCGAGCTGGATCAGCTCTTCCCAGCTGGAAAAGCAGCAGGATGAAGCACGTGGCTGGCTCTGCACTACATCCACTGGGTGGTTGATATTTGTGCCTCCTGGTACTTTAGGAAAAAATTGAGCAAATTATTAAAAATCTGGAATAAGAAGATGAACTCAAAGCTAGCAAAATGAAAATTAATATAGAAAACAGAAAGATTCCCCAGTACCCTGGAGTACTCTGATTTCTGATTTCAGACAAAGAAATATGTAGAGCAAGCAATACTCAGTAAATCAATAAAAGTTGCCTTCCTTTTTTGTACAGAAGAATATTAGCAATAATGAGCTCAGGTAGTTCCCAATTTCTAAGCATGCTGTTTGTGTTTGCACAGACTTTAAAAACATTGTCACCTCAGATACCAAGAGAAGTGCAATTCAGTGGTGGCATCAGAAAGCAAGCCAAAAGATTAACACCTTCACACTGAAGGTCTGACCTCAGATTCTTAATTTATTCTCAGTTTATTTGAGAGAAAAATAATGCTGTAATGTGAATTTCATGCAGTCTTCTTCCCTTAAAACTGTATTTTTAATGACCTTGTATCCTGTACTTACCAACTGGCTGGCAAATCTTCTTCACAGTTAATATATGAGGTGCAAATAAGTAAGAAACATTTCTGTATTTTCTGTTAAACTGCCTCCAAGCTTCTAGAGTTACACAGAATCAAAACATTGGCTGAGTTTTGCTCATGGGGTCTATTCCTCTGGGTTATTTGGGCTGGGGCAAGAATCTCTCCAGAGAAATCAGCAGGTTGTGTTTTACCTCTGCACACCTGCCCTCCTTTCCACACACACATAGTGAGAAACAACAGGAAAACATTCCCATTCAGCAGGAACCAGACCAAAAACTACTGAATTTCTTCATTATTTAGGACTATTTAGGGTAGTAAATGGTCCCTCTTTAATAAAAATACATTAAGTAAATAGTAATCACTGTCTAAACATTATCCAAAAAAAAGACCTAACTAGAAAAAGAAAACAAGTTTCCTTACTGGATATTATTTTGTCAAAAGGAACAATAATTTTTATTGTCTTTCTCACCAACAAGGAAAATGTACAGCATGGTATTTTTAAGGGCTGCCTTTTCATCTTTTCCAAAAGTAGATGCTAAAAAGCCCACGAAGATGATGCAGATTTTTAAGGAGGAGCAAACTTTGGGCAGAAAATAATCAACAAAGCAATTTGTCCAGCTGTAAAAACTCACTGAGAACCAAGACATTTCCCTCTCCTTTGGCTTCAGAATGAAATGGAGAGTGTTTTGGAGGAAAGCTGTCCCCTGACACAAAGCCCCCTGCACCCCCAGGCAGCAGCAGAGAGGAGCTGGAAGGTTCTCCCTCTCCCCCTGCACTCAGCACCTTGCTCAGATGAAAAGATCACTGCTTCACCAGCAGAGCAAAATGGATCACTACAGAATTTAATTTGGGAGAGTATACAGCAATTAAATGCTAAAATAGACAAGCTACAGGGAGCTCTCTCAACTGGAGAGAGTAAATTAGAAACTATGTCAGTTAAAATAATTTAGACAGGCGGATGGGAGATTTGGAGGGCCCAATGAAGGCAGCACCATCTCTGCTGAAAACTTGTTTAAAAGCAAATAATGGTTCAAGGTATCCAGAACATTATTAAGAATTATGATGCATTTGAATGGAGAATTGGATGTTTAAAAAATTCTGCACATACCAGAAATGTTGGAGCCCTAGACATGAGGGCTTGGAATGAAACAAAACATTTTTAAACATTAAAACAGCTATCCTTGATGATATAAATATATATTTGTTGTCCTCACAAAGTGACCTTTGTCAGAACCAAAGCCCTTGTACCAAACTATTTATCAGGCTCTGGAAATCTCCAATGATTAACATCAGACAGGAAATTTAGGAAAAGAAACAATACCTAATAAACTGAGGTAATTCATCTACACTATGCAGAACAACACCAAAAAAATTCAGAGGTCCTGTTTTTCTAGCAAAAAATACTATTAAGCTTCTTAGACAACTACTGGACAGATGGCAAAATATTATGCATGATTAAAATTTTAGTTGAGCAATTTATTAATAGACCACATGTATGAGGCAGGTATCCTCTTCTAAAGTGGGCTTGCTGCTTAAAGGACAACAGAGAAAAAATTACAGATGAGCTGGGTAATTTTAATAAGCAGCAGGTAACTATTGAGCCCTGAAGAACTGAACCTTGCATAGGATGTGGATAACTGCTTTATGTATCCATTTATAACACCTTCAGTTGCTTTCTCCCCTGGACTCTTTAGTATTGCAGGAACAATTCCTGAACACTCCCACAGAAGCATACAGGAGATTGACGACTGATTTGAGAAACATTCAGTTTAATATTTGTATCTTTTTTGCTCTTTCAGATCACTTCCTCTAGAGATACTGTGCAAGTTTCTCTTCTTCTATAGTGACAGGTCTAAATTTACTGTGAGATGCCTTTGATCAGCTAAACTCAGACTGTCCTTGCACTCAATGCAAACATCACTGTATCTCTGCAAAGCACATGAATTTTTGCCTGTGTTTGCAGAGCTACATCTTGTGCTGTACCACTCAAGAGCCCTGGGATCTGTGACTATCCTGTTTCCCTTAGCAGCAACAAAAGGACATCCTTTCCTGCAAAGTCTAGACCCCAGCATGCTGAGCTCACTAATGCCCCAGTGGTTCTGCTTCCCTTTCACAGTCATTCACTCTCTGCTGTTGGGATCACTCCATATTAGAGCCTAGCCTTTCCTCTCCCCTTTCCTCTTTCCTTTCCTCTCCTATTTTCCTTTCCTCTTTCCTTTCCTCTTTTCTCTTCCCTCTTCTCTTTCTTCTTTCCTTTCCTCTTTCATCTTTCCTTTCCTCTCCTATTTTCCTTTCCTCTCCTATTTTCCTTTTTCCCTTTCCTCTTTCCTTTCCTCTCTCTTCTCTTTCCTCTCCCCTTTCCTCTTCTCTTTCCTCTTTCCTCTCCCCTTTCCTCTTTTCTCTTCCCTCTTCTCTTTCTTCTCTCCTTTCCTCTTTCATCTTTCCTTTCCTTTTTCCCTTTCCTCTCCCCTTTCCTCTCCCCTTTCCTCTTTCCTTTCCTGGATCCCTCACTCTGTGCCTCCAGGAGCAGCTCCCATGCTCTGCCTCAGCTGAGGCACTTCCAGACAGCATTCCCTAGTCTGGGTTCATGTTCCTCCCTGCTTTTGAAGTGTTTGCTGTGTAACTGGATAGTATTTCTGTAGAAATAGCTTCAACACAAAGTAGAAATACAGATAATTTACTTCATGTTAGAGAAGGAGAATCAGCAGATGATGAAGTTAGCTCCTAAACTTTTAGCAGAAACTGGAGTAAGAAACACACTTACTTTGTGTGACCTCCTTCCAGGGAGAGAACAGGGTAGCTGACTTTATAACCATGACTTTATTTACTGTTTAGCAGCTCATAACTCCACATTTCTTCATGTATCAACTAAAGGGACTCCCAGGTTGTTCTCTGGTTTTTGTCTTAAAATAATAGGCAATACCTGTTACAAAATGGACATTTAAGCTCATCTATGAATGGTGCTACTGCACCTTCAAATAGCTACACAAGACAGATGTCCAGCTAGTGTCCCCTAAGAGAAGTCAGTTTTTACCTTACTCTGTCTCAGTGTCACTTCAAGACAAATACCCAGAATCCTGAAGGTTAAAAAGATGGGTTTGAAATAAAACCTCAAGCTCAGGAGTGAATATTTAATGTGAATTCAATATAATATTAAGAACAGTTTCTGCACCTCAGGCCATGCCTAGCTGCAAACCTTGTCCTGAGGAAACAAATACCATGCAGGAGGGCAGATGTGATACAGACCCCAGAATTAACTCTTGATTATTTAAACAAACTTGCACGTTATTCAGCTTCTTTGTAATCTCCAACAAGGAAGCAAGTTTGAGGTAAAACTCTTGAAGAAGAAGAAACAAGGTGAAAAGATTAACTGCTCCAACAGCCTTACATACCTTTTCATTCATCTTTCCAGAGAAAGACTTAATTATTTAGCATAGTTATAACCTGTTAAAATGGGATTTGCAGAACACCAGTGTGTCATCAACCAGTTGTTATCATCTGAGGATAACTTCCATAGAGAGAATGCACAATGTTAAATGACAAACTTTGCCAGGCTTAAGGCAGAGAAAAGCCTTCAAGAGTGTCAATGGAAGATATTATTGACTCTTATTTTATATTTTTTCTGTACTGAAAGTTGAACTTTAACTGCAAATGCCCAGAGCAAATGGCTGAATGGTCTAGAAGACCTGATGGCTGTGATGCTCACACCATGAACATTCCTCTGGGCAGGACCAGAAACTCCAGGTCAAATTACTGAGATCTCTTTGGGAATTTCTCACAGTTAGGCTAAAACACCCCTTCACAAAAGACAGCACAACGTTCTTCAAAGTGAACATGTCAGCAATATTACTGCAGCATGAATGTATCTCCATTATTAAATCCATGACTGTGCTTTTTTCTTATTCTCTTGCATCTTGCTCACAGCTTCACAGCGTGTGCCAAAATCCCCAGAATACATAACAACAACAGGATACAACACAGCTGGAAAAGTGCCTCAAAATGCAGAGAAATTGCTGGACCTGCTGTTGCTCTTCTCTGTCCCTGTATCTCCCACTGCCACCAAGGGGACACACTGCAATGCCAGCACAGCTCCATGGCTGTGACCCTCATCACAACATCCACCCTGGAAGAAGAGTTGGCCTTTCAAGGAAGTGTCTCCATTCCAACAGCCACTTCTCCTGCACTTTATTTTTACTATTTCTATTATCCAAACCTGCAGCTCCCAAGCAGGGGCAAAACCTGGGTGATGCAGCTTCAATCTGCAAGTCTCCTCCCAGCTGTTATGTCAGAGCAGTGGAGCTGCCAGGGGATGATGGTTCCCTGTGCACAGCAAGGCTGCTCTGCAGACTTCAGGAAGGAGGAAAAAAAAAAACAAAACCCAGGATCTCATTTCTGCTGACAGGTGGGGCTGAGTCTGATGTTGGCAGGAAGAAGCAGGAGGCAAAGGGTGGGAATAGAAGCAGGGCAGGCAGCTGAAAATTCACATCTGTGTGAAGCTGGAATGGGGGACGTGCTCACACATGTCAGACACCTCAGCTGTCACACCCTGTGCACACGCAGCAGTGGGAATGGTGTGTGCTGCAGGTGCAGTTATTTATTTATATCTGTGTTTATAAACAACACAGTACACATTTTAACAGCTAGGATAAACACAATGCACCTCAGCAATAAATATAAACCTCAAGTTTTTGAAAGCCCATCCCTCCCTCCCTCCCTCCAAATTTGTTTCAATCAGAGAAATAGCTAAATGGATTTCTTCTAACTTTGTATTTAAAGTAAAATTCACCTCAAGGCTGACAAGCATAGAAAATTTCAGTCAAATGGGTGAATTTTTATTTTTTTTTTTTGTTAAAGCTGCAATAGCCTGAAAACAGGGGCTTGTAATGAAGCTGCCCCATCAACCATAACCACACTGTCAGTAGAGCAACACAATCATATTGCCTGTGCAAAGAAGCAATGCATTCAACATTTTCTTCACTGTGTATTATCTATTAGCTGAGTTTGTCACAGAGATATGTGGCAGCTCCCTGCAACACTTATGAATATATGGCAAAGGCATACAAGAATCCATCTAGGTCTGCTTCAGCATAAAACCTTAATACATTTTGGCAAACTACTTAAAAACCCACCCTTCTGTTATCTTAGGTTTCTGTTAAATAATGTTACTATCAAAAAATAGAAGCTGTCTGAGGCAAACACCTCAGATCTTCCCATTGCTATTCTCTGTCACTAATGCACGTTACATGTTCAATTCTCCCTTGCTGTTCCTATGAAAAAGGTCTTGTCAAAAACAGATTTCATTTTTTTCTGTGTATGCACAAATTAGTTATGGATGATTAGCAAAGCATTCATTCTTTTATTTGCTTTGGCTGAGACTTGATCTGTGTTACATTCATGTGAGGGAAGCACTCAATTTTATGTTGATTAAATATGAAACACTGCACTCTTGATAAAAAAGAGTTGTATTCAGAGCTGCATATTATACTGACAAAAGATGCATGTTCTTGGGCTAATAGTTTCTTAAACAAGTTTTTCCAGATTTTTAATTGTAAAAAACTTGATACAGCCTTTTTTTTTTTTCCTTCTCAGCAAGTACTGGGCAGTGGGAGCTTTGTGTCCCAAAGCAATCTGCTGCAGTCTCTACAGAAAACAACAGTTATTTCAAATTGAATATAATAAAAAGGAATTTTCAAGTTCTGTCCCACAATTTGGTTTCTTTAAACCTAACTTGCATTATAAAACTATTTTTTTAAAAAAAGACAGCAAAACTAAGTAGGACAGACAACAAATCATAATGACAGAATTTGTCTTTTATTACCTCAGAATTTCAACAACAATAAAGAGATATTGGAGAAGTCTTATGGCAACTTACAGCCAGTCATAACTGAGAACTTAGCCCTGATCTGCTGTCAGCTATCACAGGATAACAAGTGCATAAATGCTCCTCAGGAAGGCCCATAAATCCTCCACATGCATTAAACACAGAGTGACACCAAAAAAGGACTCACCTCAGCAAGGTATTTAAGTGCAAGCCTAACTTTAAGTACACAATCTGCTTGTAATAAAATCAAGAAAGCCATGTGATTAAGCACCTTGTTAAATTTGGGAACAAATTATTAGCCCTTTATAAACCAGGAGATTCTATCTTGGGGTTTAGAGCACATGAAAACAAACAGGAGCCCACAGAAACACAAATGCAGACAGAGCATTATGATACTTTTGCAAGAGGGGATTTATTTTTAGTGGAACTATGCAGAGTAAGAGCAGCTCTTACTCAGGTTAGGAGGAGGTCTGGCCATACATTCATCCTTTTCTAAACTTTTAACAGCAATTGATGGTCTTATAAAACCTTTGCTCGTGTTCCTATGCCACCAAAATAAGCCTGTTCACTATCTTTCCTACACATCACCAAAATGAAAGCATGAACTTAGAGTTTGCAATTTCACTGCCAGGGAGAGAGAGACTCCTATCACAGCATGAGAAACAGCCAAAGCAAGGGAATCTTGATGCAAGCTGGGCTTAGAAAGGACAGCTAGTGCTCCACGTGGAAGAAAGGTGATTTCTGGAGGTGCCCCTGAAATATCAGAGTGCTGGATGAGAGGACAGCAGGAGAGAACAGATGGAAATTTGACCAAAGCAGGTCTCTGAGCGAAAAGGTCTCTGCTCCCCATGAAGGGAGATGTTTGCAGGCTGGCAGCTCTTTGAAGAGCCCAATAACCCATCTGAAAAGGTCCCTCCTGCACTAAAGGGGGCAGGCAGTGGACAGGAAACGGTCAGTGAGGCAGCCAGGCCCCAGCACAGGGTGGGAGCTCCTGCAGGGCACCAGAAGCATGAGGGGTCCCAGAAGAGCCATCCCTCCTCCTCATGGCCCTCACCCAGAGCAGAGGCACAATGGAAACAACCTCTACCTGCAGCCATCAGCCAGCACCTATCTCCAAACCAAAACTCCATCCCACTTTTCCAGCCACAGGCCTTGCAGCAGCCACGGCACTTCACTGGCTCTTCTTTCATGACACAATTGTTCTCACTAAACCAGCACAGAACACCCAGAAAACAACCAAAAAACCCCACAATGTTTCAGCTGGCTCAGAGTGAGCTCTTCAAAGGCCAGGTGAGCACCAGCATGGGCACACAGAGGGGTTGCTGGACACAAAGTGGGGAGCAGGGAGGATGGAGCAAGAAAGCACCAGCTCTGACAGCAGCACACTGAGAATGGTTCAGCCATCACATTTTTATGCAGTATTGTGTGGAAATTTACTCTTCCTCTTCCAGCCTGTGTGAACTCACCTCTCTGTCCCTGCAGACAGAGGATGGTTGAACTAAGAC
Organism: Trochalopteron elliotii; assembly: GCA_024734555.1. Classification (NCBI taxonomy): domain Eukaryota; kingdom Metazoa; phylum Chordata; class Aves; order Passeriformes; family Leiothrichidae; genus Trochalopteron; species Trochalopteron elliotii. The sequence continues at coordinate 335,439 of JANPWX010000314.1, forward strand.
AAAGTTTTTGGTTTTTTTTCTTTAAGGAGCTCCAAAACCATTTTTTTTTCCTCTGCCTCAGGTCACATAAGAACACACAAAAGGACAAAGCAATAAATGCTCACATGCACTTTCTTGTCTTTATTTCCATTCTCTGGAATGGGGCCAGAGACATCTAAGTAGTGCACTCTGTTCTCTTCCACTCCCTCACAGAAATTATGGACTCTCCTTTGCAGCCAATTTCCTCCTCCTTCTCTGTCTGGGCCCAAGCTTCACCCACCACAGAACAATGTTTCCCTGTTTCTCTCCAGGGCCCATTCTCCATGCTTCTACCCCAGGCTCCCTGAGGCCTCCCAGACCTTTAAGGCTTTACTTTTACAGATCCAGGATGAAAAAAAACCTGTTCTTTCTGCTTTGATTCTGGGAAAATTCCACTCTCTCCCCACTTTGCATATGAACTCAGCTGCACTCATTTCCTTCAGGTTCAGCCCCTGAGTGGTGCTGAGGGGCTGCCACTCCTGAGGGCACTGGCACCGTCAGCAGCCCTGCTCAAATGTACCTGCTTTGGAAAATATAAAAATGTTTCACATGGCACAGGTTCTCCCCACATTAAGCCTGATATTTTAAATTGGGCACTGGCAAGTCAAACAGCAGGTATGTCACATATGCCACACCACTTCCTGCTTTTTAAAACTATCTAAATGTATTATTATAATTATTATTATTATTATTATTATTAGATCTGCACAATTTATAACTCATAAAAATAAGTGCTACAAAGTAAATATCAGTTTCAAATAATCAGTTTTTCTACACATTCTTTTAAAAAGGTGTTATTCCCCACATTTCAGCTACCCCATGAACATTCCTGGAGTGCTACAGGCACAAGCACTGTCAACAATTCTAAAGCTCCCCTAGAAATAAGTTCTCATGTGTATAAAAGGCAAAGATGCTCCTGATGGCTTGTTTATTAATGTATCATGTTGCTATCAAAAACAAATGCAAGAATAAATTGGTAAAAACAGAGTATCTTGAATGAAAGTATTTTCAGTGAACATAACTGTGGATTTGAAAAAAATCTCAGTGTTAATTAACTTAACATTTGATCCATCCATAGTTTAAATTATTCCACAATAAAAGCAAGTTAAAAAATAAAACTAAAAATCCCCACAAACATAAACAGCCCTAATCTCATAATTAATGTCACATAGAAGCACTTATGAGACATATGCATTAATCAATTATCAGAAAAGTAGTGCTTCAATCCCAGGCAGTCAGCAACAGCACTCGTATAATATTACAGGGAGCCTGATGTTTTGGCAAAACTAGAGCAGGAAAAAAATGAAACTAAAAGGCATATTGTACATGTGACCTCCAGGACTGGGATTATTACCTCTAAGCTTATTAAGAGCAAAAGCTGTCAGTCGGACCACCCCACAACCAGGGAGGAAAAGTGAGATTACTCAGCAGCAAAAGGCAGAAAAAAAGGAGACGTGTCTTCTCGGAATGGACGGAGGCAGAGAGTGAACCACAGCCCTGCTCCAGCTATCTGAGCAGTAATTGGCTCACAGGAGCCACTGCCACGTTAAGGCATTATCATTATCTAGCTCACATAACTGGAAATTCACGCTCTGTTCCTTAAATTGGCTTAACCAGCAGCATCTGCAGCACTTTAATTAATTACAGCAATTGGCGTACCTTAAAAGTAGATGCACAGATCTGAAATGATAATGCCCCTGTGAGTAATAATTGTAAACTAGCATTAAACCAGGGCTATCCTAAACAAAAACTAGGGTATACTGTTGGGCTTCAACAGAAAACAAGCTTCCACCTAGTAATTATTATTGTCTGCCCAGGTTCACCAACAGATACTACAATTCTACGTGACACTTTACGTCCAATTAGCTCAGGAATGCAGAAGCTCACAACGTGTACAGCAAAAATCTCTTTGGGTTTGATGCTGTCCAGTCAAAATTTGATCAGGCACCTAAATTTGGGGTTTCTTCAAAGGTGAACTTTGAGTTAAAACCGTAACAGGGAATTATTGCAACTATTTATTTATAGTAGACTCCTTATAAAGAAATACAGAAGCCAGACAGCACAGTAAGCTCAGAAAGAAGTTCTTTTGACAGCCATTAGCTTTGCTTCAGTAAAAAAAATCCACATGCACTGTACATAAATGTGGATTTATTTTCTTTCCTGGTATCTGCAGCTCTAAAATACAGAAGAATTACTTGGAAAAAATTTGGAGACAAGAAGTTAAAAAACTCTTTTTTTTTCCTTTTATGCTCAGTGACTTGAAATCTTTCCTTAGAAGAAAATAATTTTGAAACCTTGACAGTGAAATCCATGTACACATCCCGGAAAAATCTAAAAGCTGTTCTTCAGACCATTTCCAGCCAGAACACAAAACACTATCAAGATTTGTTGTGACTTGCTTCAGTACAATTTCTGGTTTAAAGACAGATTTTACCTTTAATTAGCACCACGCTGCAAAACGGGACACGAGAATTTTCATCAGGGCATCTTGAATGTAAGGGAAGTTTAAAAATTTAAACAGCTCAGTGCTACTAAATTCATCAAATCTGATCCTCAAATTCATAGGTATTTCAGGGGTCAGAATACCTGGTATAAAGGCCACTACCAAACTGAATATGAACTCCCCATTTATCAAACTATCACGGCCATGTGGAAGAATGAAGCACAGCTTTCTTGATTCTAGTAAAGATGTGAAGTTTTGAACATATTTTTAACCCAAAACCAAAGACTCAGCTCAGGGATGACTGGTTTCAAGCTGCAAAAACTTTAACCATCTAATAAAAATAGATGCTGCCTTTGTGCAAAGCTGTCCCATGCCCATTTCTGAAAGCATGACTGCTCTCCTTGTAACTCACAGAACTCACACAACCTCAGCGAGGCAGAGTGCAAGCCCCAACAGCTAAAATACCTGATGCAGCAGCAAAAACCAAAACCAGCAATCTTATGTAGCAATTCACACCACAGAGACATGCAAAAGGCAGTCAGAGGAGGAAAATACCTTTTCTAAAGCAGCAAAACCAGTGAGTGTGTTTATGTACTCTGTGTCTGGGCCGTGCAGTGGAGATTCTCTGGTATGTGTAATTTTAAGACATGAATATCTGTGCTCAGAAATGCTCTGATAACATGTTTATCTTGGATGTACAGAAAACAACTGCGTGCACAAATAAACAGATACAGTCAATGCAATGACGTTCATCTCCTGAGAATGAACATTTATAAATCCCAACCTAGAAACAAGACGTGCTATTAAAGCACCAGCCTGTGAGGAAAAATGGGCACAGTGCAGGAAAAAATAAAAAATAAAATAATTATTCTTATCTAAGACTGACACTTATTCCACACAGCCACCCATTTCTGACGGAGAGGGATCACAAGTGCACAGCACAAGTTATTCTCTGACTAAATATCATCCCGAAATGCTGGGATATAAAGGTTGGGAGGATTAACACAAAAGGTCCCACTCCAAGACAAATGTCTCCTTCATAGTTCAGTTCACAGCCATCACGAGTGCTCAGTCAGGCCTGGGATCCCAGAGCTCCAGGCAGATACCTGCTAACCAAACACACCAGAGACTTGGCAAATCTCCTGTTGATCCTGGCAGATTTTTTTTTTTTCAGAGGAGATTTTAATTGCAGCCACGGAGGAAATGAGACTTTTTCCAACACGTGAAGATCCCGAAGAGTTTCCACCTCAAATCTCAGCACTTTGTGAAAGAAACAACTTCCAGAGAGGGAATTAGAAATTTGCCAGGCTGGCATGATTCACACACCACTTCAGTCTCTTGCCTTTTCCAAGCAAAAAAAAAAAAGTGAGACATAGAAGAACTCCCCCCCTGGTTTTAAGCTGCTTGCAGAAGCCTTACACAATTTAATTGCACATTTATAGAGAGGCCACTTTTCAAAATAAAGGCAGAGAAATTAATTAATCAACATGCTCTAAAACATATTGGGGTCTGGTGTAACAATAAAATCACTTTGTGATTTTCCAACAAGCTCTAAGTTTTAGGGGGGAAAAAATTGCCATTGCAATTAATATTTCTAAATATATATTTGGATTTAAACATTCTTGTCTAATAATTACACTCTTTTACGTGGCCTTGCATGTCAGAAACTATCTGAACTGTACTTATCTTCTTTTATTTTCAGCAACAGACTACAGAATGAAAACTAAGATTTCTAAAGGAGAAAAGGCTGAATTTTAGTGCTGAGTATTTTATCCTCACTGGATGGTAATTTTTCTACTCCCTCTACTGGCACACTTTAAAAGCAAGTAAAGAAAAACCTGAAGGGCATTGTAGCTTGTAAAACATAATGAGAAAATATTTTTGTAACCTCAAAATAATTGTTTGCATGACTCAGCAAAACATTCTTAAATCTTGGGGGATTTCTAAGCCATCAACAAATTTTTGGGAGAATTTCTTCATTGTAAAAATTAACTGAGCACCTCAAAAAAAAAAAAAAAAATCACCCTGGCCACTTTGTGTTAGAATTAGTATCAAGTAGTCCCATCACCTGTCACTGCTCTGATCAGAACAGGTCATTCCCTCAGACACACTCTGTGGCTAAAAGACCCAAGGAGTGATCTATGGAATAGAAAATCTACACCATTACCACAAGTCTACATAAATAAGCAAAAATATCCTCAGCTTAACGAGTTGCTACTTAAATGTTAGACAGTGCTCTGTGAACCATTTTATATTAAAATTGGATAGTCCTAAACATCACACATACAAGAAGCATTGTTTGACACAGTGCCATTTTGATGATAAATTGCAATCTACAGCTCAAATAATTCTAGCCAGGGATTAACATTTCAGAGGCTGAGCCAGAGATTATGTGTGTGGATCTTGAATTTCATCATCTCCCTTCGGCACAATACCTCATTCTTCCTTTTTTCATCTATTCTCTCATGAAGGGTCAGGAAAGCTTAGCCTTGCTGTTTCATTCATTTCATCTCTACATTAAGCAGATACCTTGCAGTCTTTAGTCCTTACGTGTTATTCCATTACAAATGCTCCAGCCCCAGTGCACTGTGCTCGGGCTAATGAGGCGTGTACCAAATCAAAGGCTGCCATCAAGTGGTTGTAGCACACTGCCAGCACTAGGCAAAGTTAGTGCTCTGGAAGGGCTTTTTTTCACCAGGATACACTGTTCAGGGTGGATTCAGCTCTGCCCTGGTTTAAGAGATGCAGATGCTAAGAGAGGGTGGTCCCACATAATTTCATTTCCTTCCTTTCAAATTCTAAGGGCCAGCCTAAGAGCTGGGACCACCACGCAGAAGATTTTCCTGCTTCTCACCAGTCTGGACCAGCAGGATTCAGAATTTCTGCCATCACACTGCTCATCACCAGCCTTAATAAGCAGTCAAAAGCCTCTCAGCTTGCAGGGGGACAAGAAGGGTGACACAGAGTGGGGGTTTCACACAAGATGGTGACAATAAACACAGCTTCTTGTGCCACCATGATGCCTTGGGAAGGCTGAGCTGGAACAGAGACTGGGCAGAGCTGGAGAATAAAGTAGGGATTTATTGAAAGGCCTCCAGGATCCACCTTGGGCAGGACAGGGCCTGACCAGGGCTACACCCAAGGTGGACCCAAAATGGTCACAAAATGCCCAACCAGTCACAAAGTCTTACATTTTTATAAGTTTTGGTCCATTTGCACCTTGGGGTTTAATTGTCCAGTTCCAGCTCCAGCCTGTGAGGTCCCATCCTTCTTGTTCCTCCCTCCAGCCCACCCTTGTTTGTGCTTTTGGGGCTGAAAGTTGTCCTTGGTGTCCAGCAGGAAAAAGATTTGTGTCCCTGCTGTGTGCAGAGCTGGGTGACACTGACTGTGAGCTCAGAGCTGCACCCCTGGGCAGCACAGAACCTGAAAACATGAAAGCTCAAACTTAAGGCATCAACCCTACCCAGTTTCAAATCAAACTGCATTTAAGATTGCTGATCTCTGCTCACACTGAACACAATGTGAGAGCTCTTCATTGCAGTGATGGTGATGAATACCTTCAGCATTACCCAGTGATTTGAAGCAACCATCCCCTGACAGATCATTCTTCAGCACAAGCACTCCAGCCCACCCACACCACTGGCCTTTCCATATAGATACTGCACTGCCACACATTGCCATCAGCTCCAAACCACAGCCTGTTACTCCAACTCACCTTTGCCTGGCAGGTAGAAAAACCAACCAACCACAACCAAAGCAAAACTTTCAAAGAATCACTGGCTCTCCCTTGACTTCCTTCTTCTCACTTTTCAGTGCACCAAGACAGATTTTTATTTTTTTTTCCCCAATGAAAAAGAGTGGTGTCTTCCTAAAAACTGTGGCAATTTTGCTACTACAGGAAAAAAGCTTTGCCATGGGAAACAGAAAAGTTTTGCGTGGTAGGGATGAGACTGAAGATTACCCAGATGTGTCTTCCCAAATCATGTCCCTCCATGGCATGACTTCAGCAATTCAGCTGTCACTTAACACCTTCCATCTTGCAGTTACAATGAAAATATGATTTGGATGTAATTGATGAAAGGGTTTGGCTCCAAAGTATAAAAAGCTGAAGAGCCATGTTCTCCCTGCTGCCTGCAGTGCCTGATCATCCAGCCTCCCTTGGTCTCCCCTTGCCATTGTCATTTGCCATGGCTTGCATCCTGGACTTCTCATTTTTTGTGGAATGATATAAAAAAGGAAAGCAAACACTAGTAGCAAACACTGGGAAAAAACAAAAACAAACAACCTGGGAGTGGGGAAGAGAGGTGAAAAGATAAAGGTTTTTTCAGATATAGATTTTGGTGGTAGTGGATTTCTATCTTCTTTTTGTATTCTTTTCAGAATTTATTTAACACTCAGAAGTGGAAAGCATGACCAAATCTCACATTTCAAATAACTTCTCATTCTTCAACAGGAAAAAAAAAAAAGGCAAATATAACTAATTTTCATTTCAGGGATGTACTTTACAGATAAAAATAAGAGACACAATTCTTCACATGATTTTCAAGATCACTTCTGGTTTGGTAAATATTGTATATGCTCTTTGAATTTTGTGCTGTGCCTTCCTGTGACTGGAGACTATTTCATGGAGTTGTTTTGCTTTAGGGAGGAAAGCTTTAAGAGTTTCTTTAATCTTATCCCTTGCTGAGCAGAATACTCTTATAGTATAAATCATTACAACTATATTATAAAAGCTGAGTCTTTAAAGAAAATCTCTGAAAACTAGTAAGTGTATTTATTTTCAGCAGGTGAAGTCCTCAGAGTCAGACACAACTGTTTCNAAAACAAACCAAAAAAAACCATGGCAAGCTGAACAAGCTTAAAAGAAAAATACTTTTCTATTAAAAGGCAAGTTGCTTGGCTCAGCTTATGCCTGGAGTATGATTAGAACCCCACTGTAAAACAATTACCAAGACACCCTTGTGTATTTGATGTCTGAAAGAGAAAAGACCTCATGCAGACTCTGGCTCTGGCACGAGGTGGCCAGTGTATTTTACTGCTGATTTTCCATGAATAAACATATGCTAAGAGTGACTGGAACACACTGCTGCTTTTAAACATGCCTGATGTAGTATTAGAGGTTTTCTTTCCAAAGCTGTCTGCCTTGTTTATCAGCTTCCCCCCCCAATCCAGCTGGCAAAGGACACACCACTGACAGCAACTCCAACCAGCTGCCTGGGACAACTGGGCTACAGGAGACAGATTCTTCTGGCAGGGAACAGCCTCCCCTCAAAAAAAAACCCAACAAAATGGTGCTGAGCAATTTAGAAAACAGTTGTACTTTACTGGTGTCAATCAATAATAACTTACATAAGTAAGTTATATAAATATATAAATATATATTATATTATTATAAATATATAAATATATAAAAATATATACAAATATATATAAAATATATAAATTTATATAATATATAAAAACATATTCTATATTTATATTTATATTTATAAATAACTTACATAAATTAAATGTTGTGTGTTAGTGTGTACCAGAGCCTCACACCCAGGATTGCTCTGCCTGGAGCCCAGGGGCTTCCTCTTTCCAGCTGCCACTTGCAAGACCCTCCCATGTAACTGTAGCATAAATTCCCTTATTTCTGTAGCATAAATACCAGAAAATGAGATGTCTCCTTCACCAGAAAATGGTGAGTTGAAATGCTGTTAATACAGTTTTCAAAATTGCCATAGCATTTGCCAAATTATATTTAATACAGATGCACTTAGTGCAGCTATTAACACAGCATCAGAAAAAAACAGTATTTAAAGGACAGTTTGGCCACTGCATTTCATTTAGGGGACGAAGATCAAATAACAAAAGAAAATTTTCATAACTAGTTTTGAAAGAACACAGTAGAGAAGAGTTTGATGGACTCACATTTCACACTCATTCAGGACAGAAAAAGCTATTAAAATTGTATAAAGTTAATTAGACGTTAGGAGTTATTTTAACAATTTCTCTAAAATTCTTATTTAAATAGGATTTCTGTCATCTCACAGCTCTGCTTTAACAGGTTATTATGTATAAATGACAGAAAGGATTCACAGTGGCCCTAATTCCAGGTGATCTGGGCACAGCCTTGTTTTGGTCAGAAGGAAAATGACATTGCAGACAGTGAGTTGTGTGTCCTAAGTGAACACCAACAGGCTTTGCCTGTGGATACAGGAGTGGCTGCAGGTCAAAAAATCAATTAATTAACAGTGCTGCTTAGAAAAGTTAATGAAGCTCTTGCCCTCACAATGCCTGCCTGGAAGCAGGGCTGCTCCCCTTTGTGCTGGGCCATGTAGAGGGGAAAACACCCCCAAGCCTTTCACACCTTCCTGGTGTAACACCTGCCCTAAATACAGGTGGGAGTTTACTTGTCCTACAGCATTTGGTGTAAAATTTCTCCACTACCTTCTGGACTTTTCAGAGAAGATGCTGAATCCAAGGGGATTGTTTAAAGAGGGGATTCCTGGAGGGTCAGTGTGGGCACACAGGGGAGTCACCCACTCTCAGACACCCCAAACCAGAGTGATCTGTGCAGAAGCTGATGCCTTGGGAAGGCTGAGCTGGAACAGAGACTGGGCAGAGCTGGAGAATAAAGCAGGGATTTATTGAAAGGCCTCCAGGATCCACCTTGGGCAGGACAGGGACTGACCAGGGCTACACCCAAGGTGGACCCAAAATGGTCACAAAATGCCCAACCAGTCACAAAGTTTTACATTTTTATAAGTTTTGGTCCATTTGCTTCTTGGGGTTTAATTGTCCAAATCCAGCTGCAGCTTGTGAGGTCCCATCCTTCTTGTTCCTCCCCTCAGCCCACCCTTGTTTGTGCTTTTGGGGCTGAAAGTTGTCCTTGGTGTGCAGCAGGAAAAGGATTTGTTTTGTGTCCCTGCTGTGTGCAGAGCTGAGTGACACTGAGTGTGAGCTCAGAGCTGCACCCCTGGGCAGCACAGAACCTGAAATACATGAAAGCTCAAACTTAAGGCATCAAAGCCTCTCTCCTGCTCCTCTCCTGCCTCTGACTGTATTTCCCTTTTAGTTAAAATTGCCCAGAAAGACCATGATGGAGCAGAGAAGGAACAGCAATGTATTCCTGGAAAAGCACAGGATCAGGCCTCCAAGAAAGATTTCCTACCCTGGTTCCTTTACAGCCAGAGCAGCCAATCAAGACAACAATTTCTGCAAGTTTTGCTCCAAAGGCCTAATCTCAGAGATTTCTCAACTAGAACAAAGTGCTAAATATTTAATGTAAGCAAAAAACTAAAAGTAAAACAGGTTTTTTCTGAATCTCTATTACATTTAAAGCAGAACAAGAGCGAGACAGCTGACAAAGCAGCATTTAATTCCTAGCTGTATCTCAACCAGAATGCTCAGTCTAATTTACACAGGCAGCTAGTCACAGTTCACATAATCACACACAGCAGAATATGACAGGGGAATTAAAGGACCAGGAATGCATGTCTGAACTATGAGCTGTTCTAAATATATTAAACGCAGACATTTAATTCAGAAAAAAAGCTAACCTGGGCAATTATTATTTTAAGCAAAAAATTACTTCAAGCAAAAAATACAAAATGAATGGATAGAGAAGTGTTTCTTTTACTAGTGTTTCTTAAATAAAGGAAATAGCCAATTTAAACTTAAGCTCTCACATGCTACAAAGATGCACTAGAAGAGATACCCAAGATTTTGTAATAAATTCTGATATAGCAACTGATCAGCAAGTCAGGTGTTCATCCTGTTCCTGTGTCAGTCTTTGCCCCAGGTTCTTGCAGCAATGGCATCAGCAATACTCAGAATTTCAATTCTCTACTCTATGCTGGCATTTGCCTCCCAACATTTATTTCCAGAAACAGGTGGGAAGTTCAGACTGGGGTTTTCATTCAGATGTGGGGCAAATCTTGCCCTGTTGCAGCAGCACTCTAGTAAAAAGATATCCAACAACCCAGTTAAAAAAGTATGCTTTAACCTAGATTCTGGGTTAATTGCTGTTCCTATTCAAATGAGTTATTTCTCTAAAAGGAAAACAACATATTCAGAGCTGCATCTGATGAAAACTTTTTGCTAAGACCACATTTTATTGTATCACATTTAAAATCGGTGTCCTTTAAGACTAGAAACAAATTTATTTCTATGTCCCATCACCTGCCCTCTATTGCCCATTATTTTCACCTTATTTATCACCTTTATTTGTAGGGTCATGCCAGGCATTTTAAGAGAGAGAAATCATCTCCCCAAACCTGTGAGTGATAAAACATGCTCCAGGGCATTCAAAATGAGAAATCATCATAAGCAACCATGATCCAGAATTTCAGAGGCAGTGGGGGGAAGGGAGGGCTGAGGGATGACAAACACAAAAGAGCACACATGTCCCAAAAAAATGCAGCTGGATTATGTCAATTGTTCTGTAACATTTTCTAGTGCTTCTTTTGTTTTGAGGCTTTGCTGATGTTGGAGTGGAGGCCAACTCAGAATTCTTTCTAGGCTGGAGTTCCTGAAGCTACACCAGAGCGACAGACAGAAGGAAAAGTCAGATCTCATCTTTTCAGTTTAAACTTGTTACTCTTTGTAATTTTACCCTGAAGGCCAGCATGAACAGCAAACTCTAGACTCCTCTTTTCTCTCATTCCAAAAGTTTCAGTGGGTCTATTCAAAAAGGCATCATTAAAAAACAGGGTCTAAAAAGGCATCGAAGCTTTTTGGAAGACTCTCTAGAAAGGCCAGATGCAGAAGTCAGTCCAGTTTCCTAGATCTCAGTACAAGAACAGCCTGGAAATTCTGCCTGGAATGCTTCCCCAGGTGAGGTGACAGAGAGCAAGCAGAGCTGGGCACAGCTGGTTCCTGAAAGCAGGAGCAGAGCAGGACACTGAGCACTCACTCCCAGAAATGAATCCGTGGAAAGAGAATGCTAATGAGCTGCTAATGCAATCACGGGAAGTGAAATCCCACATGTAAACACTGGCACCTTCTTGGGGTCCATTAGTCAGAGGCCAGAAGGAAGGAGTGAGAGAAGACTCTGCTCTCCAGAGCTGTCATTGCTAAGAAAATAAAGAGCAGCCTAAAGTGTATCAACAAAGATCTGGGCCAGATCTTGCTCACAACAAGAACAATGGAGCTTTAGAAGAGGCTGACTGGCAATGCTGCAGAGAGCCCACCTTAAAATTGTTTTTCAAACTGTTTAGGCAAGTGTTTGTCTGGAATTGTGCTGCCTTGAGGGAACAGTACAAGACAGGTGAGGCTGTCTCCAGCTCCAGCTCACAGGAACCCATGAGCAAAGCTCCAACAACAGGTGGGGGCATTTTTCTCCATTCATCTGCCAAATCAGTAGGTCTGGAATTAGCAAAGACCAAGTTTTAATAGGCCTGCTAGATAAAAAGAAGGCTACAGTTCGTGTCAGGAGTAACAGCAATTATTGTCAGTGGAATTTCCTACTGGAAAGGCCTTGCTCACCACAGCCCTGAGCCCTGGGGATGACCTATGGACAATGGTGGAACATAAACACGGGTGGGAAGATAGAGAAGCCTGCTATGAACTTTGGAATATATTATTGTGCTATTAGAGACACAAACACGGGCTCAAAAATATTTCTGACAAAAAGCTGGGGAATTTGTTTCACAGTCTGTGCTTTTTCAAGTCAGAAAACAGTCCATGGCTCCTTCAGTCTTGTAAGAATGTAGGAAGTAACTGTCTACAAAACTGCCAGCAAACAAGTAAACATTATGATTTGTCTTTAGTGGATGTTCTCATGTGCTTTTCCATGCTTTGAGCATGCTAGGAAGCAAAATGACATTTTTCCATTGCTTCAGACACCTTTATTTGAGCCAAAGTTCTTGTACACAGAGCCAGTGAAAGCTTCCACACCTTTGGACTAATTTAAACCTCCTCTCTTTCCTCCTATCCCTTTCTCATTCCATTAGCTAAACAGTCTGCAGAGACCAAGAAACACAGCCCAAAACTTCAGGTCAGCTGAACTCTTCTCAGAGGTGCAGTTTTTGTTTCAGAAGTGCCCTCCCTCCTGGCACCTCTGAGGGGACAGTCATTGAGCTCAGAAAGGAACCAAGTGTGGAAACAGCACATATTCAAATTTCCCACAGTTGCAATGAGAGAGAAAAGCCAATTACTAGAGCAAGGGGCTCATAAAATGGGAGGCAACTCATCCTTGCTCTTTAAATGGAATAGGCAAAATGCACTGAACACCAGCCTGTAAGGTTCTAAAAGTATTACCACTCTACACATGGGCAAGGCTTATTCTTAGTTATGAATTTCTTGCTCTCCTACTTGCAACAGCCAACCTGAACACCCAGTGTTATTATTCAATAGAACATAAAAAACACCAGAAGAATTCCAAGAACTGCCTCGTGAAGTAAAAGCAGGTAATCAATTACACAGAATGTGCTTAAAGAGAGATGAAATTAGAGACAAGAAAGTTATCAGTAAATATACACAGAACAAAGGTGTGAAGGAGATAAAGACATAGAAAAGGCAGATAGAAAATGAATACCAAGATTTAAATGGTAAGAAACTGCTCTACAATCAAACTATTTATGGATTATACAGTAGATGACAAAGTTCACCTGCTAAAATACAAATACAGAGTGACTAGGGCAATAAAAATACAGCTAGAAAAAAAACATCTACAATAGTCAAGGTAATGGATCAAGAAGTAATGTACATATACCCCAAACAAGAAAATAACCACAAAACCCCAAGTATCCTTGTTTCCTTTTCATTTACAGCATGGCTTTCTTGCACAAATCACCTCATCACTACTTAAAAATCCCTCTGAAAGTGCAGAATAAACTTGTTTGGAATTTGGTACCATCTGCCTGCAAGGCATCAAATTCCAGCTGTTTATCTCTTCTACCTGGTCTTTGCTCAGTGATATTGATGCATAACAAAATTATTTCGGAGACTGACTTTTAATACTAATTAAAGAAATAGAAACAAACTCAAAAAATTTAGCAGAATTCACGTGGCTTCACAATTAAAGCACATCCCTGAGCTCTTCAGACTTCAGTATTTTGTGTTCTGAGTGTTGCTGACCAAAGAGGAAGGGAAGCCCTGCAGAGAACATCCCTGGATAAAACAGAAAAGGTCCCAAAGGACTTTTTCCAGAGGTGAACTGGTCTTGTCAGGTTAATGACAGATACATTGTTGTAAAACCAGGTAAATCACACTTCAGGCCCCAAGAGGGTAAATGCCCATAATTTAAGGAGTGAGGAGAACAAACTCCTGGTTCCCCTGTTTCTGGCAGGCAGCTGTTCCATGCTCTGGAATGTCAGCCAGCCATTGGAACATTTGGCACTTGCTCGAACTGATGAACATGTTTTCATCCACCACTAAGTGGAGCTGTTACCCTGGGAAAAGAGTTTCTCCACCTCTTCCAGCATTTAAAAAAAAAAAAAAAGAAAAAGGAGAAAAGAGGTGATTGAAAGCAGGTTTGATAGTTTCTTTAGCTCTCAGTCATTTTTGTGGGGAAACTATTAAATGTATTATTCTGAAGATACTATCTCTATATCCTCCAATCACAGAACAAACATCTACCTACCAGTGACTATGTGGCAGCTCTTGTGAGATGAGCTAACAGCACAACTGAGGTTGTGAAGAAGTGCCCACATAACAGAAAACAGCCCTGCACACCTCAGTGAAGGTGTGAGGCAGAGAGCAAGAACAACAGGCAGACTGCTGCCCCCTCTACGTGGAATAAACTGACATGTAAAGAAAGCTTGACACAAACTCAGTCTACATAGAAAACCCTGAAAAAAAAAAAGACCATCTGCAACGTCACAGGAAATGCAGCTATACCCAGAGGGGCTGGCTGAGAAATCCACTGACATTGTTTTATCCACAGCTACTTGTACTGTGACAATTGGGGATGGAGACTTCCCTCATTAAATTAAACTCCGTGAGAAAGAAAAGGAAACTCCAGGAAACAGTAACTAAACTGTGTGTTGTGTTAACAAGTGTCTGAAATGAAAATAGAAACTTGACATTTGAAACAAAAGTGTAAATAAAGCACTTGGCTTTCAGCCCTTTTGAATGTTCAGTTACTGGTGAATAAAGCTTGGCTTTAGACATTCAAATCACTTTCCAACACTGACGAGAAAAAGAAGCATTTTTAGGTTAAAAAAAAAAAGGTATCATGCAAAATCCATTGCTTCCCCACACTTCAGTGCTACGTGGTACCACTTGGTAAAAGAGCAATTTCTTTTCTTGATGAAAATTAAATCATGTCACTGAGAAACAGTCCATAATGAAACAATATTAATGAGGAATCAACACTGCCTTGACACCACAATCCTTTAAAGTTTCTTTTCCAAGAAAAGCCCAGGTAAAGCAGCTTCCCCTTTTTTCAGCCCAGGCAGCCCCAGAGAGGAAACTGCAGCCCAGCACAGAGAAGGGAAAGGAAAAAAGCACTTCATTTTCAAACTTGCTGCATGCAATGTCAAAGACTGCAGTTTGGCAGAGCCTGCTGTTTGTGCAGCCCTCAGGAACTCAGCTCTCCATCAAGTTCTGGGAGCTCCTGGCTTGGAGGAGTCAGAGACACACAAGGAGCAGCTTTTGGGTGCACGGGACGTGCAGAGGGAGCAGCTCATGGCTCACACTCCTTCCTGCAGGGCTGGTCCCACCTTTCCATCCTAAATTATTCCTCCAGCAAAGGCAGGCAATGAAGCTCTGCTCTCCCCTGGAGAGTGGCACTCAGCCCCAGAAGGGTGTGCTGCCATTTGGGACGTGCAGATGTCCTAACCCAGCTCTGACTCGTTCACTGCCCTGCTCACACACACAAATAATGTGTCACAGCCCATAAAACTGTGAGTCATGACCCAGCTCTAACTTGTTCACTCCACTGCTCACAGCAAAACTAATGCAAGGCACTCTGATGTTTACAGGGAAGGAATTTAAGCAGTGCAGTATAGCACTCCTCTTCCCTGGATTTTAACTGTAACGTAACAATAGCTATTTCAATATGGTGGTTCAGCTGCTCAAATTTCATTCCAGACTTTTTCAGCACCTACATACCTTTTAACCTTTTTAAATTATTAAGTCTTATGCATATTAAAAAAATAGTAACAACATTCCAGCTTACATTCTCTATGACAAACATCCATTCCTTGTCTTCAAACTCTTCAGCGTGGGGATCCTAGAAAAACAAACCAGAGAATTTGAGTCTAAAAATAATCCAGGATGCAAGAGACTGCAACACAGCCAAGGTTTTCATACACTCCAAATTATTTTTACCCACAGAAGACGCCAGAGGGAAATATTTTAGCTGGGATGTAGGCTTTATGGGATGTCTACTATATGATGAATAAGTTGGGGTAAAAGTGCCAGTGAGGATTTAAGAGAGCCTTTTACAGATACAAACATGAGGTTGATACTCATGCAAGTCTGTAATTCTGTTTCCTTTCACCCAGTGAAAAAAAAAAAAAAAAAAGGATAAATCTCTCTTTAATTCAACTTTAATTCTCAAGTTCCACTTCCCAAATAAACACAACAAATCCAAATTTTGCAGATAACAGTGCAGGGAGCCACTTGCTTCCACCTGGAGTGAGAAGATGCACACCCCAACCTCTATGAGCACAAGCAGAGATCCAAAGTCAGCACAGCACCTCCTTCCACTGCAGATTTCTTAAATGCTTATCCTGAGTTCACAACATTTCTATGGTATCACACGTGAGGATCAGAAAACATTTTCACCAGCAGGAAGAAAAACAACAATGAAGTTCATGTATTTGGCACTTTTTTATTTTAATGAGCTTTCGGTCTGCTGGAGTGGTCTGTGTTGTTGTTGTCTGAAAGTGAAATAACAGTGCAGAAGACAATAAGTCATTCCTCTCAAGCCTCTATCAAGGATCTTAGTTTAAACAAAATACCTTTTTTTTTTTTTAATAATTAATCATCCAGTCCAAGTTCTAAACAACTTCAGCAAAACTTCTACTCCTGTGGCAAAATAGATTCTCACACTAAGAGGTGTCTTGAGCCTTTCTTTTGACATGAAACCTGCTTTTGCTATACCTCAACTCTATCCTATTATTTTTTTTTTTTACAATGACTCCTCTGCCTCTGATGTTTGTATGCCATTGGTGTTTGGAGATAAATGTCACTTCCACATCACCAACATTTCCCAACATCATCTGTGAGATCCTCATCAGCATCTCAGTTTTCTTGTTGCTATTTGGCAGCTGCTCCTGACACTACAGCAAGCACAGCAATTCCACCTTGCTGCCCTAAATTAAAATATCTAATCAAGATATTTTGCTCCTACCTTATATCCCTTTCTTTCCAGAATGCTACAAGCCTCACATTTAATCTTCTTGACTCACCTCATCTTAGTCTTTGCTTTAACCCTTGTTTCACTTCAGTTTTGCTTTGAAGTCAGGCAGTGGGGAGAGGTACTGCACCATTTTTTTAATTCATTCTCTTTGAATACACAAAAATATTTTGTAAGTAATGAGCTTATAGCCCCAACAATCAGAGGAAAATAATGATTTTTTTTTTAATTTTTCCAGCACACAAAAAACTTGGGAAGTGTGCTCTTAAATAAACCTCCTCCTCAATGAACTACAATAACACTTCTAGGAAGATATTATCCCATCTCCTCCTGCACATCCTTCCTCCAAAACCCAGCCAAGTGCAGCTCCCCTGGAAAACACTTCCAGTAAAAGAATATAAGATGCTGCTAAAAACTTATGTCAAAACTGATGATTCATTTTTATACATGAATAAATCTTTTAAGAGGTTCTTTTTTTAAATAGAGGATAATTTAAATACTGTAAATGAGTGTCAAAACATGCTGTACCAGTAACCATAAGGACAGAAGGGCAAGTAGATACATACAAAATTATACTGAGGTATCTCCATGTTCCAATTAATGTCTTGTAAATATCAGATTATGTAATTATATCTCCATCACATTAATCAGGTTTGTGGAATTCTGCAATGTTTTTATGTAAAAAAAAATACATGGTACCTGCAGGTTTGGTGTATACTATATCAATTCTAAAGCTGTAACTTTCAGTAATCCAGCTATTAAATACTTAAAATTTTGAAGAGTTAACCTGGGGCAATTACCTTTCTGTTTAATTGCTTCCTTTGATACAGCATGAAATGGCATAATGAGATTTAATGGGATCATTAACCACTTTATGTTTTAATAAGCTACTCCATAAGAAGTGACTCAACTCTTAAATATTTCATCCTGCTCAATTTTTTCCCCCACCTAACTCCCCCAAAAGCTATTAGGACAAGCTTGCAGGCTGGCCTAAAACAAAGCCAGGGTCCAATATTTTTAATCCCATGTAACAAAACATTTTTTGTTTTGTTCCTGCAAGGCAATAAAGTCAAACCATGCTCTCTGTGAGTGACAATAAAACTCACACCTCTGTGGGCTGCAGAACCAGGTGCTCTGCTGAGTATTTCTGATCATCTGACAGAGCAAAATAACACTGGTAATGCAAAGACTCCTTCATGTCACACATTTAAAAGCAAGTTGTGAACACTTTAGGAAGATAAATGCAGTGTATTGCCCCAAAACAGCCCTTAAAAGCTTCAATGACTTTTCTAATGAACAGCCTTACCAAATGTTCAGAGTATGAAATATGCTGATACATGAACACTTTGCATATGTGTAGGATAGTTCAGGTTTAAAGGCAAATGCAGTTGTTTGGGTTTTTTTAAAGCCACGTTTCTTGTTAGTTTTAAAACTGTCTCCAGAAAGAGAAAACACTGAATAATTTTATACACCTAAGCCTCAGCATTTCCTCACAACAAATACATAAGTGGCTTTACTCAGCCACTAAAATGTTTTTATCAGAAGCCCAAGGAGCAGCATAGACAGTCCTATTTCTAATTAACTTACAACTTTATTCAGTGGCCACATAAACAGATACTTGTATGAGAATAGTTATAACACAGTTTCTTGGATGATTATAGTTATAACACAGTTCCTATTGCAAACAACATGTTACATTTGGGGCTAACATTTCCTCATGTGGTCTCCATAACAGGTGATGTTTCTAGAAATCTGGCTAATCTTTCATCTTGTTTTGGATTGGAATAAGCCTTCATTACTGCAGAGCCAGGATTTAGAGTGGTTCAGCTGCTCACATTTTATTCCAGACTTTTTCAGCATGTGGACACCAGTTAAAAAAACCACACCACCACATACTTCCCTAATCCATAATCTCCATTCATTCCCCACATAAAAACCTCATGTGATCTATCTAGAAAACTATTATTGGAGGACTATACAGGTGATCATGCTTTAGGGAAAAAAAATGTTATTCCAAAGAAGAATAACTCCAGGAATAATGGTTATAGCAGCCTTTGGAATGCTCCAATACTGTATGAAAGCACTCTCAGGTAACAAGGCACACAAAACCTCACCTCACCTGCAAGCAGATACAAGCTGGGGATACCTAAATTAAGGAGTTATAAACAGGCTTCATTCCCATTTCCTAAAAGCAAATGATAATGAAAATTACCTAAAAAAAAAATCAAGGAACAAATTGCCTCACGTCTCACTGTAACATGAGGGGAGTTGGCAAGGGATTTTTTCTTTATAATGTATATTTGTTTCACCAGTATACCACAGATGCAGAAGTGCACTGTAGCCAACATTCACTATGCTTTCACCATGAACTGAAAACTGTGAGAATTAGGGCAAATGGATTGAAACAGCTTGCTGCTCCTCCTCGTTTTACTATGTAAAAAATAAAATCATAATTTTTCATACCAAGACATGGGTCCCATTTTCCTGTCTCAGTTTGATGTTCCCTTTCAGCACCTTCAGCTAAGTTCTAGAGCGTTTTTTCTCTACCCTTTTTTCCTCTTTTTTGTCTCATAAGATGACCTCAGTGTGCCAAAAGTAACACTCAGGTAAGAAGCTGAGAAGAAGAAAGGTAAACCTTCTCCAATAATTCAATAATGCAGCTGAACCACCCTAAATCCTGGCTCTGCAGTAATGAAGGCTTATTCCAATCCAAAACAAGATGAAAGATTAGCCAGATTTCTAGAACATCACCTGTTAAGGAGACCACAGGAGGAAATGTTAGCCCCAAATGTAACATGTTGTTTGCAATAGAAACTGTGTTATAATCATCCAAGAAACTGTGCTACAACTATAATCATGCAAGTATCTGTTTAGGTGACCACCTAATAAAGCTGCAAGTTAATTCAGATTCATTTTTGTATTTCTTGTAATAGGAACAAAGGAGATATCAGGGGACTGCTGCATTTCCTAATCAGCCTGAGTGGGTAGGGAAGATCTCCAGACTGTCATTCCCTTCCTTCCCCAGGCCTCCTCCCTCAGCATTCCCAGTTTTTGAAGCTTGTCTTTCAATTAGATCACTTCATACCAGCCTTAATCTTCAGCCTTTCTTCCTGGGGAACAACTGCTTCAGGACTGTCACAGTGAATCACATCACAGGCTGACAGGGTGTGTGATCTGCCTTCACCACTGACCTGCAGCAGATGCTCTGGGTGCTCCAGCATCTGTCCTCAGCTTTTGTATCTGCCTGCTTGGAACTGCACAAGACTCCACAAATTTGACCCAATTCTTGTTGCTTTCAATGCTGATTACAGAGGTCTGATTAGTCTAGAAAGATCACACACAACTGGGATCAGCTTTAATTGGAGCTGCCAGAAAGCAGGGAGCTCTGAGGAGACTGCAGAAACATCCCTGTGCCACCACCACACCAAGCTCACTCTTCCCTGTAAAGCCTCTGGGCTCAAATGGCAGCAAGCATTTAACTTTTTTTTTTTTTTTCCTTCTTTAAATCTTTTTTTTTAAATTAGTCTCCCACTAATCCTTTAAGTTTTTAATTTTTTGATGTGCAAATGTGCTTACTTCCCCAAGCTTATGATTTTTATACCTGACACACAACACCTTGCCTATGGAACTGGGTTTTGCTCCTATGGAATATTCTTCACAGTATCTGGTCAAGCCCCTGGTCTCTCCTAAATTGAAATAAGTATGTTCTGAACCTGAACTTGGTCTTTACTTATGAGAAATGGATTTATGAAGAGGTTTGGGGCTGATTTAGGTTCTTTTTTTTTAACTCCCACATTGGTTTTGGTGCAGCGTTCCTGCTACAGCATGGGATTATTCTATATTATTCTATAAAATTATTCTAAAATTATATATATATATCTATAAAATGATTCAGCATGGAATTATTCTACTGTTATTCTATAAAATCAAAGCATGATTGACTTGGGCTTTCAAGAAGAATAAAAGGGATTTTTTCTGAGTAGTATGTGGGGACAGGAATACTTTCAGCTACATAAGTGTGCCTTGATCATCTATTTCATTCTTATTTCACTTATAAATATTTTTTGTGTGCTTAGAAAGCTATGCCCTTAAAAATGCCTTTCTCAAACCTTGGAATTAGGGGTTGGTAATGCTCCCTGTTATTGTAATGGTACATCAGTGTGATAAATCATGTATATTACTGACAAAACAAGTGTTTTGTGTAATCCAGTGAAGCAAAGTCCATGCTTACTCCTGAAGAACAAACATTTTTGCTCAGGCTGTCACTTTGCTTTTAAGCTAGAAAATAATGATGCTGCAATTTAAATCCTCATAGTACAACTGATGTTCATTTAGCTTTACTAAAAGCATCGGCCTTACTTGGCAGTGAAAATTTCTGGTTAGAAATCTCTCTCAGTTGATAAAGATCTGTGTTTGTGTATAAACCCAGAGAAAAATATACACATTTTCATACCTGGTGGTTAAACTTTGCTAATGAAGAGACTCTAAAAAACTAACTTCTGGAGCACAACCATGGTAACAAAAAAAAAAAAAAAAAGTGGGAATTCAGCTGTGGCTTTTCTGGCACTTGTGAATCTTTCCATGAAAGCACTACAAATTATGGATTTTAAATGCACAATAGGCTTGTTGTTTCATGAGGTTTCTTTCTCCCCCAGTTTGGTTGAAAAACCCAAGGCATAACTAAACATCAGTGTGGAGCTCAGCAAAGGAAGAAGTTAAACTTTCAGAACAGATGGAACTTTTTATGTAATTAGCACTTCAGTGGCTGCATGGGCAGGAGCTCCAGCCAGCCAAGGGAAGCTGAATCAATATATCCATATGATGCTTTTCCCCACAGGACTCCAGGGCAGCAGGAAATTTTACCAGCAGCCTGGAATCAATTGACACAAACAAACAAAAAAAAGCTTGCGTTTACTGGAAATTAAAGTTTTCTAAATGAAGGCTGGAATCTCTTCAGTGCCTTGCTCGTGCAAGAATTATAAATATGCTGCTGTAAACAAGGTAACACCCAAAGCAGGGCTGTGCAGATAATGCAGAATATCTTATCTGTTGACTGATCACAGACACTTTGCTCAGCCAGCTCTCAAGTGTCCACAGCTGACTGCTGGAGAGGAGACTCTTAACATTCTCATCAGCACTCCAAACCTTGACTTATCTCCTAATCCTACCAGCAACACATTTCAACAGCCACTTACCAACTGGCTGCCACTGCTGTGTGAATCATTTCCCTCAACACATAACTGCCTGTCTGGAGCCCACTCCTTCCCTCCCAACAGCACCACTGCACTCATGTTTTATCTGGGATTGCTCCACAGCTCTGGGGGAGCAGCCAGCTCCCAGCTCTGCCCTCTGCCAGGGTGGACACAGAGGCAGCAGCTCCCCGAGCGTCTCAGTTCTTGTTTGTTATAACAAGGCCTGCAATGGGCCAAACCTTCAATAACAATCACCCTCCTTCACAGGGGATTGGCTGCAAAAAGGATTTTTACAGAATTCTTTTTTTTTTTCTGAGCTTTACTGTTTTAAATCTTTTTGTCCCCTTTCTTCTAGAGGAAGGAACAATATGAATCCCCCGACCTCCAAGGCAGCTGCAAAAGTGCCATCACGTATTTCCCTCCCCACTGCTCCAGAGCTGCCCAGACAATGCAGCAGCTGTGTGAGAAAACAGCCACTTCTTTTTGCCTGCCTTTACCCAGAACCTAGCAGCTAGAGAGATGCCAGCTCTGTGGGTGCTGGGACATGTCCTGTCACAGAGCCAACAAAGCCATCAGGGCACTGGGCACAGCCTGAAGTGGGCCAGCACCATCTCCTGGCCTGCAGTCCCCTCACAGCTCACTCAGCTGCTGGTCTCACACAGCTCCAGCACCCCTGGGACATCACACACTTTACTCAACAAGCTGCTCTGTACCCCCTGTGCATTCCCTCACAGAGAAAAAAGGGCCTTTAGCCACTTGCACTCTTGATAGAAGAGCTGGAGGATCAATGAGAGCAGATTTGACAGGTAGAGCTGCCTGACTGTGGTGATGGTTCTCAATATTTTGATTATAAATCCAATGCTCATTCCCCCAGAGACCATTCACAGAAGGCACAGCTGCTGGGGTTATTCACACCCCTGCCTCTCCTCCCAGACCAATTCTTGTGACAGGCAGGCTCATTTTTGGGGACAGGAAGAAGTCCCAGTGAACAGATCTGCCTGCAGAATTAGCAGTGGGTAAAATTAAGCTTTTGTAATACCTGACAGTGGCTCCAGAGGCCCTTCCATCCCTCACTACCCTCAGTCTCAGTTACACAACTAACAAGGCTGCTGTGCTGCTCTCTATAACAGAACCCTGAAGCAGCACAACTGTAAATAAAAAGATGGGATGGCAAGAGAAGTCACCTCCTCTCCAAAGCCACACAGTACCACAAAGCTGCACCCAAAAGAAACTTTGTTTCTCATCCTTCACGTAACATCATAACCACAATCAAGATCTCTGTACATTTCTGCCTCACTTTAAATGCTGAAAATATCAAGCAACATTTACAGTGTTGCATAACCATGTTCAGATGATACAGACACATTGCCACATAATGCAGACAGGTTTCTTAGTCCAAGCAGAGGTCCTCAAAGCAAACAATTTTTAGCAGTGAACTTTTGAATTGCAGTTGAAGATTACATGTTTGCTAAGAAGAGACACAAGTTTATGATGGTTTATGACCACTGCCAACTTGAGAAGTTTGTGTTCATCAGTAATTCCAAAGGCAGGAATTAAAAAAAAAAAAAAAAGAGAGTAGGAAAAAAAAGACAACCCTCTTTTTTTAGGTTTAATGAACCAAGTAATAAATTCCCATTCTAAGGCTAGTCAGAAGCCACATCCAAGCTCAGGAAAGTCCCCAAGACAAAGAAATACAAATATTCCTAATTAGAAAGAAGTATGTTACTGTTGCCCTAAGCTGCAAAGGGAGCAGCTAGAAATAAGAACAGCCAGAGTGTAGATGAAGGCACCAGAGGAAAGAACAAGGAAGAACCATGGAATGAAAAACCCAGAAACCTTCAGCCTCCCACACTGTCACACATGCAAAGCTGCATTGTTTATCTTTATGGAGAAAGGGTCTTGCCCAGTGATATTTGGGAAATAAGTTCTGACATAATTACCACTTCCTCCTCCTGCTTCACATAAATAATTTTTTTTTTCAGTAGAACAAAAGCAGTTCAAAAAATAAAAAAAAATCCTTGTAAAATTTTAAAATTCTCTGTACTACTCAACACCCACTCTTAGAGCTGCAATCACATCAGTGCTGTGATGTCTGTGCAGCATTCTAAATAATGGGAAATGAGGAGCTGGGTTCTGTTGCAGCCAATAATGCACACTGAAACTGAACAAGGAAGTCTAGAAATGAGTGTGCTATGACAACTTTTGCCTTCCAGGATTTAAAGAAAACCTAGCAGGCTGTAAATCATGCCAAGTCCTTACACATGGGCTACGTGCACAGTCACACATGTGCTGGACTCTGTGCCAATGCCATAATCAGCTCAGTGGGTATTTCAGTGTGTTAACTAAACTCCACAAGTCAGCTTTGGCAGGGGACAGACCATCCCTCTCACCCAGATTTGGACTGAGGACATCAGGTTGTGCAGTTCATGACATAAAACCAGCAAGATTAGACCTTGTGACTGTAATCTGGTATTTCCAGATAGAATTTTTCCAGGTGTTGTTCAGGAAACAGTAAAGATCATGCTTTAAAAATAAACATACCTTGAAGAGAGTCACAGTAATTTCAACATTTTCGGGTACAGGCCACACCACCACCCCACGGTATGGGTTCTTGATTCCAGGCTGCCAGCTGTGTGCCTAAAGGAAGAAAAATATCCAGTTGTTTAAAGCTTTTATAAAAAGTGCTGATTTGACTCCCACAGGACCCAGGGCATGCAGGTAAAAGTAACATATCAGTGACTCCAAAAAGGTCACATTCTTAAACCCATGACTCTACTGAACACTTCAAAAGATACAATTAAGAATGGCAGTAAGGAAACTCAGACCACTTGCAGACTCTTCCATTGAACTAAAGCTGCTCCTCACGAGGTCCTAAACTCAGCTTTTTTATTACATAGCACTTTGCAAACTCAAAACCTTGCAAAAATTAAGGCTGTAAGATCATAAATTCTGTAGCAAGCTGAGCTTCATTTTGTGTGTAACACACAGTGCAGGTCTAATCACATTTACACATAAATGGAGCAAAAAGTTTTACTTGAGGAAAGAAAAGTGTAAACAATGATTTATAATGCTACTAAAACATTTAAGTTTTTAAGAATTAATATGCTGGGGTACTTACACCTAGAAAAGAAAACAAAAAAACTAACAGTTTAATAGACTGTCTATCTTTGAGCATCAGTTTGGGTTAGTGTGAGCATTTCTGCTCTGGTTTGGAATAAGTATGACTTTTTCCAAGCTCAACCTAATCTGTCCTGTGGTGCTGTAAGACAAATGAGAGAAGGATGCTGCTGCAAAAGTAACAGCTATGGAGCCAAGGTGTTATTAGAAACATGTGGAAGTTCTATCAGGAAAGACTGTACAACCTATTTACTGTTACCTGAAGCCAATTAACTTGGTTTTTTTAATTCTAGGGCATCGCTCATTGCAATTTTATACTCCTTCCAACACTCAAAAATTCAGATTCAGCCCTTTAGAATGTATTTTTGCTTTAATAACGTTAGCAGGACCTGTGGCTCAGATTCTCAGGGACCCTTAATGTAACCTGAGCAACTTTAAGGATGACTTTGCTGTACCAAAGTGGGAAAGACAAAACTGGAGAAACAGTCCCATCCCTACAAAGGCAGTAGCTCTCTCCACTGTGTACAGTAGAGAGTGCCAAACTCTGCCAGGTCTCTTTTGGTTTTATCACAATTTTTTTCTCTTTGGTGTTCTGTTTGAAACTGCAGCTCCCAAAGATGCCTAATTAGATCAGATTTTTCAGTGAGTGTCTATCCTTTGTGCTTGCAGAGTACCAACTTGGAGTATCTAAAAAAACAAAAAAGGGAATTTTAAAAGAAGAGCAACTTGGAAGAACCCAATTTCTACTGGTTTAACTCCACAAATTTCAGTCTAATCTCATCATTCTAAAGAGGGCCTGGATGTATTTTCTGAATAACTGAGCAAACAACACCAAATAATACTAACAAAACTTAGGTATTTTACAAGAAAAAGNAAAAAACCCTTTCAACTCCCAAATTATAGGCCTTGACTTGGAGCTGGATCAGGCCACCACTGCAGGTGACAAGGACTTGCAGTCAGGGCTCAGCCAAGGCGAGGTGCTGCACCTGCACAGTACATTTCCACCCCAATCCCCTCCTCTAACCCCATTTTCCATCGGGTGGTTGTGCCTTTAGACACTTTTTCCTCATTTGCCACTGGTCTTCACCAGCCATCTCCCACTGTCTTGGAAGCCAAGGCCAGGGCAGCAGAGCAGAAATGACTTCCAGCAGCAGCTGCCTCACCCACAGCCCTGCCCTGGCCTGACTTGTCTCCAGATCTGAGGGATGGGGGCATGGTCTGGAAAGAGAAACAGAAGTGCTCTGTCGCATTTCAAAGCAAAAGGCAACTCTTCCTTTTCTCTGCCAGTAGAAAATGAGAGAGGACAACAGCATGAAAGCTCCTTTAAATCCGGAAACAGGAGCTCCAGGAGGGGCTGCTGAAACACCCTATAAATAGAGTAGGGTGTGAATGACACTGTCCAACCTACAGCACTGCTCTGGCACAGAGCTGATGACTGGGAGAGGAGGAAATCTCCTAAAGAAAGGCTGTGGAGATGAGCCTACAGATTGGCATGGACACTTCAGGCTCTCCAGTTTGGAGATTCATGTTTCTCTTTAAAACAACAGTTCCAGTGCAGGCAGGCAGCTTTGCAACCCACCAACGTGATGTGAACACTGCTGCTGTTCTGCTGTGCTTCAACTGGAATGACAGACTTGATGCCACATTCTTTCAGCAACCTGCCCTGTCAGATGCTTCACCTCCTTTCTGCTTTCTTCACTACCACCTTGCTGTGCAGGAGAATTTCATGTTACTTTTCTCTAAGATACCAGAGCTGACCACAATATTTTGAGCCTGCTGCAAATTACAGACCAGTTTGTATTTATGAATAAAAAAACTGTTCTTATTGCCAAGCTGTCAATATTGGGTTTTAAAAGCAAAACTCATCTGAAACAGACCTACGATTATTCCTCACCTGCAGCCACAAGAGTGGCTTTATTTTGAGCCAGCAAACTGCTGATTTTTTTTTCCTTATAAAATTTTTGCCAGCTGCCTGTGATCTGGCCAGCTCTGCTACTTGGTGTGACAGGCTGTTCAGGGCACAAGAAACAAGCAGGAGCTCAGCTGGTTCCAGCAGTGCTTAGGGCAGCTCAGCTTGTAAGGATAATCCCTGTTCTTCAGTGTTATCCAGGCAGATGACTTAGAAAAGGAACAAAACAAAAACAAACAAATAAAAATACCAAAAAAAACACCCTCAAACAAAAACAAACAAAAAAAAAAGGCACCTCAAGAGGAAGAGCTGATATTAAGCAGCCAGATCCTTCATCTGGTGCCTCCATGCCAGCAGTGTGGCTTTGGAACATTAAAACACCAAGGATTTGCTCCATGTGATGCGTCCCACCAAAGTCATCCACCCTCCAAGACAGCCAGAGTGGTATGTGGCTGTTAATGGAGCCACTGGGAAAAGAATGGACTGGGAAAAGCTGCCAATTCCCTCACACCAGAGGAAACCAGCAGTTTGTGAAAGGCTTCTTCTTGTTCTTCTGTACCACACAGTTCAGTGTGACAAAGGGAGACAAATTAAAGACCACAGTCCAGACTTGCATCCCCCCCATGACCATCTTGAAATCCCTGGGCTTGGCCCACCAGTTAAAAAGGCACCACAACAACGCTCCAGACACACTCATGCCTCGGGATGCAGTCCAAAAAAACCCAGCACGTGCCAAAGAAAGGGAGTTCAAAGCCCTGGAAACTCCAGGCAGCCTTGGATCAAGGCATTGCTGTCAGTGCCCCTTTGGAGCAGAGAAGGAAGCCAAGGATTCCCACAGGTCTTCCTGTGAATGTCNCTGCTGGTGATATCCCTCATTAACTCTAATGAGCTGAGAAGTTCAGAAAACACAACCTCCAAAAAAGCCTTCACAACATCTTTACAGTAAGCTAAAACCTCATCCCTCCCTCTCAAGAAGCTGAAAAATAGACAATTATTAATGGTTTGTACTCACTGAACCCAGTGTCCACCAAAAATAAAATCAGAGGAAATATTCATTTGACTTGCTTCCAGTAAAGCAATTAGATGAAACAAGTGTGTTGAATAAAGTATTTTACTGGCAGGATGACTAAGGGATCAAGAACATTTATTGATCTCCAGTTTTTGACCCAAACAGCTCAAGCCACATCACCTACCAAAGCTTTAAAATTAACTCTGTGCTTTTCCCAGGTCTCAGGGCCACTCAGTCTTTTTCAAAATACATTTGTGGGATCTTACTAAAGATGACTTAAATCAGCCAAAAACTTCCCAGCCTCAGGTTTAAATCTCCCAGTTTATCCAAGAGTTGCCTCTACTGCCTGGTGACCAAAAGTGAGGACACATCGTGGAACTTTATGGCCCAGCTGGAAAAAAAACTTCAAGCCCAAAAGGCTGAGCCAAGGCCAGAAAATTCCCTGTTGTCTCAAGGAAATGCTGTCATTTGCTGAATTTTGGATGCACAGCATTTAATTGTGCAGTCAGGAACCAGTCTTCATCTAAAACAGTATAGAATAGCTTGTACCTCAAGTTAAGAGACAAAATACAACAAATATGCATGATAATCAGAAAAAAGGGGTCAAAAAAGAAGAGTACTGGCAAAAAATAAACCCCAAATCTCTCCTGAGCAGGGTAGAAAACTGTGTATCACATTTTCTAAATATTTAAGTTCTTCGGTACAATTATTTCAAGATATTTTCTCTATCATGGATGCCCTCTCTCCACTATTACAGAGTCCTTTAAAACATCCTTTTGTGTTACACAAACACATACAAAAAAAAATAAAAGAAGCTTAGACCATCTTATTTTTAACTGCAATGTCAAAGAATTATTATAACTTCCAAAATTTCTTCTCTAACAAGATCATCTGCCACAAATCCAACCAGGCTAAGAGGCCATGGCTTGGGGAAAGGGAATGAGCAAGTAAGACCAAGTCATCTCCAAAAGGAGAAGAGGAAATGCTCCTGGGAAGGGAGGAAAACAGCATCAGGTTATCAAGTTATTTAGTCATGAAACACAAATTCACAGGGTTGCCCACAGTCTTTGTAGAAATAAAATGTAAATATTCACTTCAAAGACAGACTGCTGGGCTGACAGACCCTGCTTTTATTCTTTTTTATTTGCAGCATTTCAGGTTGTGAAATAGCCTCTTATTCAGGCTTTATCTGCCTGTTGCAGGGATGTCAGATTCTTTATTACTTTTGTTTTTAATTAGGTGGGGTTTTTTTTAACACATTTTTATAAAGAAACCAATTCTCCTTTCTAATTAGGTCCAGCAATTAATAACTGAATTGAACTGACAGTGATACAGTTCTGCTGAACAACCAACCAAAGCTGAAATCAGAGTTGAGTTCCCATAAATTGGCACTGACATCAACAGCAGGTAATTCTGAGCTTTATGGATAAACTGAGTTAAAAAAGAAAAGTCAACAACTAAAATGCTTCTCATTTATTTACGTGGCTGCTCT
The DNA here is from genome assembly GCA_024734555.1 of Trochalopteron elliotii. NCBI lineage: Eukaryota > Metazoa > Chordata > Aves > Passeriformes > Leiothrichidae > Trochalopteron > Trochalopteron elliotii. The sequence continues at coordinate 364,915 of JANPWX010000314.1, forward strand.
CCACGTTCAAAAAAAACAGTTCCTCAAACCACTGACCCTGTTTGTCACTCAGGCTGGGACTTATTAAAGAATCAACTAACCTTAGAGGATTTTCTTCTGCTTCTTCTTGTCCAAACCACCACTAGTTTATCTGGCTGCCTGTTGAAGAGAAGGAAGAAACAGTTTAACATACCACAAGATCAATATGGAAACAGTTGATATTAAAACTCTTGCAACAGGTAATGACATCCTCAGTGGATAACGTGCTCCCTTAAAAATAGCTCATCTAAAAACCACTCTCAGCAGCAGTCATTTAACAGGAAAAATAATGTGTATTTATGGAAAAATGTTGTCCTCCAGACCACACAGGAATGTCATCATTGTCCTCCTGCTCTCCTTGCCTGTGGACATTTCCCCAAAGCCAGCAGCACATATGAGCAGAAACTATTCCATGGGGCAGAAAACAGGATTCAGGCTCTATAAAGACACCCTGGAAACATTCCAGTACCCAAAATAAACATTAATGCAAATTCCAGCTTGAATTTCTGTGCAGATATATTGAAAAGTTACTCCTAAGTAGCAAAGAAAGCAGTTGATTTCACTTTTTCTTACACAGAGGGTTATTTTTCTACTTGAATAACTCAAAGAACAGGAGAATCAAGTCTTGTATTACTCCTCAAAATCTCCTTGGACAACACCAGGTAAATCAGCACTTCCTCAACTTATACTCCAAAGGACAAACATACTGAAAATCAATTGTTTATTTGGTATTTGCAATGAATGCAGATGGAAACCTCAATAAACAACCCTCCCAGTACAAATTATTTTCTCTTTACCTTTCTTAGGAGTTATTTATTGGTTAATGGGTTGCCCTAATTATATATCCACCTGATTAGTTTTACAGTTGTGTCTGTGATTTTTGCTACTGACTTCCCTTGCAGACTTCCCACTGCATGATGACCACGCTTCTGGTCCCACTTCCAGAGCTCCTGTGCAGACTCCTGACACCATTCCAGCTTTGTTTTCTGGCTGATCACCTCAATTCCACCCTGAAGCCCAGCTGCAAACCCACCCCCAAACCATCTTCAATGGAGTTCACATCTCCACTTTAAAGTACTAAACCTGCATGTGCAACTCTGAGTAGAAAAAAAAAAATTTTCTCCTCAGATTTTTGAGACACCAGTGGAAGAATACTTGCATTTCTAAAGCCAACAGTAGAACAAATCATAGGGGGGGGGGGGAAATGGGTGTAACCAAGAAAAAAGTCAAGACACAATCCATTCAAATCACGATTAAAAGATGCACCCAAAACTCCCCACACAAATGTTCTGAGTAAAGGCAGTGTTCCCTCTGCTGTGTCAGCACACGGAGACTACCCTACTTAATAACTAACTTTTTAATAACTAACTTTTCAAATGAAACCCCAACTGGTTTAATAACCATTTTAGGCACTGAAGTGCTGGTCATATTTCCTTTCAGACATATTTTTCCATTGAGCTGTTGATCATTTCTGCACGTTACAATAAAAACAACACCTCACCCATGATTCACATTTAAACCCCACCAGAACTAAAGCTCTCCCAAAACAAAAGACAGATCCTAAAGGCAGATTCTTGCAAAGGCAACGAGGACACAAGGTGGGTTTTTGTTTTGGTTTTTTCGCTTGTTTTTTGTTTTTTGTTGTTTTGGAGTTTTTTAATTGAAGTGAAATCATCTGCTGTATTTTAAACTGTAAATTCACACTTGTGGCTTGTTTAGGGGGCTTAAATTGTGACTCTGCTCACAGCTTCTGCAAAACCTTGCTTGGCAATGAGGTCACCCTGCTGGATTTCACTCTTTGCTCACTCAGGGGTGGGCTCATCTTTGCCTCACACCAGCCCCTTCACTCTGATGGGAGCTGCATTTGTGCCACCAGGGAAAAACAACACACCCCCAAGAAAAGCAATCCAGACCTGTGCCAGCAACATTTCCCAGCCCTGAAGAACTCCCTCTGCCAGGAACAGACAGAAATGCACCAACAGGAAGAAGCCAATTGAAGTTTTAATTCAGACTGGGAGGACCAAGCCGTGCTGATGGATGAGCAGGAGTAACATTTGCTCCCCTCACTTCTCTCACCACTGCATTTATCTTGTTGAGTACTGAGCACAATTTGGTCCTTCAGCTTCAAGGATGAGAGAAACTCACATCCAGAGGTACTTTAAAAAAAAAAAAAAAAACACAAGGAAGGTCATCACAATATGGAGACAGAAAAATTAGCAAAATTAAATGGGATGAGGAGGGAAGAAAATATCCCAAAGGATGAGTATCCCCACTCCATACACCACATGCTTCACTGAAAACTAACAAAAAGCACAGCAATTCTTCTTCTAAGGGATTTTCTTCAAGGAAGTCACAAATCCAACAGTTCTAAAATATCTTCATAGAACTGTCTGACCAACAAGCCCAAGAGCAACCTTTTCCTACCACAATCTGTTCACTGCTCTCCTATGGCAATATACCTCCAGAAGAAAAAGCCCAGCTCATACTTGAATCAGCAAATTTGCATTCAAGGTTATTAATGATATCTCAGTGCTAGGAAATGGCCAATATCACATAATGCACGTTGCTAACTGAAAGCATTAGGGAGCATTTCCTACTTCAGAGTTATCCCCTCCTTTAGCATCATAAACCTCAGCTGCTCATTAGTCCATAATCAAAGCAAATGAAATCACCTCTGAAGAATCAGTCTGGAGTGCAGTTTTAGTGTCCTTTATAAGTTTGCTTATTGAACTTGGGATATCATTCCAAATACAAAACCCACAATGATGCAAGCTGAACAAATGTTAATGGTCAGTGACAAAAAAAAAAAAATTAAAAAAAATAAAAATTAATTTCCTGTGCTGCACAAATGACATTTCTCATTTCTTTAAACCCACTTTCAGTCAGTCACTTATCCAGCAAAGCCAGTGTGCCCAAAGCAAGGAACAGCACACTGCTAACCTTAAGACAAAGGGGGAAAATCCAGTGGCAGGGGGTGAAGAATCCAGCTTGGACCCAAAAGATCCTGTTTAATAAAACTTATCATAAACCTGTATTTGGTATTTACTTGTATTATTTTATTATTGTGTGGTTCACAAAAGACTATTCCTGAAGAAAGGCAGTTCACAGTAGTAAACTTATTTCATTATTTATAAGTGAAACTTAGCAAAGGAGCAGGGAGGATTGATTTCAAAGTTTGTGGCTCAGAAAATGAGATTAATCTCTGCCCTGCATACTAAACAATTAAAATGGGATCCAAACCACAGATTTATAAAACACTTACAATTTAAAACCAAGCCTGCTTTTCCTATCAGATGGAAGTCATGATTTTGGTACCTTCCATTTCCCCATTGAAACAACCAATTAAAAAAAAAAAATACTGGAATCAAACTTTGCCATATCCACAACTATTAAATAATGTAATAAAAACATTCTGCATACTGGGAAAAAACCTCATCTGATCAGCACTTCATACACTACGAGTTTTACTGACTGAAAGGAGGTTGTGCAAGATTCAAGGTCCTCTGTGGGTTGGTTTGACCATTCTGGGAAGTGTTTGGCACAAATATTTTGATTACAGAACTCTCCAAACACCACTTGTAAAAGAAGGACATGAAAGGCAGCAGTCTCCTGTGAACTCTTGTTTTGTAAACCTTTTAGCAGAAGCTGATAACATTACCCAGGACATATTTCCCCACTAAACTTACTGCTCAATGACTCACAAAACTGGAGGAGAATTAGAATCTGTTCTCGGAAAGAATTGCAAATGCAACTTAACTTTAATTCAGACCACTGAAGCCAACAGCAAGAGCTATGATTAAAAACCTTTTAGTGAAGGGTGGGAAAGCAGGTAACAGCATTTCTTAGCAGCAAAGTACCACCACATTTCACAACGCTCAATAATTGTTAAATCATTAAATTGTTAAATGCCTGAAATGTGGAAGATATCACTTTTGTATCAGCCTTGCATGCTTGTTTTGGCACCTCAAGTGTTGGGGTTTGCCTTCCCCTCTCCTTTTCTTTCCTTTTCAGTTGAGCTGTTATATTTTACTATGTTTGATTTGAACTGCATTAATTAGTACAGGCTGCTGGATGACTCTGGTGAAGCAAGCTGAAAAGAGTGTAATTAATAAGAGAAGCAGCAGTGTTAGCACAATAGCAGGCAGATGCACCTATTGAAGGATAAAAATAATTACTTGAGGACTAATGTCAAAGTGTTTCTGATAAGAATGTTTTTTTTTTTTAAATCACCTTTTGTCCCTTCTGCATTGTGCATCTTGTGCACAATTTCCATCAGGGACAATTTCCTCCTGCCCCACCAGCACCCAGCTTTCCACATGAGTGCTGAAACACCAGCAAAGCTCTCTAATGGTCTCTTCAAAATAAACGTGGTTGGTTCTATCCCACCATTAACTTGGGATGAACAATGCCTTTCCTCAATTTTACAGCTAATTACTTAGAAAAGCACTCTTTGCAGTGCAGGTTTCTGCACTGGGTGCTGCACTATTGCTGTGTTTTACCACGAGCCAAGGAACTGATCAGGCCACGAGCCTTGTGCTGAGCTTTTTTTTTTCCACTCAGAATTTCCTGTTTCACCACGATCAATGAAATTTCACAGCTGCCTACAACTGCAGGAAGTGTTTTAAATGTTTTAAGCAGACCCACAGACACTGCAGGAAGGGTGTCATGCATTGATGCATCTGCCAAATGAGCCCTCCTGCTGAGTGCAGGTACAGCTCTGACTGCAAAAGCCAGAGACATTAAGGAGAATAAAAAGCAGTGCAGGTAAAACTCCTCTGAGATAATTATGAGATGAAGTATGTTACAAGAGGAAGTTGTGCACTTCAGGAAAGGGTTTGGGGTCTTCTTCCACACCTCACCTTAATTTCCATGGTGGAAGGTAAAGACTCCTGGGTAGGGTCTGTAACATTCCACAGAGTTACGTCAGACTTGGAGCAGATCCAACAATTTTAAATATTTATATTATAAATATAACATAAGATATTTATATCTTCTATAAAGATATAAATATATAAATATCTATATTATATATCAGATATATATATATATCTGATATATAATATAAGATATTTTTATCTTGCCTAAAAATCAGGCAAGGTTTGCTCTGCCATCACTAAAACCACTCAGTAGTTTTTGCAAGCCTGGGAAATTTCAAAAGGGAAATCATTAAAACAGGGAAAGAGAGAGGATGTCACAGCTGAGAGATCCATCCACCTCTACACCTTCACTTCCTAACACAGAAAATTCCTCCATCTCTTCCCACCAGAGGTCTCTACAGATTTTTTTCAAGCCTCCACAAGCCTGTCAAAAAGACCAGAATTCCCCCTGTGAATTTTAGATATTTCTTTTAATACATCTGCTGCTAAACAGACTGGCCTCTACAAGACCCACACCTCAAGATTATGCTTTGCTTTTCAAAAGAAGCTCTAGTCTGGCTTTGCTGGGTTTATACAAAATAGGGGAAAAGCAAGACACTCTGACCTATTTTACCAGTGCAGTCAGACCTCCTGAATCTATTTGCAAGGCTGAGAGTGGAATGTGTAGTATGTCCTGCTGCTTACTTGATTTTCCTCAAACCAAACACAAATGAAGTTGCAGGATGAGCTGAATGAAACAAAACCCAAGTCCATCTATTATTTAGGAAAAAGGGACAAGGGCAGATTTTACTTCATTTTTCAAAGAGTTTGAATTGCAGAGCTATCTAGCAAAGTCCTGTCTTAAAGGTTTTTGCCACAGAATTTTACATTGCAGAATACACAAACTGAGCCCAGAAATTGGGTTCTTTACCATCCTTTGGGCAGTGACACAAAATTCCTTGACTAATCCCTGAATTTTAGGTCCCAGAGCTGCTCTCCAAGTGAAAGATTTCTTTGCCTGGGCCAATTTAGCCCCTCTGTCACCAGGAGGGGCTGAGCACTGCACAAAAAGGGCCCCGTGGGTTTCTCATCTCACTCTTGCACAATCACAGACATTTACTGCAGCAATGCTCAGTCCACACTTTTACCCCACACAGCCTGCCAACACCAGAGCTCACTAACACCAGCCAGCACTCTATAACAAATAAAAATCTATAACAAACTCTGCCTAAAAAAACCCAGGAGCTGCTTCAGGAAAGCTGGCTTGTAATACCAAATGTGGGGTTTCTTATCTAGCTAACAAAGCAGACAATGGCTCTGTCTCTGTCTCTTTGCAAGGGATTTTAAGCACAAACTGTCCAATTATGAAATGACACCTAAATTATTTTGACTTTTAACCCAATAACCAACCACCCGTGGCCCACAATGTGGATTTTTCTACCCAATTACAAAACACCACCCAGAGCCATGGAGAAGAAGGTGAAAAAGAAGGACTCAGCCTCTGCCCTAAATCCTCCATCTTTCTCTATATCTATTACTGTATTCTAAACCCTTGAACTCTAAGTTTTGCACCCTGTGCTATCACACCCTTCTATCCAAACTCCACCCCCACAATCCCAGTGCTGTCACTCAATTTTGGGAGCCTTTTCCACGGGCTCAGGTCCAGTGCAGTGTTTGCTTGGGGGTCAGTGAGCACAGAAAGGCTGAAATCCTCAGTGCCCAGGGCTCCACCAACCAACCTCCCCAGTCAGTTCAGTTCAGTTCAGTTCAGGCAGGGAGGAGCACAGGCTAACAGGGCCATTCCAACAAAAATCCTGAATGGAAAAGTGTTGCTTTACACTGGAAAGTTCACAGGAAGGAGCTGCCATGGATGAGCCAGATCTTTTTTTCAGATGCCTGATTTTCCTCTTTATGCTCCTTCGCCAGAATATTTAGTCTACATTAAAAAAAAAAAAAAAAAAAGAAAAAAAAAGAAAAAAAAAATCACTTGTTTATTGGTGGTTTTTTTTAAAAAAAAAGCTTTCTGTTTCAAGTTGGTTGCTCCTCCTGAGCAGAGCAGAGCAGGAGGAGGAACCACACAAACCTGCCTGCACTGTGGGCTGGGGCCTGACCTGCCGTGAACCCGCTGAACTCACTGTGCTGATCCCTTTCCCTGCTGAGCTGGGGCCTGACAGCTGCCACGTGAATAAACACAAAACAGCCAGGAAAAAAAAGGAAAAAAAATGCTATTTCACCTCAGGCATGACTGCATTGCAAAGCTGGTCTGAGGAGGTGAAGTGCCTGAGCATCTCCCTGCTCTGGAAGGCAAATTCAGCCCCTCCACAGCAGACACCAGTGTCACCTGCCCCTGTCTGGGGTCACTGTGCCATAAAACAATGAAACACAGCAGTAACAAGAATCCAGGAACACTTTTAGCAAACTGAGCAAAGAGTTTTGAATTCAAACTCCATCCCCTGTCCTCACTGACTATACAGCACCCAGAAAATATCAAGAGAGACACTGAGCAACATCAACCATCCCCTTTAGTCCTACTCATACCTCTACCTACAGACCAAAATTAATCTGTATACAGTAATCCACGTGCACTTCTGAAGATGTCCCATTGAGTGTCACCCCTTCTTATTTTGAAGCACTTTAGACCAAAAATAATCTCTGTGCAATGATGTACATGCATTACTGAGGATGCCCAATTAAGTGTCACCCCTTCCTATTTTGAAGCACTTTAGACCAACAATAATCTCTCTACTTGCATTACTGAAGATGTCCAATTGAGTGTTATCCCTTCTTATTTTGAAGCATTTAAATATAACTGTTAGGTGCAGTCTCATGATAAAAAAGTATTTAAAAAAATAACTAAAATGAAACTCTTTGATGGACAAATGCTGCCTGAAACACAGTTCCAACCCATCCAAACTGCCCACATAAACTACTTTCTGTACTAAAAAAAAAAAATGCAAGAGGCTTTTTGGCACACCCTTGTCAGTTTTAATCGGACCCTATTCCCTTTTGCATAATTTCTGTGTCAAATAGCATTCAAACAGAAGGCTTTACTGGTTTTCAGTCTGCAAAAACCAGAGATTAGAAATTATTTTTCTGTCATTCCTGCAGAACTGAAAATCTTGCACCAAGAGCACAGCTCCAGGAACATCAACTATTCACAACAGACACTTCCTTCTCCAATATGTCTAAAATATTTAAGAAATTCTGCATAGCCTACCATGAGAAATTAAAGAGAAGGATGATCTTTGCTGTTCTCACTGCCTGAGCAAGTTTGACACTTACACACAGATAAATGAACACAGGTTTGCACTCCTGCTCCACAGAAATTCTAATGTCCACACTAGGACTCAGATAAAGCAAGTTTCAGAAGCTACAGTGTATTAATGCCTCCATCCTCCTCCTCCTCTGCTTTGGGATGGACACATCCCCAAAAAAGATTACTTAAAAAATTACATTAAAAGTTCTGCAAAAGCAGGAGCAGAAGAATCTGGCCCCTTCTTTTAAAGATTCTTTTAAAGCTCCCTTCCAAACCAACAGCACTGGGGGTTTTGTTTGTTTTTATTATTTAAGAACATGTTTTAGATGACACAAAGCACCTTCTACCATTTGAAGGCACACAGAAATTGTGAACATACTAAAATCTACTGAGTGGGCAGCACGGGGGGAATGGGAGCAGCTCATAGAGTTTGTCTGGAAGACAAAATTCCTATCACCACCTCAGGTGCCCAGATTATGGAACTGAGATGGTTAGAGAAGCTAGGAAAATAAAAAGGCTGATACCTACAAAAACCTAATGGATGCTGAGTGCTAAGACACACAGCAGTCTGCCTCTGATACCTGTAAGGTTGAAAAGCTTGAATAAATGCTTGAAGGTATAAAGACAGCACAAACTCTGGAGTTACACAGAATCCCACAGAAGATTATGGTTATTATTAACACAAGCACTCAGTGAGCTGATAAAGATTCCTGGTCTGCTGTGCCCATGCCTTAGGAGCAGTGTGGAAGGGCTGGTGTGACACAAACTCAGATTTAGCTTTCCAGGTGATCACTCTACTGAGCCCTAAATGAATCCATATTTATTTTGAGGCATTCCTCCTGCCTTATGCAGAGTGAGCTCCCCAGTTAGTTCCTCATCTGTCAGCAGCCTCCTTTTGCTTTTTGCAAATTAATATCACAAGGAGGAAATTAAAAAAAGAGGGAGGGTGGAGAGAGCCTAGTGAAACCATGGAACTGTGCTAGCTCCTTTCCTCCTGGCCCAGGAGAGCAGATTTTGGAAATATTACCAGGCTTATTACCTGCTTTCACTTCAGTTTTTGGTGGAATCAACACACTTTTATGCCACTCTCCAGGGGCACAAAACCAGAATATTTTACCAACTGCAATAATGCACCAGCAAATCTCTGAAGCAGGCACTGCCTCAAAAGACCCCAGAGAAACACCAGAATTTTGCACTGAAACTTGGGTCCCAACCAAAGTCACACATTTACACACCAAAAAAAAAAAACCACCCCAGAGCCTCAAGTGACCTCATCTTCTCCAAGCTCAGTGAGACTGCCAAAATGTAAAAACTGAGAGTGAGCCAAGGTGGCAAATTTAGCAGCAGTAGATATGTAGATGGCTGTCAACATCAAAGCTATGATTTTCTTGCATGTTAATGAAAAAAATCACTGGATTTACAAATTGTTTTGTATGTGGTTTCCAGGGAACTGGAAGCTGCCATGATCATTTCCCAGGAGATGCCCCATTTCATGCTGGTGACCTTTCAAGAGCTGGTTTAAGATGGAGATAGGGACAGAAGAAATCAAATTCTTCAATCGGTATTTGCAGCTAAATAACTGCTCCAAAGACTGCAAAATTACAATGATTCTTCCTCTTTTTAATCTGTTTAATGAAGTTGTTACACTGCTTCCAAGCTGCCTCCTGAAACAGAAGTTGCCACTTCTGATTACAGAAGCCAATCTCAAAAACAACACAGATTATTTCCATTTACAGCTCAACAGTTCTTTGTCCAGCCAGAGTCTAAACATTTGTATCATTTCTAGGAAGTTAAAACTGACTGAGCCGTTTAAATTATTGCCCTCAAAGTAACACCCATGGCTCATATCCAGCAGCAAGTTTTGGCAAAGGAAAAAAGTATTTTTACTCATGGATACCTCAGACAAAACAAATCCTCCTGCTAACATTGGGGGGCTTGATATGGTAAAAAATAAACAAAAAAACAAAAATGGAAAAAAACCCTAACTGAACGACCTCTATTTCTATTTTGAAACATAAAAAACCCCAAAAACAAACAAAAAAACACACCCCTTAATGGTTTTAAAAACAGAAAAGTTTTTGAAATACAAGCTTGACACTTTGTAAATACAATTGATGAAACACTGCTGTTCCAAGATCCAAAAACCCCCTAAGAACAGCAACAATTAAGGACCTAGACAGATTTTGCTTGTAAGATGCCAATTGGAACTGGATTTTCACTATTCAAGATCAGCTAAACTGGAAAGTAACAGCATATTTATCCTGACTGCTTTAAGCATGGTTTTCAGTTCAAATAGCAAACCTACAGTACCTACATTATAGCTGAATTCCTGCTGATGCTGAAAACACAAATAGTGCCTTTCAGCCAGACAGGTTTTCCATTGGTATTTTCTAAAACAATCTTCCTATAAAATATTTTTTTGTGACAACTAGCTTTCACTCAAGTCAGGCACTCCCACCAAGAGTGGCCCCTCACTTTATTTTCACTACATCAGGCTGTACCTACTCTGGTTACTACCAACCACCAGGACACTCCTCAAGGTCCTTCATACACCCAGAACTGCTGAGCTTTAAGCTGCTAAAAATTAACACTGTCCTGTCTTTACTTATATTCCCAATAAAGACACACAGACACGAAATATCAACTCCTTCCAAGTCAAATTTTTAACAGCAGACTAAGACAAAAGCCAGCCACTACCTTGGTTAGTGTGTTGCCTTTCTCTCTTCTTTCTGTGCTGTCATGGTTGGTATTTTATCTCAGCTTCCAACAGACAGAACCTGCACCTTTTCCATGCTATTGTGAAATGCCTGGTTGTGTTTTAGGCTGCTGGCTGAACACAGCTGAAGGGCTGGACCAAAGCAACATCCTCAGCCACACCTGGGTGCTGGCCAGGTTTTTTATGATGTGGATTTGATGTCTTTCAGGCTGCATTCCAGTTTTGCACCATTAAATGAAGCAAAGGGATAAAGAGACAGAGCCACTCCATCCCACAGTGCATACAGCTTAAAGGATTAAGCATTTTGTCTCACCCCAGAGTTCAGTTTTACTCTTAATTCAAAAACTTTTTTATCTGTAAATACAAATGTCTCTGGTGTGCAAAGCAGTTCTCCTTGGGAGCAGAAAGGTGAATAAAAAGGGAAGCTAGGCTGGTTTCTGGAGGAAAATATACTCTGAATCTGGCAAAGGGATGAGAGCCATCCACTGAAAGTAAAAGGCAAAGCCTCTCAAACCTACTGCAACACCTTGTTGTGCCAAGTGAGGAACAGTGTCCTTACAGTGAAAGGCACACACCTCCTACCAGATTAAGGGCTGCAGAATCTGGTACTAAGCAAGGATAAACAGGAGGAAAAATTTTAATTTCAAGCTTTTAGAGGGGTATTACAGTAAATGAAATTATGATAAGTTGCTGTAAATTATTCTGCCTCGAATAGGAATTTTAATACGTTTGTCTAGTTAAGGTCAAAGAAGCCAAATGAATAAAATCCACTCTGCAAACCAACCATCAAGGGAATGAGAATCAATTTGAGCTGTGCAGAGTTCACACAGAGCACTGGGGGGGGGAAAACCAGCTATGTGCAGAATCATCAACACGGACAATAGAGGAGCGTGGGCACACAAAACTCCTCAGATTCTGCAAAAGAAGATTTTCCACATATTTCAGCGTGTTTTACACAAAATGCACTTTTCAGCTCTAAAACAAACAAGGCTCAAAAGTTGAAGCCTGCAAAATTTTTACATATTTTCTTCTGGAGCACTCAGATTGAAGGCCAGGCTTGGCAGGGCCAGCACTGCACACACGTGTGCTCACCTCTGTGAAAAATGAGTTCCAGTCCCTTTTAAAAATTTAGAAGTTTAATAAAAAAATAGACTATTAGGAGACAAAAAGCAAAAGTTTCTTGGCATAAAGTCAGCCAGCAGCACACTTTTCATTCTTTCAGACTTCAATATTTAAGGTTTGCTGTGTCCTTTCAATCATCTTATCTGATAGATTTATTTGTGGGTGGCTTCAGTCTGTCTGGTAACATGGGTCTCATAAATTTTCTTCTTGAGGTTTTTGGTTGCTTTCATTTTGATAAAAAACCAGAAAGTTAGCAGTTTTTTATGCAGGGTTACAAGGTGATGACTCCCCTCCCATACTTCTTGGCCTGGTCACTTCAGATGTCACAAAGCAAAAAAAACCCAGTCCTCTTACCACTTACATTATGTCCCAATCAGAAAATACACTCATCACTTTCCCAAACTCCATTAACAAAACATGATACAGTACAATTATACCTATAGTATTCATTCTAATATTTGCAGAAAGCTACCTTGATAATATGCATTTATAACACCTCCAGTGCAGCACCACAAAGAGCTTCCAAGAGAAAGGGCAGAACCACGGAGCAGAACTCAGGAAAATTAAAGCTACCACAAGTGATGAGCAAATCTCTTGGAATTGAGTGTATTCAGCCAGGCTTTCTTTATGCACTTCATGCTTTTTAAGTCAGCTCTCCTTAACTCTCCCACTTCCTGAGCACAGACAGGACCTCACACAGAACATTTATCTCAGCTGGATGTGTTAACTCCACCTTGTCCCTCCAGCTTTGGCTCACGGGCACTGACACAGCTCTTGCTGTTTCACTCACTGACCCCACAGCACCAACACCTCCTCAGCCACTTGCCTTCCCCAAAACTCCACGTGAGGAAGTGAAACTCCTGTGCTCAGCACTGCAGCTTCAGCTGGACCCAACCCCGACAAAGGCAGGTCAAAGACTTCAGTCCCTTCCACTGCAGGGGAGGTTTATTTTCTGTTTTGACATATACAGGGTTTGTGTTTGTTTGTCCTGCAGCCTGACAAGCAGTACAGCACCTAATGAGGTGTGAATTTACTCACTCGCCTCAATGCAGCTAATGGGCAAAGATGTTTTGGGCCACTGAAAGCCTCAAAGCCAACGGAAGTAAGTGTTTTGGAGAAAATGAAGTCCAAGTTTAAATCAAAGACAGACACTGCCTTTTGCAACATCACCGCACATTGCTGAAATAATGCAAAGGAAAAAAAAAGAGTTCAGTCGAAGAGAAAAAAAATCAGGGAAGTAAAGTTGACACAAGACCAGCTTCATCACATTATGAACAGCACCAGACATACAACAAGTACTTATGCTTTTTTTTCTGCCTTTGAAGTGTTTGATTTCTGTACAATCCTGGTCTTCAAGAACCAGCCACAATCACAGACTGGTGATTCTGAATGGTGATGGGGGTTTGCTTCTCTCAAGGGAGTCAAGAGGCAAAAATATATTCTGTCTTTGACCAAACTCAGAACCATTGTGGCTGTTTAGCCTCATAAATATTTCAAATGTCTCATGTGCTACCCTATCTCTTCCTACAATAAGTCACAGGACAGATATGCTGGAGCAATGAACAAGTAAAGTAATAGCAACAAACACACTGTAGAGATTTCTTGGCCTTTTTTTAAGGGTAGGAAATAAAATGTCTCTCTCTCACCCCACTCCCATGATATTCACATTCTCTCTTCCACAAGCATTACATTTTGAGACCAATTTTACAGATGTGATATGAAAGAAAAGGCTATAATGCAAAGTCCAAGCAGAAAACAAATTGCAGAATAAATTCTACAGCAGTGTAGAGAGGGGGAAAAAACATAAAAAAATAGATCAGCAATTCTAATCCAGACAGTGTGTATTTAATTACACATAACCCCTTGGATGTGTAATTTGAAAAGCAAATAGAAAACAAACAAAAAAACCTTCCCCACAACAAAAACCAGTAACTGTAGATCAATGATCACTGGTCATCTCCCCTCCAGAGTTATCTGTCCCATTTTTCTCACATACTCTGCTTCACTGGTCCTGCTCTCCCTCAATGCTACAACCTACAACAGTTTCCACTCTGACCAAACTCATTATTTTGAGTAAGCTCATTATTAACACGATTCATATTGAAAAAACAGAAAGGAAGGGGCCACTTTTAAGTCTGTAAAGCATAACCTGCAGGTTTTTCTTCAGTTACGTAGCACCTTGCTATCATAAATCTGCCCTCACAAAATTCCTATCAGTACAGAGAGTTTCTTGCACTTTCTGCACAATTTCTCTGTATCTCAGAGACATAAAACACCATTTTTCTCCATCACACAGCAGTCTTGTAAGACTGGATCAGTGATGGAGCCGTGTGGCTGTAGAATTTCTGTGCAGAGAAAATAGTTAGCACTTTATTTCCACACAGCAAAGTGTCATTTTGTAGTTTTACACCATCACCACTGAGCAGAGAGCTGCTACCATCTGGCCTTTAGCAGGAGATATCAATCCTGCTTGCAAGTAACCGTGGCTGTAAAATGTAGGAAAGTTGATGAAAGATGATTTGTGCACACAAATTAGGGAGGGATAGGAAAGATGCCTTTTGTGCACAGTTACAAGGGGAAGTTGAGAGGAAGCCTAATGAAGAACCAGGATTTTCTGACTTTTGTTTCTACCTTTACACCACACTCCAGGAGAAGGAAAAGCAAAGACTTTATTCCACCCTCCAAGTAAAAAAAAAAAATCTAAATAGAAGAAAAAAATCTAAATAGAAAAAAAAAATCTAATAGAAAAAAACCTAAATAGAGGAAAAAACCTAAATAGAGGAAAAAACCTAAATAGAGGAAAAAACCTAAATAGAAGAAGAAATGCACAAAATTTATCAAGTCTGCTCTGAGCAAAGGAAGGTGCTGAACTGACTGACACTGAACTATTTAAATAAGGAAGAAGAGTAACTTTTACCACCACTTTTAGTAACTTTAAGCCTGTATAACTTTGCAAGCTCTTCTAGTTTCAGTATTCTTGAAAATCATTCTGCTGCTTCTGGCTACATCTGAAGAGAGACAGAGAACACTGTCTGCAATTTCTTTGCTGTGACTGGGAACTTGAATTGGGATAAAAATGAAACAACTCCCACAGCACATGTGTATATTGTGTTTGCTGCATTATTCCTCCCCTTTTCACATCAGCCACNAAATATCAACAGCCAGACTTTCTCTACCTGTGCCCTAAAGGTAGAAATATTTAACAGAGACAGAAGCAGGACAGAGATCTCTTTGCTTTTAGTTAGTTTAGCTAGCTGAGGCAGAGAAGATCCCTGGACTGTTTCTTCCTCTTTCTCTTGGGATTGTTTAAACCTGTCCTGGAGTGAAGAACCCAGAGAGACACCTGGATCTCACACCTGCAGCCCACTGGGGCCCAGGGTGGCATTTCCAGCACAGGAGGGACTGATAAGAGATTGGGAGAGCTGAGCTACAGCCCATGGGAAGAACTTTCTCAATTTGCCATCTCTCTTCAGAGCAGCAAGAGGTTTTATTGTTTCCTATTATTCATTTTTTATGCTTGTGGGCACTTTGCTTGTTGAATAAATAGTTTTTTTCCACTTTTCTCTAAGGAGATTCTTCCCTGGACCAACTAGTGGAGGGGCCATTTGGGTTTGCTTCCCAGAGGGACCTTATTCAGGGGTTTTCTCCCAAATTTGCCCTAAACCAGGACAGCAGGTAATGCCTGCTTTTACTGCCATTTTCCCCTTGCAATGCAGCTTCTCTCGAGGCAGCCAGAGCAGGAGGTGGCTCCAGGAACAGATGGGGAGCAGAGAAACACAGAAATGTATCTTAGCAGCTCCCTGCTCCAAAAATACACTGCACAAATGGCCACATGGAAGCACAAAGTGCCCACAAACCCTGGCTGCAGGCACAGGGAAAGAGGCTGGGCAGGCAGCAGCTTCTGCCCTTGCAAAACTGTCTAATAAAAGGTGAAGGTGCTGGATTTTTACCTGCAGCCACAGGGTCTCCTCTGTCCTTTGTCACACAACCCACAGAAATAACTGCTGGAGGTTTCCACCCCTGCAAACCTAAGCTGAAATTGCTGAAACTTTCCAGTGCAATGCTGAATTTGCTGGCCAGACAGAAAACTCAGGCATGTTTTAACATCACAAAAAAAACCTTTCCCTCTACGAAGCAAAGCTAAAAATAAGGGAGAGGCCCAAGGTTTGAAATCAACAACAGAGCAGAAAACTTGTCAGAAGAGCAGCCATCTACAGCGAATAAAGGAAACCATCTTAGCAGTAAAGACAAAAAAACCCACCAACAAACAAAAAAATAAAAATTAAAATATAAAATAAAAATTAAAAAAATAAAAATAAAAATTAAAAATTAAAATTAAAAAATAAAAATAAAAATTAAAAAATAAAAATTAAAAATAAAAAATAAAAATTAAAAATAAAAATTAGAAAATAAAAACAAAATAAAAATTAAAAAATGAAAATTAAATAAAAAAATAAAAAATAAAAATAAAAAATAATGAAAAAATAAAAACAATAAAAATAAAAACAATAAAAATAAAAACAATAAAGAGATAATAATAATAATAATAATAATAATAAAAGCAGAGCTTACAACCCCTGATTCCCTTTTCCACATGCACAACTCCCAAAAAGGAGGGGGAAAGGGTGTGAAAACACCGCTGTATTTTTAAAAAGCGTCTTTCCAAAAGTGTTAACAGTAAACAAAAGCCATCCTTAAATATGCCTCAAAACCAAGTAATGCTGTTAGAAATTCTTCCAATTTTTGTGGTGTGAGAGGAAGTGGTAAAAAATGGGTCAGGCCTTTCTCATTCTTAAAATTTTCTTACATGTCAAAGATGAAGGAATGCAAGGGGAATTCACTCACTCAAGAGACACTCACTCCAAGCACTCAATCCAGTTAAGATCTGCTCTTGAGGAGAAAAAGGAGTTTAAAAATCTTGTTCTCTTGAAATTTTTCACAGCTTTATACAACTATTGCTCAAGTCACCTACAGGAAACGACAAACCACTAAATCAGTTTTCCAAGAGACACAGCTGATAAAAGACAGGTACAGCCAGCAAACAGAGCCAAATAGATTTGCCCACTTGTCAGCTGAAACTCCAGAGCTGTGACCACGTCAGGTGTCACCAAGAGCTGTCGAGGCTAAATCCTCTGCTAATAAACCAAAGATAAATCAGCAATGGGTTGCTTTGGAAATTTACTCCAAAGCAGAGTAAATTTCTGATCTCTGCTGGAAAAGAGAAGTTTCGACAGCTCTTTTTTGTTCTTTTAAATCTCTTCTTGTGTACTGACATAAACAAAGGGGATTCAGAGTTTACTCAAGGAGCAGACACTGAAAGTCAAGGAAATTCACAGGGGCAGAGTGCAACGTGCTGCCAAACTGCATTCAGTGGTCCAGATTCTCCAGTTACTGCATTAAATACAGCTTTTGGTACTAACAGCAATGCAAATACCCTTCCCAAGCACAGCTGGGAGGGGAAAGTTGGTTTATGACACCAGATGTAAAACCAGAGGCATCACTGCATCAGTCTCAGCCCTTAAAAAAGGTCAGGACATTTATCACACCATCCCAGGGCATCAGGCAGCAATACACCTCATGGAAGGGCTGACTTAGGGAATGTCTGTTGTCTGCCTGGCCCAGGGGAAAGGTGATGGGGCTTGTCCCAACAGGAGCAGATGAATGTTAAGCTCCCAGCAGAGCTGCACACCCATCAGAAGCCACATCTCCCACCAGAGCAGCCCCAGACAGCTCTGACCTGTCCTACAGCACTTCTTGGGTGAGAAAAGCAGCCACTGAACACGAGGGGTGACTGCTCATTACAGGTGTTTGTGGAGGTGGCACAGAGGAAACAAGAAGCAGCAATGCAGGAACCAAAACTGATGTGCTAGGAGAGAGTCTTAAAATACCCTGGATTGCTCTAATTCAGTTGTTCCTGGAGCTAGAAATTATTTTTGCCCTTGTGATGTTTGGTCAGCACCCAAAGAGTCATTTTCCCAACCAGATCCATCAGAAATGAAAGGTCAGAGCTGCTTGTTAAGCTGATCCAGCAGCTCACCCAAAAGGAAGCTCAGAGAAGGACTGCAGGAGTGTGCACGTGAAATAAAACCCAAAACCAGCTAAAATAAATACACAGAGCCACAGAAACTGCAGCTCAGCAGCTGCAGACAGTTAAAACAGCTGCACAGCCTGGCCAAGGCTTTGGAGTAACCCTCAAGAAAGTCTCCTCAAATAATAATAAATTAGAAACAGAAAGAAGCCCCAGTAATGACTCTCTCCACTACAAAGAGAGCCTCAACAGGCAAATAAGAATTACTTCTGCCCTGCTCATCTTTACAGGTTTGCAGGCAGCTACAAACTGTAGTTCAGAAGGGCAGGCACTTCTGATTCATCTCAAAAGCTTGTGCACTTTGAAGGCCCACAGTGACAGCACAGGGCACGGACTCAGATCTGGGTGATTTAGCTGGAGCACTCTGAGATGCTCTTGCCTGCAGCTGTGGCTCACCTCACTGCTCTGGCACATTTTCCTCCCCATTGCATCAGGGCAGCATAAGGGAGGTGTGCCTGCTCCTCAGCTGCTGCAGCTCACACTCATCTCACAAGTGGGAGATGAAGTTTGATGGCATTTAGCACCAACACGCCTCAGTGCCACCCTGCCCCTGCCCCAGGGCACAACAGCACTGCAGCTTGGGGACAGTGACAGCCAGCTCCACTCCTGAATGCAGAGAAGCTCATGAGTCACAGCCTCAGACAACAGCAATGTTAGTTATGGTCCTGCTAATTTTAGTTCGTGCTTAACCCGCAGTTCCCAAATCCCTGCGATGCCTCTCCAGGTGCCAAACGCCACAGCCACCCTATAGCTCAACCTGCCAAAACACACAGCTCCCCCAGGACAGCCTCTGGTGCACTTATAGAAACTGGAGGCTGCAGAAAGACATTTTTCAAATGAAGACAAGAGGAGGAAAAACAAGGACAGCTTTATTTCCCCTCCTGCTCTGCGTGTATCTTGAAACAAGGAACAAAAGTTCATCTGCAGTTCCTGTGTCCCAGAGTCCACTCCAGGACACACAGGACAGACTTTGTGCTCAAGGAGTGTCCCCACAAGGCAGCAAACACCCTGCCAGGGGCAGCTTCCACCCCAGGGAGGGAAAGGAGGGAGAGGGGCAAGGGGAAACAAACACACACTTCACACGCTCAGAGTAAACCGGGAGAGCTTTTAGAAGTAAATAAACACACACACACCCGCCCCCATGTTCTGAGAAAGCCACCCAAGCAGAATGCTTTTACTGCCCTAGCTGAAGGGTTTGTTTTATAAGAAGAGTTTCCTCAGATTTAGTCAACATTACCAGCCTCCTCCTCCTCCTCTCCTTATTCACACTCAGCTGTGAAAGGGACTTCAGCTCTCTCCAACCAATTAAAAACTAATTGAAGCACCAGACTGGCACTACACAGCCTGAGCAGCCTAGGAGATGGCAGACTCAGCTCATAGGAGGCCTACACAACGTCAGAATATTTCATTTTATTTCACCAAAAGAATATTCACAAGGATCCAACCCTAAAATAATAATAAAAAAATTTAGATCTTTACTGCAGTTCAAGTCCACTGGGCTCAAATGAACAGCACAAGGTTCTTTATTGCATGTGTGCACCACAGTGCCTGCAGGAACACAGCAAGGTTTGATTTGTTCCAAAAGCTCTGGGAGGAAGTTATGTGCACACACAGTTCTTCTCTCTCAAAAAATAAAGCTATGTTAGAACTTAAGTTAGTGTATTTTATTCATTAGGGGAGATATCTTCACCACTCTGACCATCGAAATGAAAGCTGTCTACACCTGGATAGAACTGAACATCTTCTGCTTTTGCTAATTATTTTTGTTACTGCTAGGACAAGAAACAAGGAATTGCTGAAAAGAAACGTGCCTTTCAGAGACAAACAGAATTCAGGACAAGTATTTATGCCAAACCTTTCTACCCTACAGGTACTAAACTTTGTGCCTGCATTTACCAAAGCATTCTTTTAGGAGCTGGACACAGAGCCACAAGCACTCTTAAAACACTGCTGCAAATAGAACATATAAGTGTGCAGCACTGACAACCTAAGAAAAGCAAGAAAGACTTCACAAACACCCTTGTACCTTTCCTACTGAAATTTCTTTGCTGCCAATATGCAACTTTGATGAGAAATCCCTCACTTGTGGTCCCTGGAACAGACCTGAGGCTGTAAAAAAGGGTTGGGAGGGGAGCTTGGCAAGGCAGGGAAGGAAAGCAGCTGGCATGGAGGAGTTGGGATTGGCTGGAACCTCCTGACAGAAGTCAGGCAGAGTCCACAGCAGCAAATCTACATTTCTGCAAGGAAGGATTTTCTTTTTGATACAAAGAAGAGAGAGGCAAAATGACAGAGGAGAATTGCTTTTGTGTGTGGACAGTAAATGTGTTTTAATTGAGTGCAGAAAGAAAAGGGGGAAGACAGCTGTAAGGCAGCTGGTGGTGATTATTTGGGAAGAGGATGTTTGACACACAGTTTAAGCCCTCAAAAAATCCTCTAGTCAAAACCAGAGATGAATGGCAAAGAGAATGCTGAAGTGTATTTGTAAATGGAGATGATTTAGCATGGAATCAGAACTCAATAAAAAGTATAAGGACAGAGCACAATTTCATTGAGAAGAGCAGAAATTGCATGATCCTTTCCCTGCACAATTTACATGTGCTAAAATACACCTGTATCACCCCAAAGTGATCCAAAACTCTGCAGAGCAAGCCCAGGACATAACACCACAAATTAATCCAAAGAGATTCAATATGATCACCCTTTGTAGCCAAATGCACTTAGGTACCCACGAAACCCCCTCTAACAACCCTGCAAAGCAAGGACATCAACAGAGCAACACAAGGATTCCACAGCAACCAGTTAAACCCAGGTCTTGTGGTGGCCTTGGGCACTCACTGCTGGCTTTGCTGGAAAGCAGCAAGCACAAGGCAGGCACAGCAGTGGGAACCCTGCAATCTCACAGAGCTCATCTCTCTCCCATGCACAGTGCATGCCAAAGCTTAAGATTCCTGCAGCAGCATCCAGTTATGAAACTACAATAGAAGAGGAAAACAGATGGCTTAAAGCCTTTTGGGAAAAAAAAAAAAAGAAAAGAAAAAGAAAAAAAAACAACATTAAGCCTTGCTTCATTTCCTAAAGAGAAATATGTCTATTTGAAAAGAGAGAAGCTACTTCAGACCATACCTAATCGATAGAAAAACAGGCAACTTGCCTCATGGATATGAAGCCTGTCTTCAGCTAAAGCTCCTGAACATATGAGAAGTTTAACCCTTTTAAACATCATGGCTCACTGTACTTGTAAGCAGGATTTAAAAGCAAAGCAGTTCGTGTGAGAGATGACAGACATTGCAAACACTGAACAAAAATAACGTATTTCTTTCTCTCTGAAGCAACTCCTGAACACAAATCCTGTATAAAACTCTTTCTGTTTCCTCTTTTCCAGCACCTATGTGCAGGTGAGCAGGCTTTCTTGCTCATAAAAGCATCCAGTGAGCAATGACAAGTTAGGAACAGCCTCAACTCTCTAAGTTCAGCCCTTCTTTCAACATCACATGTGAAGCCTCTACTGAGTCCTTGACTGGTGAGATATCACACAACAATAAGGAAACAAAAAAAGCCACCCTAAAGAGCTCATGTGTGTTTAGTAGGTGTTTCAGCAGCTCTATAAAACTGCTATCAGAGCTCCAGGTCCAAGTACTGGCACTGATCTCTGGGCCAAAGGAGAAGTTTCCTCCTCTGCTGGGTCTCAGACAAGCCTTGAGCCAGCTGCCTGAACAGAGACCTGCACAGGAGGCTCATGCCAGGCTGGCAGCCTGAACCAGCATCAAAATAAGACCTGGGCTGCTTCAAAGTGCCAGTGAACCCCAAAGACATCCCAAAGAGGGCCTGACAACAGTGTTCAGGCAAGTGGACTGAGTCCCCTGCACAAGTCACAGCATTTTCCACCTGTCAGGGATGCCCAGCACACACAGCTCTGCCCTGAGAGCACAGAGCAGGAAATGCAGCTCTGTACAAGCCTAAGCACAATGAATGAGAGTGATTTCTGGACTCTGCACTGAATTAACTGCCCCCCTGTCACACTTGGTCCTTTCAGGTCACTGGGGAGGCTGTGTGGAAAATCCTGAGCTTAGTGCAAGGGGAAATGGAGGATGACACACTCCAGCACTTTCAAGCAAGCATCTCTCAAAAAAAAAAAAAAAAAATCAACTACATACATGATTAGTGCAAAGTACCATGTTTCTGCAGTAGCAGGAGTCACTAATCCACATTAAAGACCAAGAGTACATCTGTTTATTTATTTTTAATGAAAGGTTCTAAATAAACCAACTGTTCAATTTTTCAAAGGTACTGTGAGCAGCCACAGTAATTAGGTCTGGGTCAGTGGGAGCTGCCAAAATGCCACAGAAGTGACTCAGTCGTGTTAATTATCTGAAAAATAAGGTGCAGTGACAACACTGGACACTCCATCACGACCTATCTCCCCCAAACACACCAGCAATGAAAGGCAATCATTGGAGAGTGGCTGTCTGTAACCACCAGCAGGGGCAAAGAATCAGAAATTACAGTCAGGAGAAAAAGCAAGGAAAGGTTTCAGCCCAACCTGGCCAAATTCTGCTGTACCTAGAGGTAATCCTTTAAAAAAGTGAAGCAGCAACACCACAACAGTGGCAACTTCTCACAGTGCCAGGAGAATGTGAGAGGGAAAAAAAGAGCAGGAGCTATTTTGAAGACTAAGTCTAAAACAAAACCAAACAAAAACTCCAATCAATACAAGTCCAGAGGAAAGGAAGAGTATTAAAGCCAACCAGAAATTCACCCAACCTTGCAAACCATCCACAATCAGCACAAAAATATTCCAAGACACAAGCTGTTTTCTGAAGAGACAGACAAATGCAAAGCTAACAGAAGATCTCAGCTCACAAAGAGGCACACAGCCCCTTTTGGTCATGCACAGTCCTCACTCACAGACACTCCTCAGTCCCAGTGTGTTTATGACTGTGTTGTCATTTGCTTTAAAATATGAATGGAGCATTCTTTTCCTCCAGAAACACTGCATTGTTCAAATGCCAGTCCATTAAAATAACTCACTGCTTACTGCATTTCAATCAAACAAACTACAGGCTGCAGCCCTGACACTTAATATATATTGAGTGCTTTCAGCAAGGGGCAGCATATGGAGCTCATTTCTGGTGTTTTGTTCTCACGTGGGCCAAACTCAAGAGGAAAGACTCAGCAACAGATGAAGCAGTGATCCTGCTGGCATCCACAGCAACTGTATCTTCTCCAAAGTTACTGAAACACTTAGTTGAAGGCTCTCAAAATACATAAATATTTAACCCTTGACTTACGAAGTTTGATTTACAAGCAGCAGTGTAATATTTGAGGTTGCATGCCCAAAGAACATTTTTTTTGTTACAGTTCTTGAAATAACAGGAAGCAGAATGAAAAAGCTTACAGTGAAAGGACTTTGTGAGTTATGTTTTTCCCCTATTGTGATTTTTCCTAGAATTCATCCACATTTCACCACCATACTGTTCCTCTGTAATAACCAACACAAGCACTGATCTTGTCTATATTTAAACCCAAGAATGTAAAATGAAGATTCAGAAGGATGACCTTTTTGCAAAAAAACAGTTGTATATCTGAGGTTTTGAATGGCTCTCTCACTATTTCACACACAGGTATTTTGCTAGGTGAGCACTCTCAGTCATGATTAACCAATAAGTTGCCTGTTTATAAATAATAGAATATTTCACAAGAGAACTTTTGTGTATGACTTTTTCTTAAACCAAGGGAAGGTCAGCTGCAATTCCAATGCAAACATTCCCCTGCAGGATTTATACTTTAGTGCTGAAACATTCTGCAAATTCTCAGCCATGAGTGAACCAAAATGAAAATGAAACCTAAAACAGCCTAGTTCATGCAAACAGAACATATAATAAGTCATAAACCCAACTGCTGAAATAAACCTGATCAATTAAAATTACTGTGGAAAACTCCTGGGCCTCTTTGGGACAGCAGATCCCAGGAGAAAACCAGGACAGCCTCTTTCAACCTCTACAACGTTTCCATTTGTGGTTTACTCTGTGAAAGCAACTTCAGCTCCCAGGACAATTCTGTTTCTTAAACATTCCAGGCATGAAGACAACTTGCTAAAAAAAATCCAAAAGGTTTAACCTGCTCCTTTAAGACAGAGCAGCCTTCCAGCATATTTGACAGAGATTTCCTACTCCAAGAGATGGAACTGAAATTTGCAGAGGCAATTACTCATAACCAGTGAAAGCAGCCAATGCAAGTGCCAAACCTGCCAACAAGAAGAAAGGCCAAGAATTAGAAAGGAGGCTGCAGTTTATTACAAGGCAGTTTGAACATCCCAGTCCACGAGGTCTGGAAAGTATTTTCTTCATCCCCTGACACTCCATGCTCACACTAATGTGAGGAATTATGTCAGTAATGTCAATATTCCAAACATATAAAGCAGCAGTTAAGTATTTATATAATGGAGATCTTCCCCTGCCTATTTAAAAGCTGCTTCTAGTCTTGCCCAGCAGATTTATTTAATCTTATTTTGCTTAAGGATGTGCCAGGCCCACACCATTAACTGCTGTCTAGTCAGCTCCAAAGCCATCCAACTGGACCACCAGTGCCCAAAATTCCTGTCTGACTGAACAAACACCTCAAGGCAATTCCCAAGGACCTGCCTCTTGCCCCTCCCTGTTAAAAGATGGAAAGGAAAAACAGAAAAGAAGGAGAAATATAACCTACTCAGGTAAGGAAGTCAAAAATCAAAAAGGGCATCCAACCCACATGTCCCAGGACAATCCCTCCATCAAACAACACAAGTGTCAGGAGGTCACCCTCAGCATCACCAAGCTGAACTGGCAGTTGGAAAAGAGTTCATGGGAAATATTAAAAAAAAAAATGAAATAAAAACCAAACAAAAAAGCCCCAGTAAAAACCCAAAACCGACAACCAAAACCACGCCAAGGCACAAATGTGAGCTAACAAACTGCAAGGTAAAAACAATACCAGCCCAGAAAATCAATAGCACAGAACAAACCCAGCAGGTCCAGGGTAACCATGCAGCACAGGCAGCACTCACTGAGAAAGAGAAGCAGCTCATGCAGCTGCTTCTGCAACGGGCTGGCAAGAGAGGGTGAGGGGATGCAAGAGCAATGCACCCACCACACAACACACAGCGAGCAACATCCTTCCTATTTCAGCACCAGCAACTTACTCCATCTTTTTTTACAGCAACATCAGCTGGTTCTTACCATTTTTTGGTGCACTCGACCATCAGTTCCTGGTAAGAGGCCACAAACTGGAACTTGGATGCATGTTTCCCAACACGCTGCAGTCTTTTCCAAACTGAAGCCATGATGGGGAGAAACCCCAGTCCTCTCACAACAGCAGCAAGTGAGTGAATGCCAAGGAAGGTTTCAGAGAGTGTGTGTGCTTGATGCTAGCAGATTTATATACAGACACAGTAAAAAGAGTGTGTGAGGAACTCGACGGGATGTCTACAATTCATACTCTGCCTCTCCCCTCCTCGGGGTAAATCCCAGCCTGGCAGAATGGCTCATCACTGGCCAGGAGCAGCATGCAGGAGCAGTGGACAGGTAATGGAAAGGAAGTTCTCTCATGGAATCGTCATTCTTCACACAGCAGACGAAGGGAAGACTGCAGGACTGGAAGACAAATAAGGCAGGGAGAGAAAGCATTGGTTAATGCACTTCACACTAAGTGCTGCAATTGCACGTGACCTCGTACCTTCCAAACAACTACAACCGACCACAAGAACATCCCCCCCCTCTCCTGTTGTCATCCACACACCCCAATTAAATAAATAAATAAATAAAAACACTGCAGCAATTGCAGGAATTCAAACCACGAGGCCGTTCGGAAACATCTCAACATATCCCATTATCAGCAGCATCGTAATTGGCAACAACAACAACAACAACAACACAAAAAAGGGCAGCTCAGGGCCACACCGAATCCTTGCGAAGCATCTCCGGGAAGGAATGCAGAGCGGCTGAGGTGCTGCCAATATGCACCCAAGAGGGAGGGACACGGGCAGATGAAGTTCTTTGTCTTGATGACAAAAGGTGTAACAGTTGTTTCCTCTAACACACCTCCCGCTTTCATTTCTATGCCCAAAGAGAAGGATCAGCCAAAGAGACGGAAAAGGGAGCGCTGCTGCCCAAATTCCCGTGCCAGGGTGAGGAGGAGGACGAGAGAGGAAGGGGCATTTCCCGAGCCCTGGCTACCCAGGATTCCCCATCTTCCTCGCTGCATCATATTGAAATGGAAACGTCTCTCCATCCTGCACCGAGGAATGATCACCAGGGAGGTGGGAAAGGGAGAGCAGAATCCCAGGTGGGTCTCCTCCCTCGAAAGGAAAGCAGCATCTGCGCTGGCTGCGGGAGAAAAAGCCTGTTCGTCAGACATAGAGGGAAGCACAAGCTGGCCGCAGCTGGCGAGAAGTCAGGGTAGGATGGCATCAAAG
>JANPWX010000314.1:396355-419947 GCA_024734555.1 Trochalopteron elliotii
CCGCCGCCGCCCCCGGGACTCGCCGCCGCCCCAGGGCCGGGGAGCGGCGGGAAGGGAAGGGCCGGGGCAGGGACGGAGGGAGCCGGGGAGGGAAGCGGGGAGAAAACCGGGGAGGGAAGCGAAGGTGCCTCCCCTGAGGTGGGCGCGGGGCGGCTGAAGGGAGCGAGCCGGCGGGAGGGGAGGAGGAACCGCGGCGAGGGACAGTCCCCGCGATGGACCCGCCTTGAGGAGGGGTCGGTCAAACGCCGCGCCTGAGCCGAGTCCTGCAGCGCAGGCCCCGGTCCTTTAGCGGCTCCGGAGCTCGGATGCGGATGGGAAATTGATGGGGATTGAAAACCGTAGGCAGGACGGTATTTCTTTGCTGGTTTAACCCGCGTGCTGAGGGAGCGGCAGGCAGGCGGCGGGGGCTGGATGTTGTGCGCAGTTCGATGTTAAACTATCCGCAGGGGAGAACGGAGCGGTGAGAGCGGTGATGATCCCTGTGGGATGCGGCTGTGAATTCCCCGCTGGCTGTAGGCTTCCCCTACACTGCAGTGCCGTGAAGGAGGTGTCGGGACCCAGATGCAAAGCCCCGGTGCTGCGTTCCAGCATTAATGTAAAATTAACAGGTTGCTTATTCCGGTCCCCGCTGCTTGTTGCCCCCGTGCCCTCTGCACACCCCTACAGGTGTGTGTTTAGGTTTGGGATCCCAAAGCGCCGTTTGCTGTAGGTGAATTCCAGAGTCAAGGTTTGCGTGATCCCTAAACCTATCAGCCAGCCAGGTCACAAGCTCAGCCAGCTAGCGAGTGGAAGCCCAGGGAAATAAGGAAGATAATGCAGAGGGGCTCTGAGAGCAGCTGTAAAACTGAAGCCTCGGGGCTTTGCAGCCCTCTGTGTTCTTTCCCACGACAAACCGAATGGAGTCCAAGGCTGATCCACAGTCTGGGAATCTCCTTGTCCCAGTGTTTTCCTCCTCCTCTCCCCTAAGCTGTGCTGGCACGTCACAGAGCCTGCCAGCATTCAGGGGCTGCAGTGAAAGGAGAGAAAGAATGACTGTGTGGATAGCCACAGGCCTGAGCTGAGCTGAGTTACTTTGGAGAGGTTGGATATTTGGGCTGTTGAAAAGGTCACCCTTTTGCTTGTAATGTATTGGTGTTCAGCCCTTAGCCCAGCTGCCAGAGGGTGTGCACTTGGAGCTGTCCTAGGAGAGGCAGTGATTCTCCTTTTTTTAAAGTGTTACATTGAAATGTTGCAGACAGTTGTACTACACATACAGATTTTCTTGGAAAATCCTCTTCTTTTTTTTTTTTTCCCCACTGAATATTTTTGAAGTTAAAATTTGGACATTTTGTACATTTGTCTTAACATATCTGGCCCAGTTTTGCAGCTGGTGTATGAACACAGAGTAATTCCAACACACTTGAGGGAGACATCACTGGGCTTTTTAAGTGCAGATCACCTGCTTAGGATTTGGGAAACGAGGCCAGGATTTCCAGAGCACATCAGACTTGAGAACATGCAGTATGGAGCACACAAATGCTTGGTTCTGACTTGGAAAATACCAGATGGAAAACTGGCAGCTGTGAAGTGGATCAAGCAAGGCAATTTAAAATTCCAGTGAGGAGATCCTTGGTAATCAGTTGTGCCGATTTTACTTCAAAAGTTGCCTTTATTCTATTACCAAAAGTTAATCTGTGAGCTTCTCTGATTTATCTCCTGAATAACCTGCAGCACCCAGGCGAATTCCCTAAGACATACCTAGACCAAGATCTTACTTTCCTCAAACTGAGACATTTTCTGTCCAGTGGAATAAACACAGAAGGTCTGGTGGTTTGTTCAGTGACTTGTGTTTCAAACATCATTATTTATTAACATTTTCCATTTCCTTCATAGCTTTTGGATTCAAGTTACACCAGGCCTGGGAGGGGCACACAGCATAAGGCTGCTTTTGCCTTGCTTTTGTGGGGAGAAATACAACACAAGCAATTATCCTACAAATTATCTATTTCACAGTTTTTTAAGAACAGCCACCCTCAGATCTTGAAATTTTTGGGGAAAGGCTTAGGAGATTTCAAAGGGTGTGAGGAATTACTGTGGGAGGAAGGGTGAGATCTCCAGCTGCAGGTTGGAAGCTTGAGGCCATCACAGCATTCTCAGGTTACTGGACTGACTCTTTACACCAGACCAACTCCAAACCTCTTGTGACTTCTGCTGGCAGCTCACAGCCCAGAGGAAACAATAAATGGCAAAAAGGGATTAGCAAGGGCATGGATGAACAGCCCCAAAGCTCCTCCTTGGGTCAGATGGGTCAGCAAGGAACTCCTGTGTTGACTTCATTTCCATATTGCCAACATTTCTTGGCTGGTCCTGCTGGCCACAAGCCTGGGTTGTGACAATGACCCAGCTCAAACCATAGCTCAGCTCAGGATCTGAGCCAAGGTTTGGGGAAATGGTCACATTTTTACTTCATCCAATATTAGGAGCCTGAAAACAAGCAAAGCTGGTTACAGAAACTGCCCAATGCTCTCTTTTAAGGTCAGTAGCTGAGTGAACAGCCCTGGTGTGACTCCCAGAAGGGTCCATCTGATTACAAAAAAATGGTGCTTCATTTTATGTTCAGTGTCAAATCTCTTCTGCAAGCAGGAAGAATAAGTCATGTGATGAATAGGTAGGTACTGTTTTATTATTTAATGTCTATGACACAATCTGTTTAAACCATTTGAGCATCACACCTGCTGCCTTCCTTGGATATGAAGGGACAGCTGAGGAGGTGTATTTGTGTATATTTGTGCTGTTTGTGTATCATCTGTGTCATCCTGGAGGTGGCATGGGACAGGATGCTGGGAGAGCCCAGAGCAACCTGACCCTGTTATTTATAAGCAGCTGGTTTCACCAAGGACACCCTATCCCAAAACTTGTGCTCTGTGGCTCCTCTTTTCCCCTTGCTGTCTCAACGCTCAGACTCCCTCACAACCTCCACAGAAATCCCTGTGTATCTTTTTTTTTCCTGGATTTTGCCTCCTGCTGCCTGGCTTTGACTGCTGGTGGAAGAATCCAAGCTGCCTGGCCCAAGCAGAGGGATGATCTATGCTCTATTTCTGGTTTTCCCTGTCAAGCTTTAAAGCTCTCCAGCCTCTCCCTGATCCTTCACCGCCTCGTCATCAGCGTGACTAAGGACAGGTTGCTCACCAATCAAGAGATGACCTTTGCTAGGAATAGCTGTCATAAATCTCCATTTCCCCATCCTCCTGTGCCATGAGCCTGCAGAAATGTCACTGAGGAAATCAAGGAATTGGATTATGTCAGGTTTGCAAGAACATTCTGCTTTCTGTGTACATGAGGTCACCTACACCTGCCACGTTTTAACCTGCTCGTGTTTCTAGATCCCATCAAAACTTTGATCCCCTGATAATGGAAATAGGGGAGAATTTGCACTGACCTCAGTGATGTGTGTAAAGCACCATCTTCCTGCTCCCCAGTGTGTCCCCAGTTGGTGCTTGACACTGGGACATTCTGTTCTGTAACAAGTAACATTACATTGTCTGCTCTTTTTCTTTGTTTCTTCACATCCCAAAAGTAATGTAAAAATCCATGTATATATATATACACACACACATAACAAATCACAGTATAGATAGAAAAAAAAAAAGGAATTTTAAATCCTCCCTTCTTCATTTGTTTCTTGTTTGTTGCTGATAAAATTCCACTCAGATGTCATTTCACATGGCCTGGTAACACCCAACAGCCATTCTGTGTTGGAGGGAATAATGTTTGGAATATTCCCTCTGCTAAATATCAGTGACAGTTGAAAGGGACTGTGTGTGTGTGCAATATCCCATTTTATTTCTGCTGTGCAAGCTTGACTTTGAGACTGGCAGCTGGGAAAAGGCAATTCCCAGACAGCCCAGCTCCTATCCCAACCTAGACCAAAAGCAGATCATTCCAGCAATACTCCTATCTGTGCTTAAGGCACAGAAATACCAACATTTGTAGAAGAAGTAGATTTTAGGATCTCCCTAAAGATAGATCCAGGCCAGGCCAGGTCCCAGTGGAGCTGTGTACAGGCACCCACCCTCTGAAACCTCCTAACCCAGAGCTTGCCCCCTTGGAGAGCCCTGCTGCCAAAAGAGCTGGGGTAAGTCACCAGCACCTCTTTCTTGGGGATTGTTTGTTCTCCCACTCCCTTGTGTGGCTGGAACCTGCACTTGGATGTGGTGAGACCCTGTTGTGCCTCCCCCTCCAGACTCTGTGCCAGGAGGGGTCCCCAAAATGCCACTTTCCTTGGTGGCAGTGACAGTGTCACAGCCCCTTTGCTCTCCTGTGCCCAGTTTCATGATGCCACCCTGGTACCCCCTGGCCTGCTCCTCTTAACCCCACTGCAAAATCTTGTAGGCAAAGTCAAGCAGGATGGTTGAGAAAAAGAACAGATGAAAAACATCCTCACCTATCTTTTCTTTCTCTCCCCTCTCTTGTGGGGCTGACATTCTTCCCAAAGCACTCAGCAGTAAAGGGCAGGTTGTATTTGTCTGCAGAGGAGGTCAAGGACAGGAGTTGCATTCCTGAGATGCAGAAGTCACAATGCAATTCAGCCTGTGGAGGCAGGAGCAAGGATGGGGCAAAAAAAAGGAGCAAAGATGATGGTGGAGACCCCATGCTACAAAAAGCATTTCCCTGCTCCACATCAGAACATTCTGGATTAGTGATCCTTTCTCCAAGGTTATTATCAACTCGCCTGTCAGTCATCTTGCAATGCTCTGAATGAGTTTTATCATTCATTACCTTTTGATACCCATTAAATTGTTTCCACCTTTTTGCAGCCCTTGCTTCTCTCTTCTCAAAAAAAAAAAAAAAGGAAAAAAACAAAGGAAAAACCTAAAGAAGCAGCCTGCATTTTGTCCATAAATAGCAACTTTCAATTTTGTCCTGCTCAGTGTCTCCTTTCCAGTTCTTCAATACCCTTCCTGTGTGGTCTCCCTGGCCTTTTTGCAGAGTGCAATTATGCTTGTGTACAACATCCTGCAGCACTAATGAGGCAGAGAATGCCTTCCTCCCACTCTTTTTAGAATAAACAGCACATAATGTGGCCAGCAGCACCAGGGGACTGATCGCTGGGCACTGGTGAGGCCACACCTCCAGTCCTGCCAGGACAAAAAAGACACTGAGGTGCTGGAGAGTGTGTGGAGAAGGGCAGTGAAGCTGGGGAAGAGTCTGGAGCACAGCTGAGGGAGCTGGGGTGGCTCCATCTGGACAAAAGGAGGTTCAGGAGAGACCTTGTCCCTCTCTACAACTCCCTGGCAGGAGGGTGAAGCCTGTGATCCTGTTTATTCAAAAATCAGTGTCTGCACATGCAATCAGAATAATAAGCTGAAAAACGTGAAGTCTTTTACCTGCATTTCTGTAACTACCAGAGAAATCATAAAAATATAACACAGCTGTCTCTAAAGATTATTGAGGAAACTCCTCTTTGCCCAAATATGATAAATGTCACTTTTCAAGAGAATGCCTGGTTAACTTTGGACCTACACCATCAGTCATCCACACAGGTCATCAGTATCAGGGGTACATTTCCTTGGAGCACAGGCATTAGGAATGCACAGGCCATCATAGATCAAATCTGAGGCTTCCTTGGAAGCCAGTGGAGAAAAAATTACCTTACAGATGTGATAAGACAATCTGTTATACAAAAAGGTGTTCCCACCAGACTAAGGGGGGAAATTTGCAGCTAACAGCTTGTACAACCAGAATCCCAAACATCAGAAATGGGATATTGTGGGAAAGTATCTCAAAGCACAGAGTGGAAATATGTATGTGGAGAAGAGGTACAATTACCCCAGTTACAGCTCATGAAAATGAACCCCAAGGACCTGCTCATGGATACAAGACCTTCAAGTGGGCAAGAGTTTGCAGTAAGGGTGTTGGGCAGGCAGGAAATGGTGTGGAGAGACTCAGCTTTGAGAGGACAAGCAATTAACTCTGTTGTAAAAATGACTGCAAAGTTTCCTGCTCCTATTGTAATACCTCTGCAGCCACCCAGTTTAGATCAATATCTCTAGTTAATCTGGAAATTAAACTAGATGATCACAGCCAAGTTAGATAATTCCAGACTCAGAAACTGCTCTTCATTTTGCCCAGATTAACCCACAGGGATTTAAATGGTGTTGCAAGTTATTTTTAACTGAGTTATCACTAATCTCCCT
Source organism: Trochalopteron elliotii (assembly GCA_024734555.1). Taxonomy (NCBI): domain Eukaryota; kingdom Metazoa; phylum Chordata; class Aves; order Passeriformes; family Leiothrichidae; genus Trochalopteron; species Trochalopteron elliotii. Next base: position 402,532 of record JANPWX010000314.1, read on the forward strand.
CTATACTTTTTAGAGTGTATATATTAAAGTCACACTGTCCAAAAACATGGGGACAGTTATCTTCCAAAAATAAAAGAGCTGACAAATGGGATGTAGGACTTATTTTGCCACATCATGGTCATGTTTGGGTTCCTCCTGTTTTCCCCACTTCAGGATTTGATTTCTGTTATTTCAGTTAAATTCCTCTGCAAGAGCTATGGAGGACATGCAGCCTTTAGGGCCATGTGTCCCTATGGCAGAGTCCCAGGCTGAAGGAGGAGGTTGGTCAGTGTAAATAAATCTTTCATCCACAGTCCTGGGATGGGAAATTCAATTTTTTTTTTCTCTGACTAGTTTTAGGAACCTTACTGACTCTTCACACATGCCTAGAAGTGACTGCTTTGTCAGCCATGTAGAGGGACAATTGAAAAAAAAGGGAAATCTCTATTTGGGGCTACTCCTGAAGTGGAGATAGGTGACACTCTTGTGCCTGGGGCAACCTTGAACCACTAGTTTTGAAGTTAAAGATCTGGAGGTGTATATGGGTTTCTCTCCAGTTAAAAAAAAAATAGAATCCCAAAACCCCAACAAATGTGATCCCAGCCCAGGTCAAGTGCTGGGAACAATTCCATTGCTGCACTAAGAGATGCAGCCTAATCAATCACCAAAATACCTTCCTTTCATCCCTACCCAGAGCTCCAGAGCTCAGCAAAGGACCTGCCCAACAACAGCACGAGGCTGGTAGAGGCATCTCAGCATCTCTCCTGCTGGCAGAAATTCCTGTATCAGCCAAGCTAGCAGGATCTGTTTTGGGAAACAACAGAGATATCAAACATTCTGGCAAAGCCCAGAGAAATGACAGTTCGATGGTGTTGAAAAGGAAATTATCAGAGAGAGATTTAATTTGTCTGACAGTATGTCTTTATGCTCTCCACTGAGGAAGAACAAGAGTCCTTTCATGCATATTGAATTTACTTGTGGTGTGAGTCAACCTCTGTCAGTAGGGCTGGAAGTGCTGCTGGTTTAGGAAAACAGGAGATTGCTGCTACCTGGCACCTGCCCCCTGCACACCTCAGGGCACCAAAGCTTTCCAGACACTGCTTCTGCCACCAGCAATGCTCCTTTTGCACCATGGTTTGGGGCAAGTCAGAACATCTCCTGCACTATCCATCCAAGCATTTGCCCAAGGAGGCAGATGGGATAACCAGATGTGGGGCTGCAGGTGTGGAAAGCCCAGAGTCTGGTTTTGGAGATGAAAAGATGGTGCCTGTTAACAGGAGTGGCAGTCCCAACCCATTGGCCAAACTACTTATTTTCCCCAGAATGAACCTTGGTACTGCTGGAATGAGCTGAGCAAATCTTCCCACCCAAAAGATGAAGCAGAAACTGTCTCAAGAGCAGGCATGAAAAGTTTGGCTAAAGCATAAGGAACCAAAGAAAGAGGGTCTGGCACCTGGCAGCTTCAGGAACTGTAGCTGCCCTTCAGCTTGCTTGACCCACTGCATCAGTCCATGCTGACCTCAGTGCTCACCACAAAATTGAGATGCATTCTTCAGCCCATGGCAGCATCACCTCAGTGAGACTAAAATAAAACCCACTGAAAGGTTTGATATAATACCAAGGCTGCAAGACCTCTAATGTAGCTTTCTTAGTGGAGCAAGAGCCAAGTACAGCTTAAATTCATTTGCTAATGCCCTGTGACAATGAAGGACAAAGGTAATTATTATGCACATTTCCCAGCTGATTGTTTCTGGGTGAAAAAAAAATGCAACAAATTATTGTTCTCCTATATTAACGTACCATAAAGGATTGCTATCATATCTATTTCAAAAAATCCCCATCCCTTTCAAAATGCAGACGAATGCCAGATAAATTTGATTTTTATAGATGAAAGCTTGGTGGAAAAGTCAAGATTTTATTAGGGCCATGGACAATCACATTACCTTTTATATGATATGACGCCTTCACTACTGAATCAGGAAATTGATCTCAGGACTTTTTTTTTTCTGCTGAAGGCTTACCACTTCCCTGAGTATCTCCCATGTATCTCAAACACTTATCCTTGGATATAACAGTCAGAGGCATTCTTAATAGCTGCTGGTATTTCTAGAAAAGTCAGAAATACAACATAACATCACAGACTCATAGAATCATCGAGGTTGGAAAAGACCTCAAGGATCATTGAGTTTAACCTTTGACCAATCACCAGTTTGTCAGCCAGACCAGAGCACTGAGTGTCACCTCCATTCATTGGTTACTGTGTTCAATAAGGCATTTATCACCTGGGTATAAAAGGGGATCAGCTTGGTCAGGCAGGATCTGCCTTTCCTAAAACCACCCTGGCTGGGTGTCATGGTTTGGAAAGGCAGGTGTCAGCCAGGGAAAGCTGGAGCTTCCCTTGGAATGGAGAGTGTAAACCCCCTCCCTCTGAATTATTATAATTTTGAAATTAAGGGGCTTTCAGGGAAAGATATGGGAATAGCCGTTCTTAACTAGGAATATTAAAAATGTAATAGTACAAAAAAGGCAAACAAACAAAAAATAAAAAGAAAAAAACACTGACAGAGCCAGAGATATGACCTGACCCCCTGTTGCTCAGGGTGTTGGTGTCAGTCCAAATAAATCCTCCTGCAGTGGCAGATGTGGTTCTGCTGGAGCAGAGATGATCCTGTAGAAGATGGGTCTGGGCTCCCTCTGGCAATCCAGTGCACACAGGCTGTGCTGCTGTTCTGAATGCCAGCTTTGATCCAGGTGGGAATGCTGGGCTCCTCCCCCGGGGTGGGATGATGGAATTGTCTCAGCCCTGCAGAGAGCCTGGATGGCCCATGGACAGCAGAGATCCCCTGGGGGGAGGATGAGTCCTGGAAGGGATAAAGAATGTGGCCCCACCTGGTTTAACAGCTGCCCATTAACAGGAGACACCCACTCCCTCCCCACAGGAGTTATGAGATAAAGAAAAAAACACCTTTTCAACCAGTTTCAACAGATGGGAATGGAAAACATCTTGCATTGCAATCCAAGACACTGGGCCTGATCCCCTGGCTGTGCTGTGTGTGCTGTGTGGTCACAGATCTGCTCCATAACCTCCCCAGGCACTGAGGCCAGGCTGACAGGCCTGGAGTTCCCCAGATCCTCCTTCCAGCCCTTCCTGTGGGTGGGTGTCACACTGAGCAATCTCCATCACCTGGGACCTCTGTGGTCAGCCAGGACTGATGGTGAATGATGGAGAGTGGCTTGGTGAGCCCTTCCACCTCCTTCAGTACCTTCAGGTGAATCCCATTGTGCCCAACAGACTTGTGAGCATCTCAGTGGCACAGCAGGTCACGACCCACCTTCTCCTGGATCACAGGGGGTCTTTTCTGCTCCTTGTCCCTGTCTACCAGCTCAGGGGGCTGATGGTTCTAAGGATAACTGCTCTATCCTGATGTGGAAAGGGTAAATCATTTCACCACTTCCAGCAAAATTCATGGTAGATCCCACTCCACACTCCTGTAATTTTTGAATGCTCTTCAAAATTTACAGGTCAAGAAAGGTCAAGACAGCACTGAAGAGAGGATGTGTCACCTCAGTCTGCCAACTGCTGTAAATTCAGAGGAAGCAGGACCCAGCCAGATCCCCCACAGTTGCAGGGGCCTGTTCTGTACTCATGTACATGTGGAGCAGTTTGGCAGCTCTGACAAGAGGCTGCTGTCCTGCACTGTGTCAGAAAGGGGAGGACTGGCCCCACCATCCACCAGCTTCCTCTCATTTTCAGTGACAATTTGAGTTTTTCTGAAGCTGTGACTGCTTCCTCATCCCTTGCCCCTTTCCCAAAAGGTGCTGGATAACTGTGCCAAAAGACATTTTTCCCAACATTCCAGTAAATGACCCACAACTTCAGTAACACCAAGCAAGCTTTGCAGAGGAGCACAAAAGGCCTGGGTTTAGGCACAGCATTTTCTGAAGAAAATTCAGAAAATTCTGGTAAGAATCCACCCATTGTTCTCAGGGACCATGCAGGACTACTCAGGGGCAGCAACCCATCCTCTTTCCCCTCTGTACTCACTCCCAGAGTGTCACTCGAGGTGTCCCAGTTACTCTGGAGTTAACAGGTCATTCACACAGGGCTTGATACAACCCCAAATTTACTTATCCTTCCTAGAGCAGGAAGCCTCCTTCAGCAAGGGCTTTGTGAGCCATCCTGAAATGAAAAAAGCTGAGGGTGAATTCTGGTGTCTCAGCATGGCCTGGGATCTGCCATTCCAGCTGCTCCAAGGGCTTTGTGCAAGGTTTTACCCTCTTGTTCCCCCCCCAGTTCCACAACCCTACCTTTGTACATTTTCTCTTTGCAGCTGACACTTGCAATATAACCCACTGAGGCTGCAATAAAATGCTCAACACCACGGATATATATGGAGTGTTACAGATTATGCAATTCAATGTCATTTATTTTAGAAGCCATAAAAACATTATCTGATTCCCAGTAGCCCCCAGAGAGACTGGGGAATATGTTTATACACTAAAATGTCAAAATCATAAAGCGCCTGCTTTTTTGCACTATTTATTTTTTTCCTGGTGCTGAAGTAGTTATTACATGGCATTTCATAAATACAGTGACTCAGAAATAATTAGTGTGCTGAATAACAAGCTTTCCACTCTAATGCAGCAGCACACATTTTAAACCCCCAATTTTCACCAGGCACTCACACAGTCTAGCTTAAATACCACAAATAAAAGTGAACTCATGGGAGGGGAGGGGAAGAACAATTCTGCTGTTGAGTTTTGGTTTCTTTTCCTTTCAAGGGAGGTGCACTGATAGTCAGGACAGCAGGGTTAGGCAACGAGCAGCAGTAACTGTGTTTCCCAAAGGGCAGGGACAAAAGAGGCAGCATGTCTCACTGCTGTGACACAGGGGAGAGGTTCCAAGAGAGTATCACGTTTTAGCAAGATTCAAATTAACCAAAAAACGCTGAACAAAATCCTGCCTTGAAGGAAGGAGATGATTTAAAATTGCCTGTAATTAATACAGGAGAAACAACACTGCTCACAGCCCTGCTCTAGCCAAGAAGTCTCCCAGATTTTCACTGCTCAGCTTGTAATACTCCTACTTACTATTTTTTTTTAAACACACAGTGGATTTTATTGCCTTTTTTAGCTATTAATACGCAACCAATTATAAATTGTGAGTTGCAGCACTGGATAATTTCCCTTCAAGAATGCTAAGCAGATTCTGTGCTGTATCAGGCCATGTGACAGCACAGCAACTACCATCCTCTCTGACTTTTTTTTTTTTTTTAGCAGCAATTCCTAAACACATGCTCAGCAGGAAAACTGGAGCAAGCCCCATCTTAGGACCTCCTTGTGATGCTGTTTTTTAACTTGCTGGATATTCTGCCTAAAAATAAAAGGAAAATTTAGGATGTAACTCAAGTTCTCAGGAGTGGAGATTCAAATAACAATAGGAAATAACAGTAGTATTTATTACACCTTGGAGGTACTTGTCTTGGTTTTTGTCACTGCTGTTGTGCTGGCACCACTTTCAAAGCTTCTTCTTGAGGCCTGTCAGAGGAGAGGGGGCAAATTTTAGGTGCAAGGTTAGAAAAATAGAAGGAAAATAGAGAAGGCAGTGTGAACTTTGATTTCATGCAGACACAATGCACCTCACACAGCAGCACCATCCCTGGGGTCACAGAATGAGCTGAGCTGGAAGGGACCCACAGGGATCACCAAGTCCAACTCCCACATTGCACAGCACCAAACCCAACAGCACCCAGTTAATGCAGGGTCTGGCTGCACAAAAGCTCCCTCTTCCCCTATTTCTGTTTTTCCTGGGATAAAGTATTGCAATAAAACCATTCTCTCACTGAGTAAAGGTATAATTATTGATAGTTATTGATGGCCATCTATGTAAGCATTAAGGACAATTGGGCCAAGATGAAGCTCAAGGCAAGCCCAAGCAGCAGGAGCTGTTCCTGAATTTGAACATGAGCATGGAACCAGCAAACACACTACCCACAGAAGAAACTATGGATGAGGATGCACATTAAGTGTTATTTATGCATGCTTTACACCTCTTTTTTGTTAAAAATCCCTTTGCTGCATGGAAAGAACTGTGGAGCAGAACTGTTGTTCTTTACACTGAAATGGAAAAAAATGCTGAGGTCAGGCAGTACTTTTTAGTTTTACCACAATCACAGGATTATGGGAAACCACAGGATTATTTGGTGGGTGTCAGAACTGGGTTTTTGGCTGTGGCAATAATGCATAGAGACCCCACAGGGTAACAGGAGCTCAGACATAAAACACCCAGCTGAGCTGTGATACCAAATTGCCTTTGCCTACAAACTGCAGTCAGCATTTGTAATCCTTACCAGGGAGTTTCCAAACAGCCTCCAATGTTTGTGAAACCTAAGGCTGAATTTGTGTGCTGCAGTGTCAGGGGAGCTGAGGACACTCCAGGGGTTTTGCTGCTGTGCTGCTTTGTGGTTTCCAGCAAGATGTTGGTGTGTCCTTGCCACTCTGGCCAGCTCAGCTCCAGAGATCCTTTCCCTCTCAACACCTTCACATCACCTTTCAATCAACAGCTATTAAAAGAACTTCCAAAAGTGTTTGCAGTTCATCACAGTCTACATTTGAAGATAAATTCACAGTATTGGGGAAAAAAAAATCCACTCAAGTATAAAATATCCAATTAATTCGTGGTCCTTGTTTGTTCTTTCTGTTTTATCCTTCACTCCCTCCACCATTCATCAGAGGCCCAAACTGGTGCAAATGAACTTCTGAAGGTGTGACAACACCATCCATCTAAGAAACCTAATTCAGAAGCAATTCTTTTTCTTACTTTTCTTTATTCTTTTCCTTCTCAGGGTCCAGGAATGTTCATAGGAGCTTGCTAAGGAACCATTTTGATTTGCCTGTTTGTGTAAAAATAATCCATGTTTCCTTGACGTGTTGAGAATACAAGATGCCAGGAATAACTTGCATACTTTGGGAGGTCTTTCTGCTTGTGAAAGTCCAGCCTGCTACTGGCTTGATCAAGAGGTCTCAAACATGCTTGTGGGACTTGAAAAAGGCCTTTCCAATGACTAATGCAGTCCATTTGTACAGACAGCTCATTAAATTAGCAGAAATGCTAAGTCTTACAAGAAGCAATTGCTCTCTTATGCAAAACACAGAATGTGCTCATCTGGAAAAGGATGTTTCACATCTCCCAGCTAATGGTGACATAACAGACCATCACAGACTCCTTCCAGACTCTTCTTATTTGGACACACTCCACATCTTTTTGCCAGCCAGCCTTTTCCTGACCAGCACAAGCCCCTGGGAGGTCCTGCACTGACATCCCTGCAGTTCCAGCCCCAGCCAGAGAAGCAGAAACAAGCTGAGGGTACAGCATTTATCTTCAGAATATATGGAAATATGTGTCAAAGAAGAATATCCTGGAGTCATGATCTGAAGGGCTGCCATGTCCATAGGGCTGAAAGGGGTTTATGTAGCTTTTTTTATGTTTGTAGCATCTCTAGGTTGTAACTTTAATGGTTACATGTAGGAAGATCCTTCCTATGAGCTCTTTAAAGAGTTTACTTATTGATGCATGAAAAGGCCAGGAAAACTGGAGATGTTGCAAAATTTTTATTAGGGAACTTATCTAATTTGGTTAATCTCCCAGTGGGCATCAGAAAATCTATTATGTTGGAGAAACACATGGGAGCCTTGGGATCCTTGGTCACTTTTGCTTACACATGTTCTTGTCAGCAAAGGAGTGGGAGCACTTGTTAAAAAACATTTTAACACAAAACTTGATGGACTGAGGGCAACCTGGGAGCTGCACAGTCTGTGCCTGACCTTCCCCAGAGATGTTGTTTGCAGTCACACCTACTTACAACTCTGTGCTGTGTGAAAATGGGTGTTCCTGGCTCACCTAGTTTTCAGCTGAAAAGATCTTGAATTTGGTTGCATCCTGAGACACATCTGGTCGTAGCACTGCAGACAAGGTCCTTGAAAAACCACAAAGAAAAGGTGTTTGGGATCCTTGAAAAACCACAAAGAAAAGGTGTTTAGGTTAAGAATACCCTTGTGATTAAAAAAAAAAAATAAATGGAAAGTCGTCAAGTGTTTGTTTAAAGAAAATAATTTTCATTAAAATGCTGGCGCAAGTTCAAGCAATTTGATTTTAATTTTGAAGTGTTGAAAATGCCCTCAGATAATTTCTGCAGCATTCCAGAACTCAGAAGTGATGGCAGAAAGCAAGTCACTTAAGAAATCAACTGCAGAACTAAAATTCATTTCCTGTTTTCTAAGAAAACAAAAAAGGGCCCAAGGCTCTTAAGTCTTTCTGAGAAAGACCTTCTCACAAGCAGTTTTCAAGTAGGCAAGTGTGGTTTGCCCTAAACAAACCAGAGTTTGAGCACATTCAGAAAGCTCCCAAGAACCACACAAAACACAAATACAAATAATTTACTGGACTTTGGTACCAGTAAATTATTTAAGCATGGCTCAGCTGGACCTGAAAGCAGGCTGAAGTCATTGCATTATGATTTTAAAGATGCTCAGTGATGCATTTGTTACAACACTTGTGCTCTGAGTTTCCTCAAAGCAGCAGTCAGATCACTTCATATTAGGATTTCATCTTGACTTTAGGATTTAGATGGAATTTATCCACTAGCACTGAGTTTCTGCCTCCTCACCATACCTGCCTCCCTGAAGCCTCGAGAGGTGTTCAAAATCAGAAAGCTTGGCTGGATTGGGCTCAAAGCCTGACTTAGTTTTCACTAGGACCCACCTCTTTGGCCCAAATTCTTGGAAATTCAGGTGTAGGTTTTTTAGTAAAGCTTCAGTTCACTGAACTCGGGTGGAGTACAGCTCTTTCTTCAAAGAAACCAAGGGAAATGGTGTCTGCAGCTCAGCTCAGAGGAGTGAGCAGCCCCCAGGCAGGTTCTTTCACTGAGGTTTTGCTCCCAGCACCACTTGTGACAAGATGTGCCTCCATCCAGCAAGGAGATGTTGCAATTCCTGATGCTGCAAGCACAAGCTGTTGCCTCATTTTGGCTTTGAGGAGGCAGATTCTGTAAAACATTCTGCTAGGGAACGTTGGTTTCTATTTAGAAAGGAGAAAAAAAAATAATTGAAAAGACAAAGAAGGAAAAGAAGACAAAAATGCCTCTGAGCAGGCTTTTGAATGCTGTCCTTTGTTAACTAATACAGCTAACAGGCCTGAATATGACAACAAGCTTCCCATCAAGAGCATCCCAAACAAAAACTTCAACAGAACTTTTCTATCTCAGAGTCATACAAGCTTCACAATTTTATTTTTTTTAATTTTCCACAGTTTTTTTTTTTTTTTTTTTTACTAGCAATTGCATGCCTCAGGTGTTTGATGCTTACCCTGGGACACCAAAAAGTGGGAGAGACTTTTTGACAAATGAGGCCATTGTAGGTATTGATAAAAGGCACGTAAAAAATTATATCCACAAAGTGCCTATTTAGAAAAGGCAGTCAATTTTTATTTTTTAATCTCACCACCATTCTCTAAATTTAGTGTCTACCCCATTTTTTCAGCTCTCCACAGCATTTTTTTCTGGGTTTACCATAACCCTCACATTATCAACATCAGCATATTCACTTGAAGGCAGGTAAGAAATTGGAGATAAGTCACTTCACTGTTGAATCACTTGATGTAAATTATTCAGGGTGTTAATCCTGATGCATGTGGGCTGGGAAGAGAGGACTGCTTTGTTGGGTTCTGTAGTTTTTCCCTGCACTGTGCTTCACACATGTGGTAAGGCAAGGGCAGTAAATCAGAACAAAGGAAAACAAGGATGGAGGCTTTAGGGAACATGTGTTTTGGAAGAAAAACTTGGCTCACCACTAAAGCAGCATTGCCTTATAACAGATGTTTAAAATTCAGATGTAGAAAGAGACTGACAAAATTATATAAATCCAAGAGACTTGCACGTCTGTGCAGCTTTTGAACAGCACTGCAAGCCAGTCCATCTTTGGCAGCCCCTCCTGGGCCTGGACAAGCACATCCCAGGCTCCAAACCAGCAGCACTGGGGGCAGCACAGCTCATCCCAAAGCAATCCTGGAACACATTAGGTTCAGACAAAGCATTAAAGAATTCAGCCCAGGCTGCTGACACGTTGTTTGCAGGGCCAAAGCTCTCTCCAGCTGCTGTTGACAGGGCTGTTGCAAGCCCATGTCAGCCAGGAACATGCTGCTGGAGGAGGAATGTGCCATCCCTGGGATCTGTACTGTCCTCACACAGCCAGGAGGGCTCTGCTGGGACTCTGTTTCCAGCCTTGGGCAGGGAGAAAATGCTCAGCAGAAGTTCAGAACTACTTTGAGGCAGATTTGCCAAGGTGTTTAGGAAGCTAGACATGAAGAGAGATGCTCCATGAGGTTTCCCAAGGCCTCCAAGTGGGTCAGGCTCTTCAGACTCCATCTCTGAAATGGGAATTTTCCTCTCTCCCTCCAGGCCCCCAAAGAACTCAGTGTATGTGGTTTGCATGGCAAGGGGCTGATAGGATGGGGGGCTGCTGGTTTCTGTAGGAAGCTTCTGGAAGCTTCCCCCACATCTGACAGGGCCAATGGCAGACCTGCTGCTGGCCAAAGCTGGGACAGTCAAGGATGAGAGTAATGCCTCTGTGACAACATTTGTGAGAAGGAAAGAAAAACAGTTATTGGGCAGACAAAACTGCAGCCAGAGAAGAGAGGAGGGAGAGGAACAGACACCAGGGTGAGTGGAGAAAGAGGGGGAAAAGGTGCTCAATCCACCACACTTTTGAAAGGCCAAAAAGTGCCTCTCTGCATGCCTGGGCACCCAAACACTTCTGCAGATAGTTTTATATTCATGACCCTTCCCCTCCTCCTGTGGGACTCCCAGCCAGGCTGGTGGCCAAGGCCAGCACTGGACTGAGCAGTGCTAAGGGCAGTAAAGCAATCCCAGCTGCTGGCAGGACACAAGAAATCCCAAGAGGATGGAAGGGCTCCTGTTTGTCTGTCCTGAGCCCATTAACCTCTGAGGGTAAATGGTCTCTATTTCATTTAATGCAATAGCTTTGCTGCCAGTACACTGCTGGTACACTTCAGGCCAAGCAGTCCAACATCAAATCCTACATACCCTTTGTTGTGATATTAGTCTGCCTTTCCAGATTTTCCTCTTTTTTTTCATGCTTCATCCATTCCAAGCTTAAACAAAAGCAAAGCCCAGATTCCAAGAACCAAGTGGTGACTGAGGTGGGGGCTGTGAAAAGGAACAGAGAGGGAATGGAGCTATAAATGGAAGGAGGGAAGCATGGCTTGGGGTGATTAATGAACTTACATCTCTGACCAGTGCTCACTATAAACAGCAGGTAGAGAAGCAAAGGCAGCAGCAGAAGGTGCTCAGGAGCAAAGGAGTGACCCTCCTCTGTGGGGCTTTGGGTGGGGGGCACAGCAGGATTCACAGAACCACTGGGGAACAGTCATAGAACCTTGTGGGGAACCTGGGAGAAAAGAGGGATTAAAAAATAAAATTACAATTCCCTTACTAGCAGCAAAACCTTCCTAAAGGTGCAGCTAGAAAGTGCCTGTGATTTTACCCTCCTTCCCTGGGATTTTCCTCTAGCAGTGAGTATGCACACTGTGGGGTAGAAAGAGAAGGATTTTGGAAAGATTGAGGGAATAATGATCAGGGGAAATGCAGTGCAGTTTGGAGCAGCTGTTCTGCAGCATTCAGCAGGATCCCAGCATCATCATTCCTCAGGATAAACGTGCCAATGGAGCCCCTGAAATCCTCTAGTTGGTTAAAAACAGAAAAAACACGAGCAAAGAAAAAGTTTCAATGGAAACAAAACCAAAATCCTTCCCCCCACAAAAAACTGATGCTTTTTAATATTACATTGTAATGACAACTGAAACTTCCTCGTTCTCTGTTTCATGATCCATTGATCCACCCCTCTGAGGAAAGCTCAGACTACTGTCAAGTTGTGAGAAAATGGAGAAGAGGCAAAACTGGAATTCCAGAGGTTATGGATAAACTCAATGCAGATTTTTTTAATAAATAAACTAGCCAAGACTGAATTATTGTTATAACAAAATATCAATTTTAAACAGTGAAAACAGAAGCTGTATAAACCAAGCTGCTGAAAGCCTTTAAAGAAAACTACTGGGTTATTCAATACAGTGAGTTCTATGAATAATCCCAGCCCACTCCAGCTTGATTTTCCCTTGTTTCAGTACAGAAAAACTTTCCAGTGCTTGGAGCAACCAACTCAGCTCACTTTGTTCTTGCTGGGCAGTTTTTGCAGCAGAGCAGAGCAGATGCAATGGGGGTCAGGATCTGATCCCCCACATGCATAGTTTTAAAAATTATCATTCAGCAGAAGCCACTGTGAGGAAGAAAAAATGCTAAGCCCAGAGCCTGAGTTATTTCCCTGACCCTGAATGCTAACAAACATAATATTTTATTTGGCTGGTTAGAGAAAACATGTGGCAAAGCCTCCATTTTTGGGGAAGGTTTGTCCTGCAGCACAAAAAGAAAAGAAAAATAACTGAACTTTATTCTGTCTGTCTCTGCAAAGCTCATCCCTGCACCCACACAAGCTGCTCTCACCTGAATTTTAAATTCTGGATACATATGATAACTCTGTTCACTCTGCAGAAATACCAACAAAGTCCCAATCACAGATTAAACATCAAGATCTGCAAGGTGGGTGCTGACAGGAAAGCATCCCCATGAAAAGTTCATACTCCAAGCAAAATGGGAAGGTTCAAGATGATCAGTTATTAAAAAGGACATGAAAAGTTGCAAGTTCAGGACAGATTTGAACAGCAAAACACATTCCCCAGTGTCCTACTGTGTTCAGCAGCAGCAAGAAAACTGTTCAGTGCTCAGGTGTCTTAGATGTGAGTCCAAGGCTGAGAGACCAGCCTACAGGACCTTTTGGGGGCTTTGTATTTAAAATTCCACTTCCAATTCTGACCTAGCATCAGGCCCCAAAAATGGTCTTTCCCCTGTAACCAAACAAATAATCAAACAAACCCAACAAAAAAGGAAGAATTTCTCATTTACCCACTAGAAACCTTTCACTTGTCAGTGAGCTCCATCAGCATTTGAAGGGGACCCAAGGGGTGAGAGACATCACAAAGCACAGGAGGAGCACAACAACAGGGTTGTTTGCTGTTTTCCCCATCCTGACAGCTGCTCCTGATGCACCCAACCCTCTGCTAACCCTTCCTTAAGGGTGTTTTACAAAGGGAAGGGTCCTTTAAGCTGCCAGGCAGCTGGGTGTGAGCCCAGTGCAGCCACAGAAGGGGAAGCTCAGGCTCCCAATCCTTCCCTCAGCACACACAAAGGCTGCACACACATGTTCTCTGGACTGGCTCAGCTCCAGGGATGCTGATTTCCAGCTGAGGAGCTGCAGCAAGCACAGTAGGAGATAACCTTTCCAGCCTCTCCATCTGTTCCTGCAGACAAAATGGCACAATAAAGGTATTCCCAACCACCTCCAGGCAGGTGGAGGGTTATGAAGTCAGGACAGTGATAACCATTGCCCTACTTCCTTCATCAGGGGCAAATCCTTTAGTTATTCCCTAAAGCCTCTCCTCAACTGAGCCACCACAGGACCCATAATCACCTCCTCCTTTTCCCCTAGAGAGTGACCAGCTGCCCCAAGCTCCCTTTGTCCCCCGGTGTTGGGGAAGATGAATTAGGGAAACTTTATAAATATGATTGCTTAGCAAAAGATTTTGAAAATACGAAACCTGTAATGGAAATAGCAATGAAAGCTGGCTTGGAGTTGTAGGATAGTGAGCCTTAGTGACTACATAACCTGAAAACAACAGCCCAGCCAGCTGAAGGAGAATCCCTTTGGATTGAACAATGCCCTTCTGCTGGCTGAGGGATCCAAAGGCCAATGTAGCAAAAGAGAAAAGTCTAAAGAGTAGTTTTTAGAGTTTAAAATATAACACAGTATGGTAATGCAGTAGTTCTTATAGGCTGTATGTAGATTCTATAGGGTTTTGTGTCATGTACTGGTTGGTTAGTGTAAATCAGAATATTCAACACAAAAGGAGACAGAATGTGTTGTAATAAAGACTTCATTCTCTTCCCCCTGCACTCTGACCCCTGCCACCTCTCTCTGGCTCTCTTGCTCCCTCCTCTCTTACCTCTCTCACCTCTCACCCTCCTGTTCTCTCTCTCCCTCTCTCTTTGGGGCTTCCCCTCAGCCCAGGCTGGTGGCTGAAGGCAAGTGGCCCTTTTTACCCACCACCCTTGCAATAAACCCACGTGTTCTAGAGTGTCTCAGCTCTGCAGAGTTCCCTCTCCCTGCCCTCCACGGATGTTCCTACACCCCAGAGAGGGACAAGCCCTGTGTTTGGGACACCTGTGCCCTGCAGCCAGCACAGCACATCCTCAGGGGGGTTTGCTAAACCCCAGTGATGCCCTCCCTGAGCTGTGACTCAGCTGTGGGCCTGCTGCCACCCAGCAGCTGCCACTTGGCACAGGGGCTGTGTGACTCAGGCTGGCAGGAGCCTTTGGAGAATCTGCCTTCTCCTGATTTATATCTGCAAGGGATCCTTTGTGTTCAGCCCCTGTTGTTGGCCCGCCAGCCTCAGTGTGACAATCTGGAGTTAATAAACTCCAGATCACAGCAGCTCTTTCCAGGATGCAGCTTTGTAGGGCTGGCTCCTGCTCCATCAGCCAGCACAGCTGCTGATGCCTTTTACCTTGGAAAAATCCTGTGGTTTCACACATGGGCAACCCCAGGGAAAGCCCAGATTTGCAGTGCCTCCATCTCTTCATTCCTTTGGAGTTTGGAGCCTGTGGTCTTTCAGCCCTACCCCTCCCTGCAAGGAGCCTCCTGGCACCAGCAAGTTGGGCACCCCCTAAAGAAATCAGAAAATACCAAAAAAAGAAAAAAAAATATATAAAGACAAAAGATGGATGTGTGAGTTGATTTATGGAGCTGTAGAAATAATGGGACCATCTCTACCCCTCTCCAAAACTGCTGACATTTTACAGAGGGCAAAGGGACTCACCCATGGCACTGCAGCCTTTCTTCCATGGCAGATTTGTGGCTTGTTTGTGGCTTAGCAGTCAAAAAAGGGTGGAAGCAACTTCCACTTCTCAGCAATCCCATGGGACAGGTATGCTTGGGAGCTGGCTACATTCCAGCAGAGTGTTTCACTTATTTTAAGCCATATTTTTGGCTTGTGTAAGCTGGACCAACATCAGTGGAGCTACAGCAGTTTACATCTGCCCAAGCATAATGCTCCACATGTCCAGGGAAGGGAGCTCACAGTTCTGGAAGGTTTTGAGCAGCCCCTTGGTGCTGCAGGCTGGGTGTCCCTACAGACAATGAGCCCTGGGAGGATGTGGGAAGGCTCTTTGGCTTTGTGTTACTCTGGAAAAGAAATGAGGCAGTGCTCGTCACTGTGAATGACAATGGAGAACAAGAGGCAACATCCAGCAAAGAAAATAAAACATTTTAGGATTGAAACTGGGAGCTGAGGCTGGAAGAGAGCTGGGACAGGCTCCAGAGAGCCCCTGATTGCACCGGGAACAGCAAGATCAGACTGTGACACTCATCACCCCCAAGGGACAGACATGGGTGTCAACAGCCTTTCCTAGGAAGAACTGAAAGGATTAAAGCACTTCCATTCACACACCCAGAGGAAAACGGGCTGCGTGTGACAATCATTAACACTTCAATGCTGGCCCTGTGCAGTGCTGGGCACTCGAGGTGAAAGGATGTTCATGCCAAACTAACCCTAAGCAGGACTTCCAGCCCTTTCTCCAGCCCTTTGTGGAGATTTGCTCCTCAGCAAATCCCCCCTCCAAAAACTGACAAAAATCTAGAATCTTAGCATTAAGAAGCTTGGAAAGCAGTGTGAGGATCAGGCAGAGCCACAGAGTGATGCTGTATGTTAAATATTGTGATTGACTGCAGGAACTTTCACACAGGGACAAGCAGCACTCTTTGCAAAACAGGGTTCAGCAGGAGTAACCACAACTTACAGCAGGAGAGCACAAACCACGGAGATTAAAGGCTGCTGCTGTTACAATAAAACACAGGCAAGCACCACAGGCAACTCAAGAAAGATTCTGGCAGAATTTGGGCACTCTGGTTGAAAACTGAGATCTGGGAGCTCCATGTCCCCACTCTGTTGCTGCCTGGCCCTGGAGGTGCCTGAACTTGCCCGCTGCCTCCTGCTTTGACTCACAGCCTTCCTCCTGGCTGTGAACCTGCTCCCGGGTGTGCTCAGAGCTGCTCCCATGCAAACATCTCCCCTGCCGTGCTCTGGCAGTGCTGTCCCCAAGCAGGAGCACCGCAGTCCCCCCAGGCAATGCACGAGAGGCTGGGAACAGCCCAGGCAGCTCCCATCCTCTCTGCTGTGTCGCTAGATGGACACGAAAAAGCCACACCACACTCACCCATCAAGTTGTGAAACGAGAAAGAAGGGAGTTTATTTTGGGATCTCGACTTATATAGTCTCAGGAGTTTGATCAGGGATTGCGGGACGAGGTTAACACCTCTCTGATCCCACTGATCAACCTAAAAGTCCATCAATTTGTCCTTCCCCCTGGAAAGGAATGTGTCATTTACCAAACATCACTCGTTGTTTTACAATGCGTGAGAAAGCTCCAATACAGAATGTAAATATTAGAAGGCTGAAAAATCAGGGCGACACTGTGGGGCACCAGGAGCTCCCCAAGAGCCCCTGCAGCCTCCCAGCCGTGAGCACAGACAGCAAGAGCTGCATTTCCCTCCTTCACAGGGATGCCACAGCGCCCTGGATGACAGCGATTAACTGCAGCCATCGCCCAGCCTCTTCCATAGCCAGGGTAACACAGCCTGGGGTCGATTCTGGCTTTTGCCACTTTCTCAGTGGCTTTTTCAGCAGAGGTTTCTTTGCTAAATTGCACGCCCATTTCTCCTCCTGCCCTGTTAACAGCCTGGTTTCAGACAAAGCTCAGTAAGTGCCTGTGGGAAGTGGCTGCTCCCCCCACACTGTCAGTCTGTGCAGTTTTCCCAAACTCAATCAACAACCTGGCCTAGGGCTTATCTACCCGCTTCCAAAAGTCTTAATCTGACAACTAATGATGCATTAATCACTGTCAGACCACGGTCTTTTGTTTCTGCTTCTCTGCAGGCATCTGTCAGGATCACAAAGGATTAATTATTGCACTAGCCTGGGTACAGAAGCTCAGCCCCTCTGCAGACACTCCTGGATGGTTTGTGATTCCTTCAGCAACCACTTCACCGGTCTTTTCCTCTCCTTCACTCACTCACCACTCACATTTCTGGCCCTGGATATCTGCTCTCTCTTGTGCAAACTGGGGTCCTTTTTCAGCAACACTAAAAGAGAGGATCACCAAAACACTTCCCTGCAGCATCGTCCCTGTTTGGGACAATGGTTCCCAATTAATTTAACCATGAAATGTACCTGCTCTCTCCTTCATATCCTCCTTCA
>JANPWX010000314.1:424868-447905 GCA_024734555.1 Trochalopteron elliotii
AAAAAACCTCAAACACCCTCTGAGAGATGGAACATTTTTTTTTCCCTACAGTGAAGGCCACAAGTGGCTGCTTGTGAAGGACAGTGGAAGAAGGTTCCTCAAAATCCTACTTTATAAGCATTTCTCCCTTCCCCTGCCACAGAGGTGGGGACTTTGAGGAGGGATGGACATTATTTATATATATTAATGTCCATACATATATTATAAAATCCTCTGCTCCTACAACACTGAGGAGGAGAGGATTTTGGAGGACAAGGGCTGAACATGGCTGACAAGAATAAACATAGCTCAATGGGAGATTTATCCCTGTGGTTTCCCAGTCCTGCCAGTCCTCAACTTTGCTACAGTTCCCATGGTCTTTATACCATGAAAATAGCAGTGTTACACAAGAGATAAACAATGGGGGCTCAGAAATGGGCAGTGACAGAGTTGGGAGGCAAAAAACTCAGACTGAAAATTGTAGGGAAGGTGATGCTGGTGGGAATTGATCTCTGTTTGCTCCACAAGTTTTATTCCCAGGTGAAGGAAATGCTCACTGCTCCATGGACACACAGAATCCTTCTTGAGGGGATCTGTTCACACACTCTGAACTAAACCCCCATCAGCAATTGCTAGAAAATTTTCAGTAAAGGGAAATGTTTTAAATAATAATTCCTTTTATGTCATGTGCAATGAGACTGGCTCCTGAAGGCAAGAGGGATTCAGGTGAGAGCTCCATGAGATGTGACTGGAATATGTTTCCTCTGAAGTGCTATCATCAGAGTAGTAATGTATTCCCTCTTTTTTTCCCCAGAGACTGGGAAAGCACATTTTAGTGTCTGCCACAAGACTGTCAGGATCAGCATTTCAAGTAGCAATTCAGCCTTTATCAACATTCAGCAGCATTGTAAGTCAGGAATAATTAATGTTACATTAACACAGAGTTATCAGGAAAGATAAGACTAAGTATTCCACATCAGATCCATTTAGTATTTCCTGCAATGATGCCATCAGCAGGAAGTATTTACCATAAATGTGGCCTTCAGGGGGATGTTCCAGGGAAACCAAGAGCAGTTCAGGTGTGCCACCCCTGTGCCTGCCACCTCCCAGCTCTTCAGTGACTCCTCAGAGCATCATCCTGCAAAGATGATTCCTGTGTCAAAGCAAAAAGAAATATTTCTGAAAAAAACCACAAATATTTTGTTGTGCTATCTCCAAGATGAATATAGGGTTAAACTAAGATAGATCAAACATACAGTCCATAGAGAAATGGCAGATGAGAGTCACGGAGTGGTAGATACAGAGCCATATTTTTGTATTTATGCAGACATTTATATGTGAAAGGATACATAAAATCATATTCATACATCCACCCAGGACAACAGGGAAATACACTGTGGCTCTTACAGAAACTGCTTCTCAACTCTTCAGTGGATACATCAGACAGTGTCATGTGTGCTGTGCTCAACCAAAACAATATACATATATATTTATTTATATCAAAATACATAAATGGATATAAATCCAGTCCAAGGTTTTTTCTCATAACAGAGGAAGACTGTTAATTACCTGAACATCTGGAAAAAATGTCTTTCAGGACAGTCAAGGGGCCTGATTCCTGCATTTCTGTTCCCTCCATCTGCAGGACTATTCCAGTACAGCCAAAAGGAAAGGAAGCCTGGGTGAGGGGCTTGGCCAAGGAGGGCTGCAGGAAATGTTTAGTGGGATTTTCAAACATGCCAAAGCTGCTACTTTTCACTGACCAGGCAGGCTGGAAAGTCTCTGTGGCTACTTAAGGCTCACTTGTAACAGCACAGGACATGTGACAGATTGCCTGGAGTAAGAATCCCACTGAATTTCAGTGGAACTGGCACACCTGGACTCAGGAAGTTCCAGCAAACCCCTGCACCACCAAGAATTCACTGTGCTGAGGGCTGGAGAACCTGTCCTGGGCTCTACCCTTGCCCCAGCCTGGTTAGTCCCACTGAGCTCACTTGAGTCACAGACATCCAAGTGAATTCATAGAATGGGTTGGGTTGGAAGGGACCTTAAAGCCCAACTTTAACCCCCTCTCATGGGCAAGGACATCTCCCACTAAAGCCCCATTCCATCTGGCCTTGAACTTTTCCAGGGATGGGGCATCCACAGCTTCTCTGGGCAACCTATTCCACCCTGTGAGCAAGGAATTTCTCCCCAATATCTGACCTAACCCTGCCCTCTGCCAGTTTAAAGCCATTCTCTCCTATCACCACGTGCCCTTGTCCCTCTCCAGCTCTCTTTCCACAGCTGCTCCACAACAGGGGTACAAAGAACAGGGAACAAGGAACACGTAACAAACCTTTGCTCTGCAAGATAAGCCCCAAAAGCCAGACCCTGCACCATCAGTCACAGAGCTGATGTCAGCAGCAGGCAGGGAAGGAGGTGAGGGATCAAAACTGACTCAGGAGAGAAGACACCTCTGACTAAAAGCCTTCAGCAGGGTTGAGGGCATCTACTCCAGTCTCCTTGCTGTGTCTGGGGTTTTAAATGCATCAAACACATCCTGAACAAACACCAGATCTTTCTTTAAAACAGAGAAGAGCTTTCTCTGTGAGTAAAATGACATTAACAATCTGCTGCTTGGAAATATGTCCAGATAGGCACAACACACTGCCTCTTTCTGGTGCCTGCAAAGGAGTTGGATGGCCCCAGAGACATTTCTGTGTGACATTGTCTCCTCAGGGCAGGGATGGGAGCAAGGCAAGCCAGCCTGCTGCAGCTCAGGATGCCACATTCCCACTGAATGCCAGTCCCACAACTTCTTAATCAGTGCCATGCTTGTTTGACTGTGTACAGACCAAATGCTGTAGAAAAATGTAAATATTTTTATGGCCTGGCTTACTTAAAAGCCTTTCTTGAGGGGAAAGGAATGCTGTGCACACACAGAGCAGCACAAATTTAATGAAAGGCAGAAGCCAGAGGCATCCTGCAAGCCAGAGATGGAGTGCTTTGCATTGCTGAAGGGTGGTCACTTGGTACATCACACAGACAGCATGAAAGCTGAGATAACACCATTAATAATGAACTCTCCAACACAAAGCACTGTCACCATCACCATGACCTCACTCTCCTCATGGACAGAACACACAGCTATTCACTCATCATCTCCTCCTGCTCTTGAGAAACAGGCCAAGTGCCCAGTTCTCTCTGTGCTGCTGCAGAGTTTGGGTGGTGACAGAGCTCCCTTGGTGTGAGCACGGGAAAGGACAAAGACCAGTAATAACCAAAAAAAAAAACATCTTTCATGAAATAAAAGTCCTGAGCAGAGGCTGTGACCACTGAGAGTTGCAGGTCACACCTCTCCCAGCACAATTTTTAACAAAGACCCTTTCCAGTGGGAAGTGCAGCCCCCAGGTGAGAGCTACCAAGAAGAATCACTGCTTGCTGTCAACACAGCAAGATCTTGCATCTCTCCAGCACAAACAGCACCACCAGCAGCTGATAAAAACACCCAAGGCAGCCCAGAGCTGCCTCACCCTGCTCTAGTTTTAAATGTGAAGTTCACAGCAGCTCTGAAAGCTGGAATTTAATTACAATTTAATGCTGCACCTCCTTGTCTTTTCAGATGTTCCCAGCACACCTCTGGCATGGGGAATTCACCCATTCAACCCCCATGGATACGTCAGGGGCACTGGACACTGGGATCAGCCTCAGTGAGGCCAAGAAAGCCACACAGAGTTTTGGAAGAGAGCCCAGATGTAACAGCAAATAAGAGGTGAGAGAGGTAAGGCCTGGCAGAATCCTAATGCACTTCATTTCTTTAGGTGCATTTATTTAATTATATTATTTTAATTATTTATTATTTATTTATTTTATATATGATTTATATTGTATGTTATTATATTGATAATCCATATCAATTATCATATTATATATATTATATAGTATACTATGTATTATATACTATTTTATATTATATATATTTATTATATAATATAGATATTATATCTTATATATTTATTATATATCATATATATTATAATTTAATATTTATTATTTAATTATATTGTATTATTATTTCGTACCATCAGTGCTTATACCAAGTTCAAGTTTAACCCCAGGGGGAAAAAAGGAAAGACTTAGGAGGAGGATGGATTAAAGCCCATCTAAAATATTAAAGCCATTTTTACAGCTAAGCATTAAAACTATTTCGAATTGTTCCCTCAAATATAAATACTGCAATTCTGTTAAATGTCAGGCTATTTGTCCCTCAGGTTTTGCCTGAATCCTTGGGGGGGAAATAATTAAAAAATCAAGCTGGTAGAATTTAGGTGGGCCAGGATGAAAGCACAAAAATCTTGAGGTCCATGAGAGCTGAATTTAAATTCCAGAGTGCAGGGTCTCTGGAATCCACAGGGTGACAGCAGCCCAGCTGCTCTGTCAGGAGACCCAGCCCTAGGGTCCAAACCTGCCACTGGGGCAGATCCCCAGGGCATTCTGCCTTTGACTCTGGCTCTCACAGTGATTTGCTGCTCCCTGACAAACAGCCCCATCCCTCAAAGCTGGCAGACAGCCCCTCTGAGCCCTCCAGGTGCCCTGCTGCCCTCCACCCACACCCTGCCCTGCTCAAGGCACCCTGAAGCTGATCCTTTTTCCCCTTCACTTCCATCACAGCCTCTTTGCTCACCCAGCAGGGATCTGAATTTTTTTCTGCCTCCTGGTGCTTCTCCCAAGCCTCTGAATTAAGAAAAGCTTCCAAGAGCTGAATGCACCTGCCAGGCTCATGGTGATGGTGGTGCCCAGCTGGGGGCTCCTCCTTTGGGACTTTTCTATGGCTTCACTCCCCTTTTCTTGCCCTTTCTGGCTTCAGTGACATGTGAACAATGTACCCTGTGTGTGCACCTTCCCCAGTCTGTGCACAGGCACTTTTAAAATGTGATTTACAAGGTTCTGTTTGGGGCTGAAATTGTTCCCCTGAGGAGCTGAGCAAGGGTGAAGAGGCTGGAGGGGTTTATGGAGGGCAAGGTGGGAGCTGACAGGGGGTTGTTGAAGGCTCACTGGCACTGCAGCCTCTGAGAAGTGATAATAAACCAGCACCACTCCTGCCTGAGCTGCCATGAGCCCCAGCAAAGCATCCCCACTTCCAGAAGTGACATTTTTTGAGGATAAGAAATGTTTAGACTTGGTCAAAAGCAGAAGCAACCTAAAGCCACTGCAGCAATTGGAGCCAAATCTATTTGTGACCTCTTCTTCCCCCAAAAAATACCACTAGAAACAGAGGGAGTAAACAAAGGCATCTTGGTTACACTGAATCACATGGAAAAACAGCACCTGATGATTGTATAATAGAAATATATTCTAAAATAGAATTCCCA
Organism: Trochalopteron elliotii; assembly: GCA_024734555.1. Taxonomy (NCBI): domain Eukaryota; kingdom Metazoa; phylum Chordata; class Aves; order Passeriformes; family Leiothrichidae; genus Trochalopteron; species Trochalopteron elliotii. The sequence continues at coordinate 430,202 of JANPWX010000314.1, forward strand.
TCAAAAATAACATGCAATTTTGAAGCATTAGGCAGCCCAGTTTGTTATCATTTTAGGTCCCTAAGTTCCACTTGCTCAAGTAACTCCATCAGACAAAGTATCCAAAGTCCAGCTCCTTACTCAACATTACGAAAGTTTCAATTGGAAAAGATAATATAAACTTCCTGTGCTAGAAAAGGCTACTAGAGGCAATTAAAGCAGCAGGGGAAGGAGGCAGGACTGCACTCTGACCAGCAGATGCAGTGTTCAAATCTCCTTCACAGCAGCTCACATTCTGAAAAGAAACACTGATTTTATAGACATTGTTATATATTATATTACAAGATGATGTAATCTGGACTTCAAGTGCTGCCAAAACACACTCCAGGACTCTTTAAGGACTTCTTGCTACAGTGGAAGCGTGGGGAAATGTGTCAGAGCTCTCCAGAAAGCTCAGCTGAGATGATTTCTTAACAGGTTGAAGTAATGTATGAGGTTTTTTTCCCCTTCAGAGGGCTCACTTAGCTTTTTTTTGATTTGTCATAAAGGTTTTCCTTTAGTTCAGCCATTGCATCTCTCACGTGAACCTTCTGAAGCAACTTTTGGGGTTTTTTTCCCCAATACTGGTTCCTGAAACCACAAAGCTGTGAGGGACTCCACAGCTTTCAAAAAAAAAACCCAAAAAAACACATTTCTCTTGGCATTTTGATTACCAACACTGCCACTGCATTCCACATGCAAAAAGAGGTTTCTGAGAACCTGAAGACTTTTATTTAAAACACTGTGGCTCAGCAGACTTATGTATTTTCTAGCCACACTTGAAAAAACCCATGCAACCTTATTCCCCTGACAATTATGGTAACACATTTATTTTGGCATTTTTTCTCCTGCTCCTCTCTGCTCCACACCCAAATGTCAACATTAAAATTTACAACCTTTGCAAAACAAGTGTTTCCCAGTGTTTTGCTGCTCTCTTAAATGAGCTTTTTCAACCATGCACTGGCCTAAATACACCCTGATGGCTTTACAAAAGGACAGGGGAAAAAACTTTCTTTCTCTCATCTCTACATACACATTTTTTGGCTTAAAGCAGCCAAGAGCTTGAACAAGAAATGATGGCACGTGAAATGATGAAAATAAGTGAAGTTCATATCAATTGATCTCAGGAGCAGAGAGAGGGAGTGTGTGTGTGGATGTTTTTGTGCACAGGCAATGTCAGAGTGAACAATTCCATTGCAGGAGTAAAGTGGCACCCAGAGGTGTCCAAGGCAGGGTCACCTGAGCAAACATGTTTTGCCTTCCCTGCAGAGCTTCACATCCCAAACTCTGTGCCATTTTCCCCAAACCAAATAATTCAGTGCTTAGCAGGGGTGTCACCTACAGAATAAAATGTTTATTAAAGGGATTAAACTTTCCCTGTAACATCTAGAATGCTTTTCAGGGGGATGCAGGGTTCTAGTCAGAGCTGTGGACTGATAGAACTGAGATTTAATGGAGAATTTTTAACAGAGGATGAGAGAGAGAAAATTATATGAAGCCCAGGGGAAAAGAGACCTCTGTTTCTTGAGAAGAAGATGATTTTGGAGATAGAGGAAGAGAACCCTTGTTCTATACTAGAAGAGCCATCCTTAAACAGTACCCTAAAGAAGCTGATAAAGCCCATGAGTGTAGCCAGGGGAAAAGCTGCTAAATGGGAGGGATTTCTCAGTTTGCAGAGTTTTTATTTCTATTCTTTTTATTTTGCCTGGTGCTGGGGTGGCTGCTCCCTCTCAGGAGCTGAATTATCTGTGCCCCTGCATGGTCACCTCAGCCTGGGCTGCATCCAGCACACAGAAGAGGGACAGCAGGCTACACTTGCACTCCAGCCTCTGCCTTGGCTGCCAGTTTATTAATGGATGAAATTCAGAGTGACAATCTCAACCCACAAAGCCACTGCTCTGAGGTCAATTAGCTCTGCAGCTGCTTTGACCCAGATGCCCCAGAGCTTGGAAAACACTCCACAGATTTCCTGGGAGCAGGAGAAGCAGCTCCTTTGCCCTCAGACCTGACTTCAGCTGAGCCTTTAGAAGCTGAGCCCTGGAAGAGCTGCCTCATCTCCAACCACCACTGAAATCAGCAGCCCCACTTCTTTTTCCCCCATGAATTTTGAGGCATGCCTTTCACTTTCCCTTTGCCACAACCATTCCTCACTGAGGCATTCCAGGTGGGAGCTCAGCTGGGATGGATGGAGCAGCAAACAACAGTCCCCAGACATGAACAGGACGTGTGGAAAACGCATGGCACCAATTAAGACAGTATCAACAATTATGCAGAGCACAGATGAGTGGATTAATTTGTTGCCTGGAGTAAAAGGCTGCCAGTACCAAGCTGGCTGTCAAGAGACAGGCTTTCATCTTGCCTGCTGCCAAATGTTATGAAGCCCACGTGCACTAAGGATGATCACTGGGTTTGCTTTTCCACCAGCACTCCTGGAGCAAGGAGGGCACAACCAATTAATGTCTCTATATGCTCATTTCTTTCTTCAAGGGGAAAAAAAAAACCAAACCAAACTCACACTTTAAAAGAAGTCCCCAAACGACCATTATTCCCAAAAGACTGAAGTAAGAACTGCAAAGTAACTGGGAAAAGACAGTTCTTTTCCTGCTCAGAAAGGTTTTCTTTTGCTGAGGGGCTGATGTGATAACTCATTTGTCAAACACACTTTTCCTCAGTTCTCTAAGCAGAGAGATGAAAAATGGTTAAATCATCTGTGGGACTTTTTTTTTTCCAACTTGCTATTTTTACACTGACCAGAAGGATCCTGACACCCTCTCTGTCTCTTTCTTCCCAAGATCCAGGATTACCTCTAGCAAGTTGTGACTAAGTTCTCCTGCCTTGCCAACTACTGTAAGAACAAGCAGCTGATTTTTTCCTAAAAAACCTTATGTTTGGAACATGCTACGTAGCTCTGTGGCTGTCAGAGTACTAAACAGCAAAGAAAAAAAACCTAGGACTTGTAAATAATCACTTACTGCATTAATAAGCAGCAGCATTTCAATTTGTGCTAAAGCTTTGTACCAAAATCCAATTAAAAAAAAAAAAAAGAAACAATTGCTTATGCTTGTTCTGATAATATGAAGGATATTCAGCTATTCTCCATAAACTCTGCTGTTGCTTCCAGTGCATCTGCTCCCACATCAGGCTTCCATTTGTCCATATTTAGCCTTGTTAAACTGCAGCATGCCTACCTGAGGTATAAATTACCTTGAGGCTTGGAGTGATGCCATCCCAAGTCAGGAAACTATTCCCAACATTTCACTCCTTAATTTAATGCAGGCAGAAGTCCCCTGGCCACTTCCAGCACAGCACTTCCAGCACAGCACACACTGATGACAGTTGTTGATGGAGAAATTCAGTTTTAATCTAACATTCCCAGTAAACACATTGTTCCTGGAGTAGCAGAGCCATGAAATCTGTTCTTTTTCAGATAAGTTTATATCTTGTGTGCCTCAGTCCCTGAGACATTTATAGCACATTTGCAGCCTGGCAATATTCCCATCACAAAACCTTCCAGAGCCTTTCTATTATCTACTTCCAACACCTCCACTGAACTCTAATGTATTTCTGGGTGCTTTGCCCCATTTTTCTAACTTAGTGCTTATTTTTCTTCACTTCAAGAGCTGTGTGTCCAGGGTTTCTCTCTTCAGGGATTTGCATAGCTCCAACATTCTCCAAACAAACAAACAGACAAACAAACAAACAAACAAACAAGATAAAATCTCAAAAAGGGACTTAGTGAAGAGTTATTTCTGCAGCCAGCAATCCTCCTGTGCTGCCAGGCACACCATCATGCTTGGAAACACCAGCCTGGATCTGCCCAGGAGAGGAGGGGGGGAAAATGTATTCCCTCATCTTTTTCCTCCTGCTAGCAACTTCAGTAGAAACATTTCCTCCTAAACATCTTTCCACTACCACCTTTTCCCTTTTCCACTGTTTTCTTCCACTTTGGTTATTTTTGAGCTCTCAAAATAGGAAATGTTTTCAGAAATGTCAAGATAATTAAACATCTGTAGCCCTGGTTTGTACCTGAGGTGTTTTGGTTTCTGAAGTTCCTTTCCCAGGGAATTTTCTGTAAACAAGAGACATTTTGTAACTGAAAACTTGATTTACATATTTTCCCTAGGAGGGATTTCTTCTTGATGTCCCTCTGGTCCGAAAAATGTGATTGAAGAGGTTTGTCTTCTTGTCACCAACCAAATTGGTTTGTGTAAAATAGTATAAAAGGGGAGACATTCCCAAGAACAAAAGAGTCATTTTCAACCTTCTGAAGTCTTTGTGTCATTGTGGTGTACATCAACATCAAACATCCACCAAACAACAAGAAATATGAGAGGAAAAATAATGGCAAGACTTCATTTGGCCTTTTAGATTAAGCACCATAAGAAAAGGAGGAGAAAAATAGTGAATTTAAAATCCCAAAACATCTACAAATCGCCTCCCTTTAAAAAAACTCCTAAATTTTTATGTGAAAAAGTACTTCTGAATACACGGAGATGGGCATCTTCTGAATGATAAATCAGGTTCCAGTTTCTGCAGGGGAGTTTAAAACAGGCCAGCTCATTATAATGACAGTTTAGTCATCAGCATCACATGATCAGGGATTAAGAGCAGCATGATTCCATGCAGATTGCTGCCCCAAGTCAGGGCACAAGGGAGCTTCAGGTGGCCTTGGGTGATGGATGAAGATACAGGACAGAGCATGCTGTGACAGCAAGGGCACTGCTAAAATGCTCATGAGCTTCTCACCCTCCCACAAGGAAGGAGAGGGTAGAGAGGAGCCTGTGACTTCTGCAGGGGTGGGGACAAGAGACAGCAAAACAATCTGATCCAGCCTGCTTTGAAAGAAATGACTTGGCCATTCAGACCTACTGAAATATTAAACATTGTTTATGTACTGAAGGACTCGAAAATTCAAAGTTTTCTTCACGAGGACTGGGAAGTGTGAGTTTAAAAACAAAGTCTGTGAAGCTCCTCATGGGCTCCTCCTGAGATATTTCACCCTGTTCTGCACCTGCAGCTCCCATATCCAAAGGGAAACCACTTCTCCATCCCAAAATCTTCCCGAGGAGCAGCGAGTCCGGGCTGGATCCCGAGCTCCCTCTACATCCTCCCCCTCGGGGAGCACTCACAGCCTCACACGGCACTTCACCAGCCAAAAATCTGCAAATCCATGGCGCTCTCTAGTGTTTTGGCTCTGCCTGGTGAAACTCGAGCATCCCAAGGCACTGACATCATTGCACAGAGGGAACGCAAACATCCAGGCAGAGGGGATGCCCAAGGGCTGCCGTTCATTCCCATGAGTTTGCCAAGGTTTAGGATTTTTCGGGCTGGACTGCACCTTCTGCTGGATGCTGCTCCAGCTGCCCCCACCTGCAGTGCCTCATCTAAACAAAATCAGGATTTTAAGGCACATTCCTGATGGACAGAGCTATTCCAGGAAAGTCTCTGATTCCAGGATTAGGTCCCTGCAGACCTTCAGTGTGAGCTCCCAAACTGGCCAGCAGTGATGTGTAACACAGGTTGTCTTTTTTGGGTGCAAACTCAGAGGAAAAACCCACATGCAGGAGCTGTCCCAGAGACAAGGACAGGCACAGGGCAGGCTGAGGGCTCCTCTGGGAGCTGCAGGTGCCATCAGCCATGAAGAATAGCAGCCTCCAGGGAAACACCAGCCCTTCCCTGATGTCTCACCTCTCCCCATCACCTCTCAATGGGGGAGGAGATGAGGACAAAGCACATTCGTAGCTGTGGAAGGCAAGCACAATCCAAAAATGCAACTGCTCTCTCTGATCTGCCATTAAACAGCTTGCTGGTCCCTTTGTCAGTGGTTTTCTACTCTGATACCACATCTCTCTTTCTCCTGAGCTTCTCTGAGGCTGACAATTCATGACAGAAATACAGCACATCCCACAGCCTCACAGCCTCAGGTCCAACTTGGTGTCTGCCAAGTGACAAGATCGATGTGGCAATTTGCTGCAGAACAGACGAGATTCCCTCTCCTCTCTCTCTTTTTTTTTCCTCTCTCTCTCTCTCCCCTAATATACATTTCAAATTAAATCAGCATCCAAAGGGAGGAGTGCCCAGGAGAACAGATTTCCTCTCAGCACTGGCTGGTGACTGGGGGGAATCGGCTCTCACCGTGTCATTGATTTGATGTGTGCCACGTTTCAGTGGGATAAACATCTCCCCCTGCACTCCCGGCATTCCAGCATCTCCAGCCTAAGCTCCTTGTCCCCGGCGTGCTGGGAATCCACTGAAGACACTGAGGAGTTTTGACACGGAGATAAATGCTCTTATCTTCAGCTCCCGACGTGGCTTCTTTGAATAAACGCTCCCGACAGTTTGCACTGCTCGAGCTGCTCTTCAGCAAGGGACAGCAAGAGGGGGAAGATTTTTTAACCCAACTTATTTCAGCGAACTTCTCTGCTGGGAGAATAAGCCGGGCTTGCCATCAAGCCAGAGCGCTTTAAGTGGCACACATCATGACAATTCACAGGGAATAAATTAGGGCCCCCTCCAGGCAACACATTTAAGCACCTGAAAAATCCCTCAGTTGAGATTTAACTGTTGTTTTGCGGGTTTAGCAAATCCCAGAGATTTATCTCCAGAACTTCACATACAACTGCAATACACCAGCAAAACTGCATTCGAACTGAGCTGTGCCGCCGAGAAACCTCCTTATTTTACAGCCAATTTTAAAGTATCTTTTACCAGAAGAAAACTTGGTCCTTCAAGTCCCTCACCTCCTGCAGCAGCTCACTGCCAGAACGTGGGAGTGAAAATCCTGCTTTGTGCTTCCTGTCTGCTCTTGGAGCAAGGCTGGCTACAGAGCACAAACCTGATCATTAAAGCCACCACTCAGCTGGAGCTCAGGAAAAGCCCCACTGATTTCAATGGATTTAGGATTTTGCTCTCTGCTTCTCTACACGGGGATTAAATAAATATTCTCCTGCTAGAAAAGTGCCTGAGCTCAATGGGTTCTTTACAGTAAAGGCACAGAAAAGTTGCCATAATTTCTAATGGTTTCTAATTTCTAGGGCCAAAGCAATATTTCAGGCACTGTAAATCCAGTTCATCTGTCTTTAAGAGATGGAATGGACTTTGACAAAAGGAAAAACGAGAAACATATCATCAAGAAAAAAATTCAGGCTAATAAATTGCCAGAAGAACTATTTTAAAAATGCCTGAAATATATCAGGAGGGAGAAACAGTAGGTCTCTGATGGACCAAGCAAGCAATCAAATAGGGAGGTTACAACCAAGCCAAACAATGTCTTTGCAGTCAGTACTCACACTGAAGGATGATTGGGGTTAGAAAAAGGCAGAAGAAAAATAACTATTATGTAGGTCACTGTCTGTGCTGAGACACCACCTGACAGGCAGGAATAAAGTAGTAAGAGCAGCACTGAAAAAAAAAAAAAATCAAGCTATCCCGTGGAATTGATCAGCCAGACTGACAGCAGCTTTCTAAATGCCAACAAAGTAAATGAGGGGCTGAACAGAATATGGAATTCATCTTCACACAGCTGGCACTGCACAGGGACCCAAGAAGGCCAAGATCATTGTGGGATGAGCCTAACAACACTAAAATGCCCATCCTAAGAAAAAACATCTGAGAAAAGTCATGGAGGTTGAAATGAAAACCCCTCAGGCCAACTGCAGTTGTATTTTTTTTTTTTTCTTTTAAGTCAGTGAAGTTACTCTGAATTTTCAGTGCAGGAATCCAGTTTTGGTACTGGCCAGAGCATTCTGGAAGAGTCTTAGAACTCTGGCAGTGAATCTTCACCTGCACAAATCATAAAGCCTCCATCTATATCCAGTTCCTGGGGTGTAAGAGGGAAGAGTTTCAGAGCTGTCTAAACAATATTTTTGAATAATACCTGCTAAAATTACCAGAGAGGAAATAAACTCTGGGTCTTTTTTTGGGGGGGGGCTGAGTTGAAAAGCCACCTAGGCTGTGTATGCACTTATATTTCAAGATGAAGTTTGCAATTCATCCCCTCTTTACCACACAAAATGCCACTCACAAAGCAATCCTGTGTGTGGATGACACAGGATTGCACATTAACCACTAAATGACATTACCAGCACAAGAGTGAGCACCCCGTGGATCCACATGGACTATTAGTGTCTGAAATGAAGGAGAATAGACACAAATAGTAACCACAGCTGGTGCTCAAAGGCTCATTCAGGCTCCAGCTGTAGAAATCACAAGCTCTCACTGAGGAAGCTCAGTGATATATTCAAAAAGCAAAATAAGAAGCATGTTGCAGATAACAATTGGAAGAAACCAGCCAAATACCTGACAACCAAACTTTGCTTGCTCTCAGCAGGATCAGGATTTCAGCTTAGAACAAACAATTGCTCCTAATTTGGCTTGAGTATGGCAGAGATGTGTTAAGGCACCTTCTGAGAGACACCTGGGGAAAAAAAAGACAGATGTTAAATCTAGATGTATCAGTCTTGACTTCTGGAGATATGCTACTATGTCACAAACTCTCAGCTGGACAAACTGTCTGAGAATGTGTGTTTCTATCAATTGAATAGCTGCAGGTGCATTGCAGAAGGCAGAAACATGCAGAAAAGCCAGATCTTTTTAATGCATCTCTACTTGGGAGCCCCAAAGCAGCTGGATCACTTGTCATTTTCCATATGCTGGGGCAGTGTTTGTCTGTGAAATGGACTATTGCAGTTTCCAGATTATTGTGAAATTAATCAGCCCCAAATATCAGCCAACATTTACAAATCAAACAGCATTTAAATCTGGTGAAAGTCATGACTGAAAATTCAGAGGCAGTTGGAAAAGGATTTTTAAATTACAATTTCTGTGAAGCACTTGAGTCTAGAAAGACACAAACAGGCAAAAAGGGACAAAAGCCAAGTTAAAGAAATCTGATGAAAAACTCTAACTAAAGTCTACATCTCAACATAGTAATGTCAAAGCAATGTGAGCTGAGGCTCACAGGGCTGAATGAAGCCTTTGCTAATTGTCATCGTTATCCTTCCTGCAGCATTCCCACATGAAAAGCTATTTTTCAGCCTGGACTCAGCAGAGCTCCTAAGTACCTGCTGAACCCAGCCAGATCAAAACTGGACACAAAATAAGTTCTCATTCCATTAAGGCCTCATGAAGCTCACTGCAGAAGTGACCTAGTGAAGTTTTATGGTTTGTTCCACACATGAGGTTAAAGCTCTTCCTTATCCAAAACCAGCCCAAACCATGAATTTAATCCACCTCAGCAAAGTGCCTGGTGCTGTCAGGACCCTGCCTGCACACAGCACTGAAGACAGCCCCACACTGCTTTGTCTACTCTTAGCAGAACCAAGGAATTACAGCTTCTTACCCATTGCACTGAAAACTTCTCCCGCAGACAAGCTGGCATTCTAAAGCTTGGTTTTACTGGGCACTGGTCCTTCTCTCTGCTCTGAAAGGCACACTGAATAATAATTTAAAAAATAAAATTTTAAAAAAATCCTGCTCTAAGATATTTCCCAGTGAAGTTCACTGTGGAGTAGTAAAGGAACATTGAGATCAGAATGGAAATAGCAGAAGGACAGGGTTTTTTTTTTTTCACTTGACTGACTCCACCCTTTGCCAGAATGAGATTTTGGGACATAATGGCTGGAATAAAGTGCTGTCAGTGCAGCCTCTGAGGCCACCCACTGCTGGCACAAGGCAGTTTGAGGACAGCTTTGTGCTCCTCTAACCTGATTTCACACTGGGGCAGCTCAGGAGCTCCTCTGTGCTATGTCTGCTGCCAAGAGATGCTCCTGGAAGAAAGGGATGCAGGAGTAACTCATCACCTTCTGCCAGGACACACCAACAAGAAGGGACTGTCCAGCAGATTTTTTTAGCAGCTCTTACACGAGCATTTCTTGAGGCAAAGCTGAACACCATGGAAATACCAGCAGCTTTCAGGGTAATTTGCAAACTCAAGCAGCTAACCCAGATGTGATGTTAAAGGCCCTCCATGTCTGACAAGTGAGGCTTTATTAGAAACAGTCTTCATGAGGACTGCTTGAATTCACTCCCAGGGTTCTTTGGTCTCACAGTTTTATAGAAAAAAAATCATCTCCTTTATATTATAACACTCAGAAATCCACTTTCAGCACAGGAGCAAATACTGACTTACACTCATGCTGTCTCAAGTAGGTGCTTGCCTTTTTCCAAACAAATTCACCTGCAGTGACTTTAAAGCAGTAACAAGGCTCCCAGGGAATGCTGGATATGCATGTGATACATGCCAGTGCATTTTAGGAAAGTGGTACAGATTATGGAGATTAGAGGATAATAAAATGAAGAGAAATAACTCCTCATCTGAGTCTTCAAAGGAACTACTGAGGAAAAAAAAATGTGGAGAGACTCCAGCCTCATAGTAATTCCCTTCCATTCTGCATTTGGCATCAAGTTCTTTCTGATTTCTTTACTCAGGCACATTTTCCCTCAGGGGGAATTCATTACAGTTAGAACACTGCCCATGATTTCATCATAGGTATTTATGGAGTTAATCATACTCACATCTCTCAAGGCATCTGTTGCTGTGCTTTGGTAAATCCCTAATTATCCCTGCAGGACAACAGTGTCAATCCTGAGCCCTCCTGCAGGAAAGGAGATGTTCATATTCATATTCACATTCATATCCAAGGAAAGGAGATGTTCTTTAGGTGTGACCAGCACAGGCTGCCTGGCACCACAGTGGGCAATTTGTAGTGCACAGCAGAACTCTTCTGGTGTCTTCATCTCCTGAATCTTTTCCTCTGTGTGTGCCTGCTGGATTTCCTCACAAGGAAAACAGGGGAGCCTTACTGTGAGGAACATCCAGCAGCAGTCCACTTTAATTCCATTTTAATTACTTTTTTTCTGGCAAACTGATCACACTGTAGCACAAAGCTAAAGGTTTTAGCCCTGGTCTTCCCTCACCACTAAACTGCTGCAACTCAGTAATGCCACCCAGGCAAAAATCTGGCTCAAACTGAGCTAATTCAAATTAAAGAAGTAAGAAACCACAGCACAGCAGCACTTCTCAGCAGACTCCAGGTTTTTTTCCCACAGGTATCTCTGTTTGTCCATCCAACATGTATAAACTTGCCTCCTGATGTGGATGCTGCAGTTTGGAAACAACACTTGGCCTGCACAGTGAGCTCAGGGCATTTCTAATTAGAGTCTAACCATGTGTTTTAAAACACTGTTGTAATAAATCCTGCAGCTGCAGATTCAATATTTCATGAAGGCAGGCATGACCTCGTAAGACAGAGTTTGAGGGGGAATTTTGCTCTTAATTGAGTTCTGTAATAAAGCATTTCAGGGAGAAAGAGGACAAGCCTGCAAGCTGGATTTGATCCTTCACTAGGAATGGGAATAATTCAGCATGCAGGAAAGGAATTCCTTGATTCTAAGCAACATCTTTACAGAAAGAATTCCTCTAGACTTTCTCCAGTCTTAAGCATCACTTTATAGATTCTGGTACCATGAGGAACTCCATCTACAGGAGAAACACAGAAATTTTACATTTCACACAGAGCAGCTGGGGAATTCCAAATGATCATTTGTACTGTGAGGGCTTTGTTCTATTTGTACTGTAGGGACCTGTCTGCAGTGTGCAACAGCAAAATCAATCCTGCCTTTGCACAGCAGGTACAGATTGGAGGGAAATGTTTAAATACCATCTTTGGGTTCTGCAATAAAGAGAGAAAGCAGGGCCTACATCCCAGGAAAGCCTTTTTGCAGGAGTGCAGGTGAAGCATCTGGTGTGGTGCCCAGGGAACACAAACAGCCTGACCATCTGGAGGAGCTCAGACCCACAAAGCCACATCTGGGAGAGCTCACACCTCTGTGAAGAATCAAACTTCAAAACCCGTGTGCACCTTGAGTTAGCAAAACAGTGAGACTGTAGCAGTGACCAGCAGAGAAGGACAGACACATCCAGCAAGCACATTGCTCCTCCCCAGGAACAGCTTTCTGGGGGAGCCCACCAGGAGGGAAGAGGTGAAGGCAATCTAACTGGTTTGGATTGTACAAGCAATATTTAGTTAAAATTACTGCATGAAAGATCAGCTTGCCTATCCATGCAAAGATGAGACCAAGGCTGGAGCCCCATTAAGGATCTGTAGTGAGAACCTGGCTCAAAATCCATCCACTCTCAGTAACCTTCTCACACACACCATGAAAACCTTGAACACTTTTGCAACACAAACAGTAAAACCTGTTTAATTGCCATGCCAGCTTTCAGACTTTCCCAGCAGGCTTGACAAAACTAGGAATCAACAAAATAAAACAAGCTAGGGAGTGGCTCTAACTAAATGCCAGTTACAGCACGAAGAAATTCAATCTGCAGGAGCAAGTAACAGCTTCTGCTTCTTCTACTTCTTCTTCCTTCTTCTTCCTCCTTTATTCTTCTTGCTTCTTCTTCCTTACTCTTTCTTCCTTCTTCCTCTTTCTTCCTCCTCCTTCTTCCTCCTCCTTCCTCTTTCTTCCTCCTCCTTCTTCCTCTTTCTTCCTCCTCCTTCTTCCTCCTCCTTCTTCCTCTTTCTTCCTCCTCCTTCCTCTTTCTTCCTTCTTCTTCTTCCTCTTTCTTCCTTCTTCTTCCTCCTTCTTACTCTTTCTTCCTCCTTCTTCTTCTTTCTTCCTTCTTCTTCTTCCTCCTTCTTACTCTTTCTTCCTCCTTCCTCTTCCTCCTTCTTACTCTTTCTTCCTCCTTCCTTTTCCTCCTTACTCTTTCTTCCTCCTTCCTCTTTCTTCCTTCTTCTTCTTCCTCATTCTTCTTCTCCTTCTTCCTCTTTCTTCCTTCTTCTTCTTCCTCCTTCTTCTTCTCCTTCTCTCTTCTTTTTATTTTTATTCCCTGCTGGTTTTATGCTTAAGACTAAAATAGCCAATATATATTTAATGCATGGGATCCCTGCAGTGATATGTACTTGATAATACTTGACACCAAGGGCCTGGGCTAAGTCTCATCAGCAACAATGATTGTTTACTAGACACAAATATCCCACAGGTGTGAAATGAAAACCTGCACAAGGGACACAGAGAAAAAAAAAAACCAAAACACTGTCCTGGGGAATCACAAGGCAAAGGCACAACTGTGAAATCATTCTGGCAGACCCTGGCACAGCTAATAACATGATCCTTTCAATCACACACGTTAGAGTCTTCGTGGCATCTGGAATTTGTTAAAACTCCCAATCTGCCACTTCATTCTGAGGACACGAGGAGGAAGGAAGCTTTACTCTGCCCATACCTTGGCTCAGCAGCATTTCTCACATCTTTTCCAGCATTTTAGCTAAAATACCAGGCAGGTATTAGGGAGCCAGCAAGGAGGAGAGTAATTTCTGTTGCTCACACACATCAGGGGACAGCAGCCCAGGCATGCCAGGGAAAATAGCATTTGTGAGATTCCACACCAACACCTCCAGAAACACAGCAATTGTGATTCAGGTGCAAAGGTAAACCACTGGAACCATTGAAATGAACCCTGCATTGCTGAAATGCCAGCTGTGCAAAACTGCTGATATTTCATTTCCATAGATACACTGCATCTGGTGTTTATGGCTTTGTGTTGCTGCCAGAAAGCCCCAGGAGCTTTGGCCTGGGAGCCAGGCCCAGTGTCTACCAAGTCAGTGGGACTGCTGTGGATACACAAAGATCCAATATTGCTCTGATTTAAAGCTTTTGGGCAGATTTTTCAGAGGCTTTTGTTTTATTTATAGCTGGCACGTGTGGAGAGAAATAAAGCAGTCATTTAACATGCTGTGCCACTGCGAGCCTATTTCTTCCAGTTTGGTATTTCAATATCTCATTTTGAAGCACAGAGAGTTGGAAATCCAGTTATTTCTAGGTAAACATCCATTTTGGGACAGAGAGAGGTTCAGGAAGGGAGTGCCCCTCCATTAAGAAGGGAAAAGGCCAGATAGAGTTTTGTCACAAAAACGTGACACTATTTATGCAGATGGTCATTGTCTCTGTTACAGCCATGGAACATTTAAGTGAATTTTCTTCTCCCACTCCTTATGGCACAGGTTCTTGCCCTTCTGTTACAGAAAGCTCTGATGTGTCAATGGGGATGCCCCAGCTATTCTGATCCTTCAGGTTTTAAGGTTTTCTTCCACTGGAAGGGATGCTCTCCATCCCTCCCTACAGAAAATCCAAAGAATTCTGATCATTAAATTGCTGAAAGAGAAAAAAAATTAAAATAGGAGGCTGCAGTCTAACAAAAATCAAACAGAATTAGTAAAAACAAAGAGTTTCTCTTCAGGCAATATTTTAAGTGCCTGCACAGACAAAAATATCAAACAAAAGTGTGCACAACTTCATTTTGTGGGGACATGCAGGATGCCGGGCCATCTGTTGAAAATGGAAGGCTGCCAAATATCACAGAGTCACACCTTGACTCTGGAAGCTGAGCCTACGTGGCAAATCCATACATTTCTTGTGGTGTCTGCATGCTATCAGACCAGCCTTTCCTTTCCCTGCTCCTCAGTTTTACACTTTCCTGGCTGCTAAACTGGATTGCTTCAGTTTTTACAAGGGCAGAGCCCAATTCTGCAAAATAGCTTTGGCTGCTGCAGAGTTTCTGGCAGGACATCTGGCTGCATGCTTGAAAGTTTTCAGAATTGGGGAACATAAGACAAGTAGTATTTGGAAGATCAGGGTCCCCACTCAAAGCCACTGGCACCAGGAAAAAGCATAACATTGTGTTAGTTCAGAAAAAAAATTCTTCCATCTTTCATTCAGAAAGAGTAATCAAAAGGAAAATCCTTAAAGGCTGGACTTTTACACACCATCAACTTATACCATGAAAAATGCCTTGAGACTTCCATGAATAGCTGACTTAATCAAAACTCTGCCATACTTTTTAATTCATACTTTTAATTCATATGTGTCTAAGTAGTTGAGAGTATGGGATGAGTTTCCCTAACTTGAAGAGTGGTTATTCAGGTCAGGACCAAGGTAACAACAGTAAACCAAAATTCCTGGCAATCTCACTGAAAAATCTCATCCAGATTCCTCACCTTACCCCTGTCTATAACAGAGAACTTTAGGAAGATATTGGCTAAACAGTGCAAAAGTCACCATTACAGTTGCTGAGCCCAAAAGGAAATAATTTCCAGCACCTACTGGCAATTGGCAAGGCAACTGATACAGACTGCACTTTTTTCAGTTCAGAAACCCATCCAACATTAATGCTGGCTTTCATAAAGTTTCCTCAAATACAAAAATGATCCTTAAACTCTTCTATAATTTCAGTTGTTTTTTTAATGCAGATTCCTGCTGGCATACCCATGTTTGGAGAAGTCCTTAAGAAAATATCTGTTGTCAATACCACAGCATTCATCATCTCAAAAGCCAAATGGATTTCTCAGAACTCCTGCCTGTTTAGCCATCTTTCTCTGCAGTCCTCCCAGCGGGATAGAATGAAATTAAATTTAAACTAGGAGGCTTTAAATTATTTAGTTGGGGATAATTGAGTTTGGAAAGTCATACTGGAGCATGATCACGCCGGGAAGAAGCTGAACATGATTTGAGGTGGGGGAGCAGAAGTGAGCTGACATGCCTGGCTCAGTGAAGATGTCCCTGGGGGCTTGGAACTCTGTGGTCTTTAAGTTCCTTTCCCACCCGAATCAGCTTATAATTCTATTTCACATTAGGTGCAGAAAATTTCTCATAGTAAAAGGCACAAGCTGCTCTCTTCCATTCTGGTTGCACAGAAAATAATCTCCTGCACGCCTAAGGATGGCATAATTTTATTTTTTTTTTTCTCGAAGGAATCAGGCCCTAAGGTGATTGAAAAGGGGGCCTATATTTTCCAAATAAAAGAAGCACAAGAAGAAGTTGGGTTTACACTGTTAAATTATTGTGATTCTATGAAACCTCCAGTAAGGGACAAAGCTGACTCGGTTAGAACGGCTGGGCTGGTCTCACCATAGCTTTTAACTTCAGAGCAGCGCACAGAGATTTCCTTGAGGAAAAGGTATTTCCTGGCTCGGTTACACCTGCATCTCTCGTAAAATGAATCATTCATATTCACTTTAAGTGGCAGCACAGAACGCTCACCATTCCTTCACTCCTCCCTCACTCTCTGGCCGTCACCGAGGACCATCCTCTCCCGGATTTACCTAGATGGAAATAGAGCGGTTTTACAGCAGCTTTCCTCGGGGCAACACTCCCGTTACCTTCTCAGAAAACCACACCCTGCCCTCGCAGAGCAGAGGGGGAAATAAAATAAAATAAAATAAATCCTCTTTTTTACTCTGACTGACCCGAAACGAAGCAAAGCGATGGCGAGTCTGAGGGGAGCCGCAGGCACCGGCGGCTCCGAGCACGGGGACTCGCTGCCCAGCGGGCTCCACTCCCCGGTGAGCTCGGGGTCCATCCCCGGGGCGGAGGCTCCGCTTCCCCCGCCCCAACCCCGGCATCGCTCCCGCCCCAAACCCAGGGATTTCCCCGGCTCCATCCCGGCTCCTCTCCCCGGCGGGCCCCAGCGCGCCTGCGCGGCTCTGAGGCGCCATGGCGCGGCCTGAGGGGCCGCCGACTCTGCCTGAGCCCCTGAGGCGGCGGCTCGTCTCCTTCAGCAGCTCCGTGTTCAGCGACAGCGCCCGCACCGCGCTCGGAGATGTTCCCCGAGCCCCCCCGGGCTTCCCGGGATACCGCGCAGGTACCGCGCCGGGACCCGCAGCGCTCGCTGGAGCTTTGTCTTTATTCGGCTTTGTCTTTATTTTGAGCCTGCCTGTGGTGGGGAGCGATGGCTGCGCCCGTCGTGTCGCCCGGTGGAACTTGCACGCCCTTTTCAAAGCGGGAGTAGCCATGGAAATGGGCGCAGTACGCCCACACGGAAGGGCCGTGATGATTTCAGCCGATAAATCCATTCTAAGGCGGTCAAATTGATCAAAAAGACGTTCTTATCTCAAGACAGGAGTTCCCACTTCCTTTGCGTAGTGACACTGCTAATGCTGACTAGTTCTTCATTTCATTTAGCAAACATTTCACAAATAGCTTCTATCTTTAGTCTTTTTTCCTTCACTGGCCTGTTTGGAGAATGCTCCTCTGTTAGTATCAAAACCACCAAAACCAGTTGCAAATTACTGGACATCAGGATTTCAAAAATTAAGTTTTACACGTACATAATCTTGGTGAGTTGCCGTAGCAACTGGCCATTGCAATGCTGTCTGACTTTTCCATTAATTTTAGCAATCCCAGCAAATAAGCATTAATTTAATTTAGGGTAAGAAAAATTAATTAGAATTGGCTTATATTGCTTAAACCTTCATCCAAACACAGTTTTAGAACTTGCACAGAATTTATAAATAGCATTGCTATGTCAAGGAAACCTTTAACATTCCTAAACATTATGATCACAATTGAAATTAGAACTCTTGGCATCTCTGTTTTTAAGTAATTTTTTCCCTAAATCTGACCTGGTCTATTATAAAATTGTAAGTACAGAATTTACTGCCCAGATGTTGGAGTTCTTTTCTCTACGTTGCATTGTGTGAATGCATTTTGTTCTCTCCAGACTTGAAAGGATGAGCTTTAGTTTGACACATATTTGAAACTGTTATCTCTTAAGAATCAGACAAATTGCTGGCTTCCATCCAAGTGTCTGTTTAAATAAAAGGTTGAAAATTAGGAGTGGGCCATGAAAGCCTGCTCTCTTGAGCTAACCTCAGTCAGAGATGGTGGAGTAAGCTAAAAGCCA
>JANPWX010000314.1:447915-479185 GCA_024734555.1 Trochalopteron elliotii
TTGGCTTAGTTCCAGTTCTAACTACCAAGTCAGTGTGGTGTGATTTCCCCAGACAGAACAGTAACAAAATTAGAGCCATTAAAAAAATAGGTTTACATCACTGAAAGGCAGAACTTTTTTTTTTGTTCCCCAAGCCAAGGCAAATACCAGGGTTCTCTCATTCCTGTTATGTGCATTAAATTCTATCTTCTGCAGTTATGGTAGTGGCTAAAAGTTCACTTTTTCTGTCAAGAAGTGATGGAGATCAAATGATAAAATAAATCTTTCATCCAGATCCTTTGAGGAGGGCAAGAATTGTCAGTTTTGAAAGCTGGCACAAGCCTGCAAACTGCTCAAAGGATGGGAAGGAAGATGAGTCTAACATGAAAAAGGCACATTATGCTTCAAGCTGTTGAATATTTAAAGCTTACAGAATCCCAGGTGAGAAAAAAGGCATTAGCTTTTGTTTTAACCAAAATGGTTCATTTTCCTTTCAATCCATGAATGAATGGGACAAGGAATTACACTAAGTCTGCTTTTCATTTAGTTATTATAAAGCATATGTTATCAGAGCACATACCCCTTTGTTTTTAAGCAAATTACCTTCTTGGATTGCTTTTTGCACAGAAAGAGTGGATTTCTCTAAGAGTGTCTTTTAACAGTTAATATAAAACATTTAGAGCCCTGTAATCAGAGCCTGAGAGGGAGACAGGTTTAAGCAGAAGTTACATCATTTCAAAAACACTTTTCCAGCATTAGAAAATCCTTATTAAAACATTTTTAACTGATGCAAGGGGAACATTGGACATATTTTTAATGTCAACCACAGTTGCACTACTGGAGAATGCTAAAAACAGGGCTGAAGGAAGGTTTTTAACACTAAATACATAAAATACAACATGAAGCTGAAAAAGCCAACCATGCACCAATGCTGGCTGCAAGGAACTGGCCTCCAGGCTAAATCCATAACTCAAAGTCCTTGCTTTTAGTGCCAAAGAAATGAAGTATTTGGAAGATCAAATTGCCAATGCAAGACAGCTCTCTGGAGACACAAGGACACAGATTTTTGGGGATGGGGAGGAGGAGGAGAGGGAAGCAAAATTAAGAAAAACACTGTCAGTAGTGGAGTTGTCTGGAAATGCTAAAGGTAGAAACCAGCCCGTGAGGTAAATCTTCAGTAACATATTTAATAAACACAAGATGTCCACCTACACTCTGCTCAGGCTTCCTAACAGATCTGCTAGTCTATTTTTAATTTTATAATTATCAGTTCTAATTTTGCAATGAAGCTTCCCTTCAGTTTCCAAATTTCTCAAGAACTGGTGAGACAACAAGCAAGCAGAAAAAAAAAAAAAAATACACCAGTAGAACATGAGAATTCAAGATTCAGCAGAGCAAATATTTGGGCAGTGATGGGGGTTGGTGGCTTTCCTCTCCTCTGGAGAATAGATGAAAATCAAAATGAAAGGAAGGAAGCCAAAACCACTGGAAACACGTGGGAGTTCACTGAGCAGCATCCAGACAGTTCTGAACACAAGCTGTACAAGAATTTGTCCCAAGAACACCCCTAAAAGTATTTTTTGATGCTCTAGATTGCTACCAGCAGCTCTCCCTTCACAATCAAGATCTTTGAAACAGGAACAGAAATCAGTTTCTTTTATTTCATGAAGTTTGCTGTCAGGAAAGGCCAACAGCCAATTTTAAGGGAAACTTGTACCAATGTATTTCCTTTAACTGAATAAAAGAAATTAGGAATGGGCACATTATCTGAAAATGCTCCATTTTAGGTTACTGATCAATTTGCAGATGAGAGGAGTATTTTGTGATCAAGGCCATAGCTGGCAAATGGGTAATACCTGAACTTGGCCTGTGTCCCTTGTCTAAAATAGGCTTTGTGAAAGGATTTCTCTTTTTTTAATAGTTTCAAGACTTTCAAGAAGGAGAAATTAAATTCAGAAGAGGCTTCAAGTGTGTACCTTACTTAAGCAGATCTGATAAAGCAGACACAAGATAAGACATAGATTTGATAGAAAACAGACAACTGATAAAAAAAAGAAGGTACAGCATTAACCTTTCCATATCAACAGCTCACTCCTCACAATTGCTGAAAGAATTGCACCCAGAGGAATGAGATCATGCATTTCATTCTTGCCTTTGTGTCTTACAAACTGGATTTGACTTTAATGTGGATCTTTAAAATAGTTGATGGAGCAGGTAGAATTGGCATCACTGCACAGTCTGATGAGAGGGCTGATAGCTGGGAAAGGCTGCAGAGGTCATTTATTTGGAAAAACAAATTTGGTTTCTCCAGGACAAAGGTCAGATAGCAACAATTAAAAAGAACTTTGTTCAGTGCTTCAAATAAAGCAAGGATAATAGAGGTTTGCTATAGGAGGCAGGCAAAGCTGTATGGAAGGGTCAGCTGATAAGAGCAAGAAGAATTTAAACTATAATGGAATAAATAGGTTCAAGAAGTGTAACACTGAGAGAAAATGTGTATGTTGATGATTGGTGCCACCAAAGTTGCCCCCCGGGTACATGAAGGAGAGAATTGATTAAAAGAAAATAAATGTGAAAATTTACCAGCTTGAGATCTTTGGGGATTCAGCAGAAATGTTGTTCAGCCTACAGCACACAGTTCCACATTCATTAAATACATGCAACTTTGGCAGTTTCTTATGGGAAAAAAAAAAAAAAGGCACTTTTTCTTCTTGGGATGGCCCAAGGTTTGAAACTAATATAGTCCCTGGGAAGCATTTACTGGCTAAGATACATGAGCACAACAGAGAAACTGTAAAGAGAAGTGAACAAATCTGGCAGGTAGCTGCAAGAACAGCCATGCCAAGGCCTGTGGCTTCCCTGGTGAATTTGGGAAATATTAATGACTTCCTTGAGAGCTGCCTTGAGCATCCAGTATTAGGGCAGGAGGTCCTGCAGTCTGTGAAATAAGGCACTGCTGTTCTTTAAGGGGTAGAAAAGACCCTTCTGTGTTCACACTGGTAGGTCCCAGGCTGTTCCCAAATAAAATAATCAGGAAAAAATGCCTGAGCACACTCTCAATGTATTGAAAAATCATTTCATAATGATTCAATTTAATAAATTTAATAATTCAATGAAAAAATGTGTTGAAAAACTGAAAATCAGCTGAATTCATGAGGGTGAGAAGAATATCAGAGAGATTCTGATCATCACTTGTTCTGCTGGAGCTTTGAGAGCCTCTCAGCCCTGCCTGTGTCAGTCCAGAGGGATTCCTACCACTCCACGTGTTTGAGCTCCTGTTTCAGTTCCAGAAAGGATTTTAGCATCTCCCCTCTCTTTCTTTGGCCTTTTGCACAGGAAATACAGAATTTGTCACAAGATTAAAGCTTGCAAGAGCAAGATGCTTGAGTACCTTGAGCAGTATATAAATGTAATAGCCAAATAGTATATAAATGTATTTTATATTTATGTATTTTGTATTTATATTTATAGTATATAAATGTAATTATTTATATATATAAATATATAGCTAAAGGGCTCTGGTGTTTGGCTTTTGTTGCTTGCTTTTAGAACACTTTTAAAACACCTTGATTTGAAGCAAATTCTTACCACAACCAGAAATGCAACAAATCTTCCTTTTATAAAGCAGCTGGGAGTAGGTGAACAGCAAGTCTTTGAGCATCTTCATTTTGAAAATCCTGGAGGAACCTAAATCTCACTCCTTTTTTCTTTCTTTCTTTCTTTTTTTTTTAATTTCCAAATGATTTGTCATGGTTAGCAAAGCATGTATAAAAACATGGGGTGGGGAAATATTTTGAAGCTGCTCCTTTTTCCTAAGTAAAACTACATTTAAAAAAAAAAATAAATTCTCAAACCCCACCAGACACTCAGGAGTGGGTGTCAAGGTGATAATAAAAGGACAATGCCTTTTTTTTAAGGACATACTGATAAGGCAGCAGCAAAAGGATTAACCAGGCTGGCTGTAGTCAGGGATAGTGAAATGTGACACAATAAAAACTCAGTTATTGAGTCAGGGACAGCCCTTTGAACACAAAAGACTGAAATGAAGAAAAGCTGTGGGTTGCTTTGTTCTTGAATATGATTTTTTTTTTTTTGGCAGAAGCATGAAATATTACAGTGACAACAGAGATTGGATAATAAGAATAAAAACCCAACTGAGGAAAACCCTCTGAGGGTTTATTCAGGATGCACTGAAGGAGTAATTTATTTCTAAACATCCCCTGCAACACAACAACCCAGAGGTGTGAGTAGGGTGGGACACACTGGGCTGTGTTTGCATTTCTCAGTGCAACTTTCAATTAGAGAGTGATGAAATCTCTGGAAAAGACTGGAAAGGACCTCTGAGGTCATGGAGTGCAGCTGATAACCCAGCACTGCCAGCCCACCACTAACCCGTGTCCCAAGGCAGTTTTTGTACCCTCCCAGGGACAATGACACCACCACTGTCCTGTTCCACACCCTGACCCCCTTTTCAGGGAAGAGATTTGCCCCAGTATCCAATCTGAACCTCCTCTGGCACAACTTGAGGCTNCTTTTAGAAATATCTTCTGTGGTGTTTTCAGCCAGCAGAGGGGCAGGGCAGGTTTTCCCCTTGTTAGCAATATGAGAAATCCCAATTGTAATATCTAGTCCTTGTTATCCTCAATGGTTTCCTGCTATCCCTCATTTGTTGGCATAATTTAGCACATCTTCAGTGCAATATATCTTTCACATGTGCAACCCACCCTTAAGAGAGCCATTTTGGCTGATTAAGTTCAAACTGTTGCACTTATTCAGCCACGTGCAGATATTTTCCTCCATCCCTATTTCTCCTTCCACCTCTGAGCAAAGCCAGAGCACTGCATTTCCCAAAAAGAAGCTGAAAACACCCAAATCCACAATCACAGACCCCCACACCAACAAGAACTAGGGGGAAAAATTAAAGTTCACATGCCCCAAACAAACTAAGGCATGGCTAAGCTGAATAATTTCAAGGACAGATCTGAAATGCACATAACCAGCACAAATATTTTGATGATCTCAGTCAAGAGACTCCACCTCTCTCCCTCTTCAGGGCCACAAAGTTAGGTCACTGCAAAAACATTTTGGGCTGAAGTACTCCAGCAGGAGAATGCACCCTTCCTCGGGGTTTTAACTGCTGAAGCCTTATAAAGCAAAAACATTTATAAACAAAACTGGGATGGAATCAGTGTGGGCAGTAGGAATTTTTTAAAATATTCTCTTTTAAGGCTAACTATGAGAACTTAACATTACCTTCAGGGTGCTTTTAAGCCTGAGATACACTTAATGCACAACTGAGGACAGATTTTTTTTTTTTTTTTTCCTTGTGAATATTGAATCCTAAAATTCATTGGAAAATTGAAAGCAGGCTTGGAAGTGGGGGAAAAGTGTCTGGTGGTGCACATCCCCTTGGTCCCAGTGCCCATGCCATGGCTGATGGACACACAAGAATCTGAGAGTGGGGCAGAGCTATAATTACATTTCTGTGACAGTAATTACATGCATTTCACACAGTTTAGCTGATGTCATGTGGCACAATAGGTGCTGTGAAGAATACTCATTTATCAAGTAATTTATTGCGTAATAATTAACAGCTAATCACTTGTGAGTTAAGATGCTCTGGGAACAGACCCAATTCCTCCTTCCAGGAAATCTGACTGTTTAGAGAGTGTCCCTCAGCCCTCAAAAGCCTCCATCTCTCTGCAGAGGCCCTGCTGGCATGCACAGACACCTGCAGGTGACCACTTTGTGTGTGGCAGCAGCTCCAGCAGAGAAATCAAACCCTCAGCTGATCTCCTCTGGGATGGAGAACAGGCTTTTAGACCAGGCTAGAGGAAAAATGCCATCCCTGGGCCTCATTTCTCTGCTCTGCCTCATTAATTGGAAGCAGTCACAGATGTATCTCCACTTAGTCACTCATTTGAGGGAGTATCACTGAGCCAGTCAACAAAACACTGCTAAAATTTTCTGCACTGTGGCAAAACCCACTTTCTCCAGGGGTGACTGTCCCTGGTTTGTGGTTAAATTACACATTCATGCCAGATATTCAAAGCACACTCCCACATTTTCACTCCAGTAGCCTGTTGGGGTGTCCTCCTAAATCCATTTCACACAAGGACATCTGAGCCTCTGGAGGCTCCCTCAGTGTGACAGTGACCTCAGCAATACCCCAGCTTCCACCAACTGGCAGAGTTATGGGCAGGAAAAACACAGGAGCAGTGTCCAAGTAAGCACCCACATCCCTTTCCCAGCTCTCTTCTTGTTATAGGAAAGAAAACCAAACTCATGTCCAGCATCTCCCCTCACAGCAATTCTCTCCACAGGTTTTGTTGCTTTCACTACCAGCCATTGACTGAGATGTCTCCCATTTTTCTTGGCTTTTCTGATTAAGTACATGGAAAAAGAACAAGGGGTCTCCCACAAGGAACTGCTTTCATGTTTTCTGCCCTAGCTTGATGGTTCATATCCAAGATCTCTGGGGCTAGATGAGGTTTGCCCTCCCTGCTTTAAAATCCAGGGGAAAAACCAGCCAGATGAAGCTGAAGGAGCTGGGGAGATTGTGTTCAACCAGGCTTAGTAAATGTCTTTAAAAAGAAAAAAAAAAAATCAGCTGAGGTAAAAATACTGTTCTTCACCTGCATGTCCCAATTTCTAAGTAAATCCCAGACCCTCTGAAACCTCTGCACACACCTCAGTCACACAGCAATAATGCATGAGAGAACAGTTCCTGCTGAAAAGAAAAAAAACATTTGTGGTGGCCTATAAATCATCAGAGTGTGTCATTTCATCTGGCCAAGGGCTGTGAGCAGGCAGAGCGCTGCACAACGAGGTGACAAATTCATTTTGGATGTCAGAAGCAGCAGAGCTTCCAGTCAATCTCTGGACTGACCAAACTCAGGTTTACAGATCCAGCACATTTGTCTTGTTTTATTGTCTATTAATTCATCCCACAGCAGATGAAAGAGGAGAGCAGAGGGAAGGAATTTTGGGACAGAGTGCCTGCTTAGCAAGTTAACTGGTGACACAAAGCTGGGAGCTGTGGGTGACACCCCAGGGTGCTGTGAGCCCTTCAGAGGGACCTGGACAGGCTGAGATGGGCAGGGAAGAACCTCCTGAAGTTCAACAAGGACAAATTCAGGCTCCTGCACCTGGGGAGGAACAATCCCAGGCTCAGGAAGTTCCACATGAACATGAGGAAGAGGTTCCTCACTGTGCAGTGCCCCAGCACTGGGACAGACTGCCAGGAGAAGGTGTGGAGTCTCCCTCACTGGGGATATTCAAGAACCATCTGGACACCATCCTGTGCCATGAGCTCTGCCATGACCCTGCCTGAGCAGGGAAGTTTGACCAGATGATCCACTGTGATCCCTTCCAGCCTGGCCCATCCTGGGATTCTGGGATGGCAGCCCCTCTCAATTCAACTGGGAGATCAGGAAAGGAGGGATGGGGCTGTTGCTAAAGCCAGCTTGGAGATCACAAGGCAAAACAGTTTCTTTAGACTGACAGGAAAATAAAAAGCAACACTATTTGGGACTGAAATGGTGGGTTTTTATAACAGGGGAAAGCCCTGTTAACTACTGCTCACAGTGGGCTTGGGCTCTGGCTCTATCCTGCTGTTTCACACACAGATCACACACATACCTTGGGTGCTTCCAATAAAAGCCTGACATCCCTCCCAGGCACAGCCATGAGGGGCAGGTGCTGTCACTTCACATAGAAGGATATTAAAGCTGTATTAAAGGAGCTGGCTTCCAACAGAGGAGCACAGTGTGAGGCTCACCTTGCTCCTGGAAAAGCTGGAAAGAAAGCAGAAGCATCCATCTGCTCATCAGGTGCTTGGCTTTGGGATCCAAACCTTACCTAATTGGGAGGGAGAAGATTTGGCAACCTGAAGAGCCCCCCAGCCCCCTTTGTGGATCCAAGAAGGGAAAAGGGGAGATGGTGACTGACCAAATCCAAGGCCAGGATAATGACAGTATTATTTTAGCCCCTGCTGCTTTTCTTTGATCTCAGCGAGGAAACAAGCACACTCCGTGCAAACACATTAATGGTTTCTTTCTCTTTACAATGGAAAATTACACCCACTTATCTGCCTCCTAGGGAGATGTTTGCATTTAATTCTCTGCTATTTACAAAATACTTTGAAAGCCATGCATAGAAAATGGTTGCTAAGAGGTGATTGCTCCACGTGTGTCAAAAGGAAACAATGATCTGGATGGCTTCGAGAGATCAATTTGTCTGTTTCGGTACCCAAAAGTGGATGGCACGAAACAGAGCTGAAATGAGCTGCTGTTTGCCTCACCTATCTCTGCAGAGCCCCATCAGGACCAGCTAATTTTGGATGAGCCTGTTCTGGGAGAGCAGCACAGCCACCCCTTGCCAGAGGGGCACGGCAGCTTCCAGCCAAGCACGGAGGATGTTTGTTCCTTTATCACCTCAGTGCACACAACGTGCTCTCAACAACCCCGGCATTTATAGTGCCTCAATCTGTGCTCAATCTCGCCAGTCTCTCCTTGGGCAAATCCCCCTCTGCACTGCAAATGTTGCTTCTTCAAAGTTCAGCAGCTGAGATAAAGGAACTCCCCCCCCCCTTTTTTTTTGTGCGTGTGGTGGAAGACGAAGAATAATTATCCTATGGAAGAAAGACCCCCAGATCTCCTTTTGACCCCCAATCTGTGCTGAATCTCGCCAGTCATTCCTTTGGCAAATCCCCCTCCGCCCTGCAAATGTGGCTTCTTTACCAGTTCAACAGCTGAGATAAAGAAACTGCCCCTTTCTTTTTTTGTGCGTGTGGGGCAGGAGGATGGAAAAGAGTTATCTTAGGGAAGAAAGACCCTCAGAACCCTTTTTGACCCCCAATCTATGCTGAATTTTGCCAGCCACTCCTTGGGCAAATCCCCCTCCACCCTGCAAATGTGGCTTCTTTACCAGTTCAACAGCTGAGATAAAGGAACTTTTCTTTTTTTGTGAGTGTGGAGGAGGAGGATGGAAAAGAGATATCCTAAGGAAAGACCCCGAGGTCACCTTTTGACTTCTTCACCAGTATCCTCACCTGCAGCAAAACACAGCAGACTCATTTTCAACCCCTTCTAAGCTGCCCCTGCAGAGCAAACCCTGAGCTGGGCATATCCATGTGCAAAATCCGTCCTTCAGCCCTCACCTCCACAGCACATCCTGCCCAAAACTGCTCGGCAAGGGCCGGGAGATCACCCCGGGGAGCGGCACTGAAGGGACCTGCGGCAGCCGGGGACCCCCAGCCCCACCTCGGGCAGCATCTCTGCATCCAGCGCCCTTCCCGGGGTTTTGGCGGCAGACAGCTCCCTCCAGTGGGGCATCTGCCACCGCACCACGGAACTCCGGTGGAAATTCGCCTCAAAAGACAAACGCAGAACTCACCAGGCTCCAGGAGAAGCTGGGAAGGCACCTGTGCTTTACATCCGCCGCGGTGGTGGGGCTTTGTGCAGCCAGCAGCCATGCAAGCACCAAAAATGCTGTCCCCATCCATTCAGTGAGTGGGACTGCACCTGCCATAACCTGACCAGGCTTCTCACCAAGATTTTAAGTCGGGTTTTGGGGATGTTTCTCAGCCAGGCTGGAAGAAATAACCTACAGATCCTCAGGTCGTGCCAGGGCTTCCCATAGAGCTCTGCCTCGGGGGCAGGAGAAAGCAGGCAGCACTGTGCAGGATGCAGAGTAATTTTTAATTTCATATTATGCACCAAAACATCTTATTTCCTTTTTTCTTAAAACAAAGAAAAAGGTTTTTTAACTTTCCTGTGCAGACCTCGAGCAGGGTAAATCAGCAGACGTACAGTGGCATGGAGCAAACATTTTTGTACGTTTGCTCAGCCCAAGCTGAGCAAGCATTAAAAAAATTAAATTACAACACCAGGAACACTGTTGTGGGATATTCACGGTCCATAAAACACAGCAGAAGGGTTGGCACAGCCAGAAACTCTGCAAAATGTGGGAGCACAGGTCACTGAGGCCTGGAATCCCCTCAGAGCTGGGGAGGCTGCTCTNTCCCACAGCCCACTTCTCTGAGCCCTTTCTTTAGAAGAATACCAGCTGTTCCCTTCTGCTTAGCTCCAGGTCATCTCCCCCAAACACAAAAGCACAGTATGGTCTCTTCTATGTGAAGATTTGGGACACCCCATCTGTTTTTCTCCACCACCCCATGCCCACACTTACATGATCCTTCAGAGATTCAAGGAGACCCTTTTGGAGCTCACTTCCACTGTGAGGAATCCAGTCCTTGGCTTTGATTTCAGCAGTGACTTCAAACAGCACATCTAGCAGAAGACACAATATCCTGGCATGTTCAAATGTTCATAATACAAACAGGCCCCCTAAATGAGTTAGTACTTAGACATCAACACTAGAACAGCTTGTGCAGGTCAGTGTCACATCAGGTAGGACAAGCTGTTGAGTAACAGGTGAACACAAACCTTAGTTAATGCTCGTTGATGAATACTAGAATTGATCTTTCAGTGAAAAACTGACACAAAGGAACACATCCAATACATATCCAATCACACTCACATGTCTTTAGCTCTTCTGTTTCCCAAAGGGGCTGTTGTAATTATTGATGGAGTCTAAAAGCCAATTTCTCTTGGAATCCACACTGGCACAGATTTGCCAGTTGGCTGTTTAAAACCTATTTGTTCATCAATATTTCCCCTGTTCTGAGCTCAAGCTCCTTCTGTATTGACTCCTTTGTGCAAGCTGTTTCTGTGGCTTGCTGGGCTGTACAAACCCTGCATTTATATTGTTTAATTGCTCTCCCATAAGAAGGTTTTCCTTCTCTCCCTGGTCTGAGAACAGGATTTCTGCACATTTCTGATCCTGGTAGTCACAGGACATCCACTGGAGGAACTGAGGTTCATTCACCCCCATTCATCTTGGAAAAACCTTATTTAAATAGCCAACAAGTAATGCTTGGACTCAAAAAACCAGCATTTTTTTATTATTATTATTAATTTGTTCATTCAGAACAAACCTGAACTCAGTTTTCTCCAGGGGAGATACAAAGTGGCCAAAGCACAACTGTGGGATTGCAGTGACATCTTAAAAAATAATATCTTCAGAGTTGTTACTGCTCAGAAACAACTCCCACTGTTTTCTAAAGGAGCAGGTGATGTCCAGCTCAGCTGAGCTCAGGGCAGGGGTTTAAGACAAGCTTAACTCTGCATGGCTCACCTCCAGGATGGTGCTGGGACTGCAGTCCTGTGTCATTCTCCACAGATGACATCAGACCTGCCAAAGCAAGGGAAAGCATCAGGCTGCTATCGTTGGTGTGCCAGGAATGGGGGAGGGAAATTATGTTAGGTCTGTGTCACTTTGCAAAAGGAGTGCCACGTGCCAGCTGCTTCCTCTGTTCTTCATGCTGAAATTAAATATCAGGCTCTGAAAACAATCTCTTCTCCTCTACAGTGGAAAGTGCTCTTTAAAAAGAAATCACCCCAACAAACCTCATTTCAATTTCTGGAAGCAGATGAGCTGTTATCCCTGTGAAGCCACCAGAGCTGCCTTGGATCCCAGTGGAGCAAAGCAGCTTGGGCATCACATGCCAGCAAATGCAAAAAAATATGAATAAAATCTACAATGGAGGGGGGAACAACAGTTTGGAGGCAAAGAAACACCAATCAATGGAAACATCTTCTGCTTTCAGGCAGAAAATAAAACATACCACTAGCTAAATATTGCCTGTGTAAGTGATCTACCATCAACTCCTAAACTTTCTTAAGAGACAAAGGATTTTTTTAACCTTTCTGCAGCTCCTGGAGCTCAGACTCAGTGATCATGCCTGGGAGCACTGACAGGCTACAGAGGAACCAATACAAGACAGGGCTGTTTAAAACCAAGATGAGCATTGCCAGTCTGCTTTGGGGGTGAAGTCACAGCTGAGAGGTTGGCTCCTCCATGGATAACTCAAAACACTTGGATTAGAAACCAGCCTGTCCCTATTGTGAGCAGCATAATCCCATAGATGCCCATGTTACAATTGATAATCCTGTTCTCAAATCTTCTCAAGTCCCTCTCTCCTTGGATACAGGAGTGGTACCAGGCCCAACTGAAGGTAACAGCCAAACAAAAGAGAGTTCTGCATCATTGCAGGTGGATATTGCATTGTCAGGCATCAGTTCAGCCAGTAATAACCAAAAAATCACCTTACCAAAGAGGTCTTCATTCCTTCCTCCCAGAGACAGCACATCAGCAGCAGTCACACCAGGAGAGGGGTAGAGAGGTGGCTTTGTGCTGGTGTTTAGTGGTGGCTCTGCCAGCACTGGTGTCTGTGTGTGATGTGCAGCAGCTGCCACTCCTGAGGGGCTGTCACTGGCCTGACCCAGGGTGGGTGATGTCTCAGGGACACCTGCACTGCTGCTGGGCATCTCTGAGCAAAGAGAACCAGCTGGGTGACACGGGACCATGGTGACCAGAGCAGTCCCTGGCTCTGTGTCCCCTTTGGTCAGCTCCAAGGCAGGTGGCTCAACTTTAGCCCCAGTAAAGTCTTGCCCAGCTGGAGGTGCCTCCACCAACTTGTCATCCTCAGTTTCTCTGCCCTTGCTGCCACCATTCCTTTCCAGCCTGGTTTCATCCTGACCACGCTCACTCAGGTCAGCACCAGGCTGACCATCTTCCATGAGATCAGGAGAATGTTGGGCCACTTGTTCTGGGATCACAATGTCAGGCTGGATCCTGCCCCCAGCTGGAGCTGTCAGTGTGGACAATAAACCTTTGGTCACCACTGTCCTCCAGCTCTCTTCTTTAGAGATCCTCTGGGGAGCTGCTGTGGTATCACTTGAAGAGCCCACAGATTCAGGGTCTCTAAATACATAATATTGTCCTTTAAAATACCTGTATTCATGACTTCTGGAACCCCTCCCTGACAGAAACAGCACCTGGACCTGTGTGGCTTGTGCAGCAAAGATCAGAGTGCCTTGGGTGTGGCAGGCAAACACCACCTGGGTCTCCACGCTCGACGAGACCCCCTGGAAGATGATCTTGTCCTGGTTGTTGGCACAGCCATCACTCCCCTGGAACCCTTGGACATAGATGACAATGTGCTTCTGGGGGCCTGCCCAGATGGTCCAGTTGCACCAGATGTTGGGCTTGATGTCAGCGTGGAGTGGGAGGTGAAACACCCCAGACCCATCCTGGAAAATGAGGTGGCAGCTCCTGATGGGAAAGTACTCTGTTACCCAGGGAGGGCCCAGCTCTGACACACCAGGAACACCCAAAAGAAACATGTAATCAAAGGTTATTATATACACATATTATACCACATATCACATTTTATATTACAGTATACATCAGGCTTTTAGGAGTGCTGCAAATTGCCACAGGAGAGGTGGAATTTCAGACCCTCTCCTGCTATAAGATTTCTGTAATTTCAGCCCCTGGAGCCACATCTCCACACTTCAGCTGGAGCTAAGACCAGGCTTCATTCCCCTGCCCCTCCAGAGGCAGGGGAGGAGGTAGAGAAACCAGGAGTGAAGTAGAGCCTGGCAAGAAGGGAAGGATGGGGGGAAGCTGTTATTAAGATTTGGGTTGATTTCTCATTATCCTACCCTGATTTGATTGGCAAGAAATTAAACTCATTTCCCCAAGTCAAGTCCATTTTGGCGACAATACTAGACAGTGAGTGATCTCTCCCTGTCCTTATCTCACCTCACAAGCCTTTAATCACATTTTCTCTCCCCTGTCCTGCTGAGGAGCAGCTTTGGAGGGCACCTGGTGTCCAGCCAGGGTCACCCCAGCACAGCTCTCCTCCTTCAGCAGGTTATGATTGCCAAGTGGAGACTGCAGGTGAAAAGGCACAGCCTTGCCCTTGCCCCCACCAAGTATTTTTGACTTCTAAAGATGACTGATGCTGAGACACAAAGTGCTGGGACACCTACCAGCATGTTTCCCTTGCTGTCCTTCTGGCACCTGGGTGTTCCTGGGTGCACCAGAGGGCTCCCAAGGCCTTTGGTCTCTTGGCAGTGTTTGTCCCCAGGGAGCTGCAGGCAGAGCAGAGTGTGCAGGAGTGGTGCTGAAGGAGGCAGTTTTCCTCTGTCCTGCACCCACCTGCACAGCTTCTGTGGTTCCCTGCACTTTAAATCCCCTGAGGTTGGAGACAGGAGCTGGTTTGTCACTGACAGCACTGTCCTGATGCTGCACAGGCACCTTGTCCTCCTCTCTGGTGTCAGACAGGGGAGCTGATGTCACCCCAGAGCCACCACTGACATGGCCCTCAAGCCTCACACCAGCCCCTGGGACAGTGACAAAGGCTGGGGAGGGACTCCTGGCCATCAAGCCCACAGAGGCTGTGGTTTTGCCTCCCTGGCCACCTGCCTGTCCCAGCACCAGCTTTTCCATCCTACATCTGGAGGATCCATCTGTGCCCAGTTCAGAGGCTACTGATGGATGGCAAGGGGGTGAAGGGGAGCCCATCTCCTGTCCTCCTGGGCCAGCTTGGGAGGTGTCCCTTTGCCTGAGACTGCCAGGGTCCCCATCCACAGCAGCTGGTAGAGAGGCCAGCAAGGACACAGGCTCCACTTGTGCAGGAAGAGGTTCTTCAGGGATTAAATCCAGAGAGCCAAAGTCTGCAGGATCAGGTGCTGGGGAGGAGGTCACCAGCACAGGGATGGCTTCTGTCCCCAAGGCAGGCACAGATGTGACAGGATGCTCCAGCCCTGGTGCAGTGGGATGAAGCATTGTTCTCTTCCTGACAGCTCCCCTAGAACTTCCCAACGGGAAAATATCCATGAGTTTGGTATGTTGGAGGCCAGTTGTGCCTGGCTGAGGTTTAGGCATGGACAAATCCCCCAAGCTGCTTTGGCTTCTCTCAAGTAGCTGCTGCAAGTGGCCCCTGGTGACATCATTGTGGCTTCTCAGGCTGGGCATCAGGTCTTTGGCCAGGCCATCAGCTGGGACACTCAGCTGGGCATGGCTTCCATCCCTCTCCAGGCTGGCAGTGCTGAGCTGGCTGTCCCTTGTGCCACCTGTGCCCTCCTGGCTTTGTCCTGTGCCAGGGGACAGAGGCTCAGAGTGCACAGCCAAGTCCAGGCCCCCTGTGCCTGTTGGTTTAATGGTAACCTGCAGCTGGCCCAGACCTTTTGGCCACAGGGTGGGGCTCAGGACAGGCTGGCTGCTCTCCAGGCTCACATCTGGCTGCCAAAAGGGTTCTGCTCCCTGGAAGGCACCAAGAAAAGGGGTTTCCAAAAGTCCACTGTGCACAGGACCAAAACTCCCAGCACTGTCCTCACTCACAGAAGGATTCTGCCCCCTGATATCCTGTGCTGCAGTGGGGATTATTCCCTCAGGTGTTCCTATGCCTTGAGCTTCCTGAGCCCCCAGCAGCTCAGAGCCCAGCCTACAAGGAGCTGTTTTTTCCAGAGCCTGTGTCCTTGCACGTTCACACAGGATAAGCTCTGTGGGGCTGCCCACAGCCGTGGTGTGCAGACGGATCCCTCTTCCCTTCACCACGGTGGTGCTGCCACTTGTGCTTGCAAAGCCCAGTGCACCTCTAAGGTTTTCAACCCAGCCAGACTGAAAAATACCACCTTTCTTTGGCAGTTTTGAAGCTTCAGAAATGGCATCATCTTTGGAGGAAGATTTTACCCCTTGCTGGTCTTGGAAGATGTAGTACCTCCCTTTAAATCGTGCATCTCTGTGGTTTGGCAAGTGCCTCTTGAGCAGCACAACGTGGACAGCCTCAGCAAAGGTGGCAAAAACATGCATCTCCTTCTCCCAGCAGGCATAAACAACACTGTTCTCCACCAGAGAGGAGACTCCTTCAAACAGAATCTTGTCCTCATTTTTGCTGCAAGCCTCCTTCACAGTAAATCCCTGGATATAAATCAGGATATGTTTCCTGGAGCCTGCCCAGATTGTCCAGTTGCACCAAAAGCTGACAGGGAAATCAGCACGGAGTGCTGGAGGAGAAAACTCCCCATATTTGTCCTTCAGCACCCTGTGGCAGCTTCTTATAGGCACATAGGCCAATAACCAGGGAGATTCTAGCTCTGGAAGACAGGATAGAACAAACCAAGTTTTTCCCCTTAAAAACCCCTCACATCCAAGCTAAAGCATCACAGTTGTTGATACACCTGCAGAGCTGGGAGACAAAGCTCTCCTGAAGGCATTTGCAATCTCTTTGGTTTAAAGGGCTCAGCCAAGCCAGAAGCCATTAGAGCCCCAACATTAATATCTCCCCACAGCCCTCAAAGTGGAAAGCAGCTTTCCTTAGGCAGGGAAAAGCAATGTTTTCCAAAACCACTCTCCCAAAGCCAGAAGAGTGACAAGTTCACCATAGATTTACCCCACAGGAGCACACTTCAAGTTTGGCTTGAACTTTTGCCACTTGTTTTAACTGCTGCAGTGCTTTGCTCCTGCCTGCAGGACCTGCTCTGTGGCAGGGATTTGGCAGCCAAAGGACAGT
Source organism: Trochalopteron elliotii (assembly GCA_024734555.1). Lineage (NCBI taxonomy): Eukaryota > Metazoa > Chordata > Aves > Passeriformes > Leiothrichidae > Trochalopteron > Trochalopteron elliotii. The sequence goes on from JANPWX010000314.1 coordinate 464,321, forward strand.
GGCACAGGTTATCTCCCACACCAGCACTGATTTTTCCCTGCCTCAGCACTCAGGGCTGATCAACCACATCCCACTGCCTCTCCACAGCCAGGCTGTCACTCCTGATTTTCCACACTACTTACTGGTGGCTTGAAGTACCTAGCCAATTCTAGGGGAAAAAAAAATCATAATAATAATAATAAAAAAATTAAAGAGAGGGCTTATCTCATCTGATAACTAATTCTTACCTTGTTTAACCTTCCAATGTTCCTGAGAGGATCCTCTTGCCTATATATAAAAAAGAAAATCATCCAGTTGTAGGCCCAAATAACAATTCCCAGTGTTTATAGGACTGAAACTCAGAGAAATGCCAGTGGAAAAGGAGAACCAAACCCAGCCTGGTGGATTGGGGTTTTGCCTGCACCTGGGCCAAGTCCCAAGGTCACATCACTTATTCCATACGATTATAAACCTTCTCCCCTCCCTAAATCCAGAAGCACTGCTTGATTTGTGCTGTTGGACCACAACCAACACCAAAACCAGCCCCAAAACACAGCAAGCAAAGCCCAGCCAGGCTTTAATCCCTCAGGGCTGTGCAGAAGAGAGAAGGATTTGTAAGCAGGCAGGACACTGCACCCAAGAAGGGAATTTCCTACAGGGAACCAAGTCTCCACTTCCCCTCACTCACCCCTGGAGCAGCAGCAGCATCACAGCAGGGCCTCAGCATCACCCCAGGGCCCTGCCCAGCAGGAGCTGGCCCCAGCACCCAAGGCATCAAGAGCAGGGCCAGAATAAATGGGGAGGGTAAAGGCTTCATGGCAAAGGTTTACCACAGGCACAACATTAAACAAGACAAAAAAATTCCCAGAAAAAAACAAAACCCAACAAAACGTACAAAAACTCCCTGTCTCTCCCCAGAATAAACTCTCAGGCAGAGGAAATGCAGGATCACCACCTTTCCCAGACCCTCTCCAAAACACATCCCTACAGCAAAGAGACTAGTCTGGCAGCCCACTCACTCATATAGGGCCCTGCTTCACCAGTGACAGCAATTAGCTAATAGCAATTAGCTAATCAATGAAATGAGGCCAGCTGTAGCTTGTTAGGGACAGACTTGTCCTTTCAGTTTGCTGCCCAAGTGTTGTTTCTGTGCTGGGTGTTGGGGTAAAAAGACATTTTTCCATTTATAACACATAATATTCTAACCTGAAATTCAAGTGGTGCTGATACCCCAATGTGACACAGAAGCAGAGCCCAAGTTGCTTGCTGTCTTATAAAAGAAAATAAAAATATCCAATTTCCTGAGTGGGAAAAGAGCCCTAATGTAAAAGTGAGTGTTTCCATCACATTTTAACCAGCTTCTGCTGAAGGCTGTGATTTCCCCCAGGGCTGCACCATCCTGAGAGAGGACTGAGTGGAACAGGTGAAATTGCCTTGAAACACAAGCAGCTCCTCTCCTCATCTCCATTTACCCAAGTGTGGAGAGCAAACAGCCCAGGTGATGATGTAGAAATTATTAGATGCTTAAAATACTTTCAGCTGGAATAGTCTAACATGTCATTAGGATCCACACAGATTAGGCAATTAGGCTCTTTGACAGGCAGCTTTGACAACATTGCTTTTTAAATGTCAATCATTATTTAGCAAAATAAAATACTTTTTTTTCTTTCTTCCAGCTCGTTGCAGCCTGACAGGATGATGGGTGTTCAGGGACAAACACCTCCATGGGTTTTTTGGGGGTCAAATCAAGCAGTGTCCCAGTTGCTGGGATTTTCAGTGCTGTTGGAGCAAGAAACAGCATCCCAGCTCCCAATTTTTAAGCTTTTCCATCCACCCCATTGCAGCCCCAATGACCAAAAGGCCAGTGAGAGCCTGTAACTCTTGCAGCAGGACAAACCTCTCCCTCCCACAGCCATCTGTCCATAAATCCAGGTGTTCAAAGTGACCCCAAGGCCCCTCCCTGCTGTCCTGGTGTGGGACAGACCTGCAAAACCCCTTCCCCACTTAGCCCAGAAAGAGAGAATCTTGGAAAATCTCCCTGAGAGGATGGAGTCCAACCATTAACCAAACACTGAAACCCTGAGCAGCACATCTACATGACTAAAATCCCTCCAGGTGTGGAGTTTTTGTCCTTATGGGGGACTTCAGCTTGCCAGATGTTGACAGGGAACATCACACAGCTGGCACAAACAGGCTCAGAAGGTTCCTAAAACTCCTGGATGATGATTTCATGGTGCAGGTACTAAAGATCTGGGCAAGATGCCTTCCTTGATTTGTTGCTTGCTCACAGAGAGGGTGTCATGAGTGAAAGAGTCATTGGTGGCTATCTTGGCCACAGTGATCACAAAAAAAATATTGAATTTAAAAATCTCTGTTGACAGTGAGGAAATGTGCTCAAAACTTCAACCCTGGACATGACTTCAGGCTGCTCAGGGAAGTAGAGGGTAAGGTTCTCTGGGGAAATGTTTTTACAGGTGCTGGTGTCCATCAGTGCTGGTCACTTTTTAAGCATCACCTCCTAAAGGCACAGGAACAGGCAATTCCCAAATGTCAGAAGTCAAGCAGAGAAGATAAAAATCTGGCTTGGCTGAGCAGGGATCTTCTTTTGGAACAATGGCAAAAAAGGAAGGTGTATGCCCAGGGGAAGGTCAGGTGAGATGGAAGGAATACAGAGATGCTGTTCACCACTGTAGGGAGAAAATTCATGTGGCCAAAGCTCAGCTGGAGCTGGAGCTGCCCAAAACTATGGGAGACCATAAAAACAGCTGGGTTTTTTTAAAATACATTAATAACAAAAGTTAGTGCAGCAATAGCATCAGCCTGTTATCATCCAGGATGAGGATGGTCACTTCACAAACAGGGCCATAAAGCAAAGATGTTTAATGCTTTCTTTGTCTCTGTCCTCAGCACCAGTGATGGGGTTGAGCCTGGAGGAGACTGAGGACAGACCTCACTGCAGTTACAATTTCCTCCTGAGGGAAAGCAGAGGGGCAGGCACTGAGCTCTCCTCTCTGGTGACAGTGACAGAACCTGAGGGAATGGCTCTGAAGCTGTGTCAGGGGAGGTTTAGGTTGGATAGCAGGAAAAGGTTCTTCACCCAGAGGGTGGTTGGGTGCTGGAACAGGCTCTCCAGGGATGTGGTCACAGCCCTGAGCTGAAGGACTTCAGGAAATGTTTGGACAACACTCACAGGCACTTGGTGGAATTCTTGAGGCTGTTCTGTGCAGGGCCAGATGGACTCTGATGATCCTTGTAAGTCCCTTCCAACTCAGGACATTCCATGGTGACTCCACCTCTGTTTTGGGCCTGGCCATGCAGTTTTTTACCCAGCAAAGAGTAACCTGTCCATGCCAGGAGCAGCCATTCCTTCAAGGGAAAGCTCTGGGAAATGGAATCAAAGACTTCAATAAAGTTGAAGTAGACAACACTCACAGGCCCAGAGACTGGTGTGTGTCCCAGTGGTGTAAACTCCATGTAAGTGAGGTTTGCCCTCCTGAACATTGAACAGTGTTGTGCTACCAGGTTGTAAACCCTAAAAGGGAACCCTGCTGCAAACAGGGAGGGCCCCAAGGTATCTTCTGGTTCATGAGGGGAAGAGGAGCATTTGCTTCATTTGTGCTCAACAGGTGGTAGAGATGGTGGAATAAATCATAAGGACAAGTTTATTTTTTACGTGCTGATATGTAAGTGTTTGAGTGAGGAGTCTCAATGTGGTTTGTTGGTTTGTTTGTTTGGTGGCAAGTCTTTATTTTCAGCCTAATCTCCATAAAAACATAAATTACTCATTAGGATGTTTGGCCCTTTATGACTAAATCTTCATGTTCAGCAGTTGCTGATTCTTATTTTGGGGTCACTTGGCCTGAGAGCATCTCTTGGAGATCTCGTGGGCACATCCACACTGGCCTGGGCAAAGCTGCACAAATTCTACACCACATTTGGGCTCAAATCCCCACATGGAATGTCACAGCCTCTCCTGCACCCCTGATTTCTCAGGAGGGGATTGAATCACCCCAGGATGAGCTGAGGGACCTTCTGCTGAGGACCTTCTTGAGCTGAGGAGCCAAGCAGCTCCACAGCTGCTGAGGAGGACACAGCTGCCAGTGTGGACAGGCAACAAAATTAAGCTGATTTCAGCAAGTGTTCAAATTTCCCCCCTCCAGGCAGCATGATATACCAGGAGCTCCTACTTACAACTGTTCTGCTGTCATTTATAAGGCACCACAGAGTGTCTGAGAGCTTAGGATGGATAAATTTACCATCTGCCTCCCTCTAGTGATTGCATGGCTGAATAAAGAGAAAGTGAAAATCACACTGGGCTGACATTCATAATTCTCTTATGCACCAAAAAGCAAGTGGGAAGAGCTAAAGCAGGATGAGAAATTGGGATTTTGCTCATCACCTCACAAAACAGAAATAACCAGGGTCCAAAACAAAAGGTGACAGCTAAAAGCTGTCTGCAAAACAAACATTTTTTATGAAGGATGAGACTATTTTTTAGGAAAAACGATAACATCACTGGTAAATTTTTTAAATAGGTTTCAAAAGCTGTGTTATTCTTTAGAGCTTAGCAATGTGCCCTGTGAAATTCCAGGGACATTCCTCTGAGTGAGCTGGTGAGAGCTCTGCTTGCAGGGGCTGCTTTATTATTTATATGTACATTATGTAGAACGAGCTCCTGTATTCAGTGACCAGAGATAAGCATCACTTCAGGTCCCATTTCTTTGTGTCACTCCTTAAAGTCTCGTTTCCTTGTGTCACTCCTTAGCCAGATTGATTTAGGTCTGTTGGGGCTGAAGATGCAATTACACTCTCAGATATAATTAAAGGTAAGGGATTTCTCAGGAGCTGATGTTTTCATTAAATAGGGAGCTGGCTTTGCTTGGTCACCAGTTGCTCTTCCTTGATTCAGCTGCTGATCCTCTGTTTTAATGTTTTAAATGAGTGATGCCATCACACTCTGGTTTATCATGGTGAGTGTTTCACCCATGTTGATGGTGGGCTGTAGTACTGTTAATATAACTGATATATAGCTTAAGCTCTGCATTTTGTGGGATTTTTATAGACTAATAGCACAGATTGTACACCTGCAAGGTTTGTGAAGTGACTAGTAGTGATTTTTCCCTGGGCTTTCAAGGCACCTATTTCTTCTTTATCCCAACCTGGGCATCCTCAGGCACTATTGTTTTACCTCAGTGAGAGAAGTTGGACCTACTGGTACATCCACAAACAAGAGCTGCTGGTCCTGATCCACTTCTGACCTCCCACCTCACCTTAAGGGATGCTCCTGCTCCCCAGAGAACCAAACTGATTGCAGCAACACCCCCCCCAGTCAGCTCCTACTGCTGCTGGAAGGGAGAAATCTAGCTGCAAACCAGTATTGCTAAAATTAAATTAAATTAAATTAAATTAAATTAAATTAAATTAAATTCTATTAAAAATAAAACCTACCAAGAAGTCCAAGTTCAACACCCAAGCTGCAATATCTTGTTTAGCCCATGAGGGCATCCTCAGATGTTGACAGGAATTCTTTTCCCAATGGGAAACCCAGGCTGCAGGCAGCTTTGTGTCCTGCAAAGCACTGCAGAACTGATTTCTATTAAAAAATAAAGAGCACACAAAACCGAAGTGGTTGGGGTTTGTCCATTAATCTCTCAGCAGTCAGCTGCAAAACTAACAAATCCTCTGAAATAGCAGCGGGGAGCCACGGCCCAGCTCATTCCTCCCTGCCCCCTTTTCCAGCTACAAATAATCGATGGTGGCTCTCCAAAACAGGGAGACCAAAGGAATTTTACAGGCTGTGGGATCGTGACTCACATCTTCACCACACACAAAAAAAAACCCCACGGGGCTGTGTTTCCCAGAGGTGGAAATTCACCTCTGAACCAGAGGGCACCTGGATGGAGTTCCAGCATCCCCTCCTTGTGCCGTGCTGCTCTGCTGGGAAGAAATAAAAATAAAACTGATGCAGGCAGGGTGAGAGTGGCATTATCCTTCCCTGCTTTCTGCAAGCCAGGGCTAATTGAGCCCCCGGGAGGGAGCTGGGGTTGTTATTCCGCTGCTAATTGCTGTTTTTTCAGCGCAGGGGACTTGTGCAGGGTGGCCCGGGGTGATGGTGCTGGTGCTGGTGGTAGGGGAGTTTTCCATCCAAGTTCCCATCTGAAAACGAGCAGCTCACGCTGCTCAGGTGGGTCCATCCTCTCTCTCTCGTGCACATCTGCATGCAGCTGTTTCCCCTCCAAAAGCAGCAGCAGCACTGAAGGAGAAGCAGCAACACTCTGACCCATCCTAACAGTCCCACTATTCTCTCTGTGGCGACGTTTCAGGAAAACAAAACCCAGCATTTCCCACCTGCCTCCCACCGCCTCGGGGGAGAGGGAAGGACACATCCTTGTGGCCGTGGGAAAAGCTCCAGAGCCCCTTAAAGACTTGCCCAGCCTGGCAAAAAAAAAAAAAAAAAATTGAATTATATTGCAGCCTTTTGCCCCAAAGCAGCCTGGAGAAAAGGACCCGGGGAAAAAAAAGCAACAAAATAGATAAAATAGATGCCACAAAGGCTGCGGGATTCCCAGATTGATGGGATTTACTCCCTGCCTGCTCAGGGATGAGGTGCTAAGGGCTCTGCAGAGGGACTGAGCCAGCACAGCTCCAGCGGGGCTGGGAGCCTGCCTGGTGCCATGGCAAACATGCCAAGTGGCCCGAGAGGAGGGATTTTCCCTAAGGGCCTGGATAGATCAGCACAGCCCTGGTCAGACAAGCTACCTGGGGTAACACTCCCCATCCCCTCAGTAAGCGTTGGTACACACATTCTGGGGAGATGAGGGTGGGATCTGGGGGTGGGATCCCAAACCTTGGCCAGGTGTGTGCCCCAGGCTGGGGGCAGTGACTGGAGGCTGCTGGTGGTGAGCTCTGCCTGGGATGTTTGCTGCTCCACACCAGACAAGCACAGTCACTGAGCCAACTGTGTTCTTACCTACACCAGGTGCACTCAGACCTGCCTTATCTGGGTTGATAAACCCCTTTTCCCTTCTCCTTTGGCCTCATCACAGCCTCCAGGAGTCTGGAGGTGCCATAGCCTTGCAACTCCCAGCCTGGGAAAAGGTTTCAATTCCAGCGTGCTGCTGCTGCTGCTGCTTCACTGGGCACCCACCAAACCCAGGGCTGGAAGGCAGCAGGGATTGCTGGGGTATGAAAACAAAAAAAAAAACCCAAAGAAATTGGTGCATTCAGGATGATAGTGCAGTCAGGAAGTGGTTTAAGAAGCAGTGCAGAAGCTCAAATGGAGAACGTGGCAGCCGTTTTCCCTCTAGTGCTGTTAATGAATTACACGTGGCTCTGGAGCATGAGGATGGTGCAGAGTTACCACTTCCTGCTCTTGCTAAAGGCTCTCACACAGAGGAGAAGTGAAGGCAAATGTTGAAAATCCACCAAACAAATCATGAAAATGAGGACAGATCCCAGCTCTGAGAGGCTGCAGGAAGCTCTGCTCTGCACGCCCACGCCACGGAGCCTCTGGGAGACCACAGCAGCAAAGGTGATAAAAGAGATGGATTCTTCTTCCTGCTCTGTGCAGGCAGCAAATGACTCCCAAACATTGTGCCTGGCAGCACAAAACCCTTCAAAATCACCCAGGCAGACATGAGCCTCCAGCTCCAGACAGAAGTCAGGAGTTTTGGTGGGAGCCCCTTGGGGAATGGGTTTTGCTCAGAAGAAATCTGCTGCCTGTTCTGAGGCTGTAAAACAAAGCCAGTGGCAAAGACCTGCCTGACTGCAGGGCAGACACGAGCTCAGCCTGAAAGGTCTAAATCCCAGCTGCTCTGTGCCTGCAGAGAGGATGACTGGGCCCATCACCCTCAGCATCAGCTCTTGGAGAGAAAATCAGAAACACATCCAAGTCCCCCAGCAGGGTGTTCCAATGGCTGTGCCTCAAACGTGAATATCCCCAAAGAATAGCCTGAACGAGCTGGCCACAGGGAATTTCCTCCCCTTTCAGCCTGAACTCTCTTTTACTTCTGTTAATGACTTCACATGAAGGAATCCAGATGTTAAAAACAGCAGTCAGGCCAAAAGGCTGGCTCGTGTTCTGTGTGTGACACTTCCCCTCTGTCCTGGCTGGCTGGGCTGGGAAGGAGCTTGGGAGCAAAAACCAACAGCTTGAATTGGCTGAACAACTGCCAGCAGCCACAGCAACTCATCAGCCAGAAAGAAAAATCCCACCTGGAGTAAGCCAGAAGAATTGTTGCTTCAAGAAAAGACTGAGCAAACATTGCAGCCCTTCATGGCTCTAAAAATTAACATCAAATTTTTAATAAGGTAGTAAGATGGGTGCTTGGAAAGGGGATTTGTAGAATGGTAACTTGGTCACCACTTCTCTGGGTTTCTGTCCAAAGAAACTGAGCTGGGAGTGCCACCCACACTGAGCTGGGGAGGATCTCTTGCCACAGATAATTCTGCAGGGCTCAGTTCATCTAGTAACACATTTATAGGGATTTGCAACAAACAGGTCTGTCTGCAGTGGAACAGGACCTTAATATCCCCTGGTGAGGCTGGTAGGTGGCTCTTAGCCACCAACACCCATCAAAAACCCTCCTGGTTGGGGCATCTGTGCTCAGCTGGGCTGATCTGTACAAGGTTTTGGGGTGTCCAGCCCTGATTTGGATGGAAATGCTGCCACCCCTGCCCTGGCAGCCTGCTGGCCATGGAGCAGAGGGGCTGAAACAGTCATTCTATTCTTTAAATGCACAAGTAATTTGGCAGCTGGGCTTATGGCAAATGATCCTAATGAAAAGCAGCTGCCTCATGCCTGTAAATAGGATTGTCTATGCAGCATTTTGGCCTAATAGAGTAAAATCAGAAGATAGGAATTTTATGTAGAAAGAGACTTGCAGTCTCAAATCTAAGCTCTACTGACACGCCAGCAACCATTGGTTAGAGGGGGAGGGTTTAGGGACAGCCAAAAAAACCTCAGCAAACAGAAGTCAGAGTCCCTCAAACAGCTTTTAACACCCTCTCTTGCTTCCAGCCACTCTGTAAAACCCTCTAGCAAAAGAGAATTTTTATCACAGGAACCTCTCCAATGCCAACCTTCCCCTACTCTCTCAGGCTGGTTTCTCTGCCAGGCCCTTGTTGGCCTCCCCAGGATCTCAGTGGTGGCTCAGCCCCAGCTGGGTTTGTGCTGTGTGACCACAGAGAAACTCAGCTTAACCTTCCTTGGTGGATCCCTGGGCACTGAGAATTCCAGCCTTTCTGTGCTCACAGGCACTGACCCCCAAGCAAACACTGCACTGGACCTGAGCCCGTGGAAAAGGCTCCCAAAATTGAGTGACAGCACTGGGATTGTGGGGGTGGAGTTTGGATAGAAGGGTGTGATAGCACAGGGTGCAAAACTTAGAGTTCAAGGGTTTAGAATAGAGTAATAGATATAAAGCAAGATGGAGGATTTAGGGCAGAGGCTGAGTCCTTCTTTTTCACCTTCTTCTCCATGGCTCTGGGTGGGATTTTGTAATTGGGTAGAAAAATCCACATTGTGGGCCATGGGTGGTTGGTTATTGGGTTAAAAGTCAAAATAGGTTGGGTGTCATTTTTTAATTGGACAGTTTTTTCTTAAAGAGCCTTGTAGAGAGAGAGAGAGAGGCCATTTTTTACCTTGTTAGCTAGAAGTGCTGTAGAACTCAAGGTTTGTGAGACCGTAACATAGATAAGAATGTCTGAACATGGAATCCATCTCTCGAGCATTTAATCCCAACTCTGGCAGAAAAGAAGATGAAAAGCAACAGTTCCTCACTGAGCAGGCACTGATCCAAATCAAAACCTGTCTGTGACACCAAGTGAGAGGAAGCTGGGGTGTCTCAGACTCTGCTGGAGGAAGGTGAAGGGTCTGGAGCAGAAGCCGTGTGAGGAGCAGCTGAAATCACTTGCTCTGATCAGCCTGGGGAAGAGGAGACTCAGGAGAAACCTCACTGGGGGCAGCACTCTGAAGTGACAGTGATCCCAAAATCTGCCAGAAAATAAACTTTCCAACACATTTGGAAGCATTAGAAAGCTGCCACTCTTTATCAGCACTGGACACACAGGAGGATGTCTCCTTCAGTCTGAGGTGTGTGGTGAGACTTTGCAACAGGGTTTATATTCCATCACATCATACATATTCATTACAATGTTCCTCCTAGCTAATGCATAAACATCATATTTCCTAGAACTCATTTGCATGCATCAGTCTCCTCCTGGGAGGCCTTTTATGGTCCTGGAGGGTCATCTAAAGGGGTCTCTGGTGGTGGTATTCACTGAATCCTTCAATATTACAGGTGGCTTTTACATGAATTTTTTCTTTGGGCATGCACTGTTGCTTCTTATCACATAACTTGCCAAAAACCCACTCTAGGCCTCATTATCTCTTTCTCCAGACACATTTCCAGCTACATTTATCACCCTGAGTGCTTATCTTTACATTTGTTCATCTTTTCTTTGCTAGTTAGTCTTTAGGCTCTGCCCAGCAACTTCAGGGGAACCGAAAATTTCTGTTCTTTAAGTTATTTTTCAGCAGGACTTGAGGAAATTTTATGAAGCTGAGTCAGGGGAGGTTTAGTTTGGTATCAGGAAGGTCCAGTGCCTGCTGTGTGTAAAAAAACCTGTGAGTTTTTGCTGTGCTTCTGGCTCACTCTCACTGAAGACCCTCATTTGCTTTTCCAGGCCACTCTTGATTCTGCAGCCCTCTCTCAGGCCTTTTTTCAGCCATTCCTTCCCCAGTCCAAGACTCACACCTCACACAGACTGGAGCTGCCACGTGTGTGGGTCCCTGTGGTCTCTTTCTGCACCTTCTGCAGTTCACCTCTGTCCTTTTGGGATGAGGAAACCCAAACAGTTTGTATTGAAAATATGGATGGGCTGTGGATTTACTCTGTGTCAGCCCAGTATGAGATGACACAGCTGCTAAGAGCACGTGGAGCTCTTCTAACTCTTTATCCTGCTTCTTGAATACCAAACTGTTTTTCCTCCAAGTGGATGTTTATTAAGATTTTCAGATCTTAACATGAACAAAAATTCCCTGGAGTTGAGGCTGGCACCATGCCGAGCTATATATCATCATAAAAGACAAATTCCAGACCCTGAGATATTCACAACAGACCAAAATAAAAGCAAAAGAAACTCGAGAGGAATTTAAAAAGAGGTAGGTGGGAGGGATGTTTAATGTAATGTTAAAGCAGCACCAGTTTACTCAAGCAGATGCCAGGTGACTAAACGAAATGCTGGTTGTTTTCTTCTGCAGTTTGAGCCCTTTCCTTGCACAGATCTCCCTTCTGGGGATAGAAACAATAACATCAGCTCTAGAGCACCATGTTTATCTGCTCACTCTCTCAGAACTACACCCACACGGGTGATCTGGCATCTGTTTAGCCCCCTCCAGAGACATGCAAGGTGTAAACATGCATCTGGAAACAAGCTATCCACGGGTTTTTCCAAACCACTGTGCTTAATTTAAAATCACAGACAGGATACAGACACAGGGGAAGAAAGAAAAAGTCTCTCAAATATTTCTGTGCACCAGATAGAGGCAGGTACAGAAGGGCATCATTTACCACTTCAGCTGCTCCATATGAGTCTGTGCTTGGCACCATTCCTGCCCTGACCATTCCTGCCTGGATTGCCAGGGAAGGGCACAACTGCTGCATCCCAGGGATGATGCAGGTCTGGAATCACACTGCCCTCTGACACCTTTCTGCTGAAACTGGGACAGGTGATGACTTTATCACCTGTTTGCTGCAGTGCTCTGGGACACAGCCCTGCACATTCACCAGTCAGGAAGGTGTGGAGAAACTCTCCTGGACTGTGCAGTGTTGGGACCCTGGGCACTGAGGATTCCAGCCTTTCTGTGCTGACAGGCACTGACCCCCAAGCAAACACTGCACTGGACCTGAGCCCATGGAAAAGGCTCCCAAAATTGAGTGACAGCACTGGGATTGTGGGGGTGGAGTTTGGATAGAAGGGTGTGATAGCACAGGGTGCAAAACTTAAGAGTTGAAGGGTTTAGAATATAGTGATAGATATATAAAGCAAGATGGAGGTTTAGAGCAGTGGCCAGTCCTTCTTTTTCACCTTCTTCTCCATGGCTCTGGGTGGTGTTTTGTAATTGGATGGAAAAATCCACATTGTGGGCCACAGGTGGTTGGTTATTGGGTTAAAAGTCAAAATAACTGAGGTTTCATTTTTAATTGGACAGTTTATTCTTAAAGGGCCTTGTGGAGAAAGAGATGGGGGCCATTTTTTACCTTGTTAGCTAGAAGTGCTGTAGAACTCATGGTTTGTTAGACTGTAATATAGATAAGTATTAATAAACATCTCAGTCTGAACAAGAAATATGGTCTGGTGCATTTAATCCCAACTCTGGCAGGAAAAAGAAGGTTAAAAAGTGACAGTGCAGGAGCCTCCTCTCCAGACAGACACCATCCACAGGATGGAACACAAAGATGGATCTTCTCTAGCAGGCTTCCCACTTAGCAAATGTGGCTTAAGGGTTTCCTGAGCAGAGCTGAGCTGAGAGTCTCCCTATCCTCATGTGACCTTGGCAATCTCCTACAGAGATCAGAGTTCATCCATATCCTGTTTTGGATGAGGAACAATGGAGTGTCACTGGATTCAACCACAGTTTTCTCCATGGAGAGGTTAAACTGCAGCAGCTCCCCTTGCTTCCCCAGGCAGGAGGCACAGAGAGTTACCCAACACAAAATAAACAGGGAAATAATTCCATCCAATGCCCTCGTTCTTTAAAGGCACACGAGGCAAAAGACTGAATCACAGACACAGGGAATGAAGGGAATGAAGGACTCTTACTAATTATTAAGTGCCATTAAAAATTCCAGTGCAAAACTCATCTGTGTAATTAGGTCAGCATCAATTGCTCTAATAGAATGATTCAGGTCTTTCCAGCATTAAACACCAGCTACATACAACAAACATCCTCAAACAGGGAAAATCCAAAATGGACCAGGCTGGGAACAAACAAAAATAAATCTGGGAAAGGATGTCACACTCTTAACCACCCACACAGAGCAGCAGGGCCACATTCTCTCCTAAAGAGTCTGGAAAAAGCACAGGCAGGCAGGAAAGGACCCTCACAAGTGCTGGAACTGCCTGGAAAGTGGAATAAGGGACCAGGAATCATCTGAGATTCATTGGGTCCATGCCAGTTCCTCCTCCCAAGACAGGCACGTATTTCATTTCACTTTCCAGCAGGCAGCTGCAGCTCCATCACACAGGATGGCTCAGAGGAGAGCTGGGAAATGTAACAAATTATGGCACAAGCAAATGCTGTTTCAGTGTGAATTGAAGGATGTCAGTTACAAACTTAGATCAAATGTGAATATTCTTGAAAAGTTTTGAGATGCTTCAAGGAGAGGTCCAAAGACAACCCCTCCATAATGCTTCTACTGTGGAATTCACTTTCTGGCAGCTCTGAACCCAATTTTCTCACATTTAATATTATTAAATCATTATTATTATTTATATAATAACATAGATTATTGTGTTAAACATTATATAATGTATATAATATTATATAAAATATTATATATAATATAATACTGATTCATATAAGTAGATTATTCTACTTATAGCCAAGATGGTTCATCTTGCTTTCCTGTGAGAAAGAAAGCACAGGACTGAAAAATTAAAAAAACTGGAGAAGAATAAATGGATAATCAGCATTGAGTAAGAACTGCTGACATGATCACATGATGATACAATCTTCTCATTCTTGGAGCACTGGATCCTGGATGTTCATAGGATTTGTAGAGGAGCTCTTTGCCAGTGAAGGTGAAACAAAACAAAACAAAACAAACCTGAATTCCTGGAAGATAATCTTGCTGCTTGTCACCAGCCACTGTAGTCCAGAAGCATCTTCTAATGATTAAAGGTTAAATTATGTGGTTAAAATCTCATGAGCTACCAGAAGTGTTTTGTTGTACCTCTGAGGGGCTGCAGGGCTGATGGAGCCCTGGCTAGGTCCAGCTCTTCCTTGAGTGTTGCTTTTTTATCATCTTTTTCCTGCTAGAGTTGGGATTAAATGCTCAGGAGACATTGTTTCGTGTTTGGACTTTTATTAATTCTTATCTATAGCACAGTCTCACAAGCTGTGAGTTCTGGCTAACAAAGTAGAAAATGGCTCTCTCTCTCTCTACAAGGCCTTTTAAGAACAAACTGTCCAATTAAGAAATGACACCTCAGTTATTTTTACTTTTAACCCAATAACCAACCACCCCTGGCCCACAATGTGGATTTTTCTACCCAATTACAAAACACCACCCAGACCTGTGGAGAAGAAGGTGAAAAAGAAGGACTCAGCCTCTGCCCTAAATCCTCCATCTTGCTTGATATCTATTACTACATTCTAAACCCTTGAACTCTAAGTGTTGCACCTTCTATCCAAACTCCACCCCCACAATCCCAGTACTGTCACTCAATTTTGGGAGCCTTTTCCACGGGCTCAGGTCCAGTGCAGTGTTTGCTTGGGGGTCAGTGAGCACAGAAAGGCTGAAATCCTCAGTGCCCAGGGCTCCAACACTTGAGCACACATTAGAACAATCCAGGTTGTGTTTATATGGAGAAGAGATGACAGCTCTAAGAACAAGGACAAATTCCCAGACCAGTTCCAACAAGGAACCTCTCTGAAAACTGAAGGGCACAAACAAAGCTCACCTCTCTTGAAAGTCATCCAGTTTTCCAGGTATCACAAAGCATGGCTTATGCTTCAACTTTCTTGATGGGGATACTCATCATTCTCTTCTGCTCAGCATCATTGCTGCTGGTCACCTGGCACTGCATCAAAATCATGTAGGACAGGTCTAAGAAAAACAATTCACTGGCCTCTTTGGCATTTATGTTTTTATTTCTCAT
>JANPWX010000314.1:479767-499272 GCA_024734555.1 Trochalopteron elliotii
GAGACAAATTCCTTTGGGTTTATATCTTTAAAACATTTCTCCCACTTCCCACTGTGACTAAATAAGGTCTCCACCAAAGTGAGAGTCCATTTTTCAGTTCATCTCAGCCTAGTATTTCCTACCCTGGCAAGGTTTTGTGACATCTGTAAGTGGGGATTTCTCTCTACCCACTGCTGCCCCCATCATTTGTTTCTCAAGAAGAATTTGTCTGTTTGAATATGGGATGATAAGAAATGCAAACTGTTATGTAGATTTTGGAAAAGAAGAAAAGCACAAGGGGTCTCAATCATAATGATGCTTCTATTTTCTTCAATATTGCTGAAGAATAATTCAACTCTCAGTAAAATTTTTGATTTAATAGCAGGTGAGATTTCAAGTCTGATCTGCTAAAGACAGGTGAGAGCCTCCCCACTTGGCCAAGCAGTTCTACAGACTGAACATAAATCACACAACTATTTCCAGCTCTGTCACAATTCTCATGTTACAGGATACCAGCAAAGCAAGAGCACACAATATTAAGACCCAGAATGATCCTACAGGTAAGAAAACAGAGAAGTGACTTGAAGGATTAAGTTTTCTTCTTCTTTCTGAAGTCAAAACTCAAAAATTTATTGTATGAATAAAAGGTCTGTGTTGTTAAAACTTGTGACTTTCAAATACTTATCACACATACAGGCATTCTGGCTGATCTGCCAGCACAGTGTGGATGTAATGTCCCCCCAAAAAAGGCAAAATCTGGGCTGTCATGAGACACTGACTATTCTGGAAGCAGGGGAGTATCAGTGATAGGAGTAGTGGGGAAAAAACAAGACACATCTAAGACAAATGAGGAAACACAAATGAATCATCTTTGCAGAACTCAGCCAAAATGTATCCAGAGGGATGGAGGAAGAGGGAAAAAGGACACAAAAATACAGCCACAACAAACACTAAGCTGCAGCTCTGGTCTTCAAAATCTAACAGGGGATGTCTGGGGATTATTTCTAACCCTGCAGAAACTCTCTCCAAATCTGTCCACAACAGTTTTGTTTAAAGAAATTGCAATGGTGGTGGCAGTAGAAAAGCCAACTCCAAAATCAGAAAGTTTACAGCTTGTTTGGCAGCTCAGCATTTTCCCTCCAGTTACTCCCCTGTTTGAAAGAGTTTGCAGTCAGGCCCTGATAGAAGTGATTTTTGTACATTTTTTGTGACTTTCTCAGAGAACCTTGAGCTTTACTGGAGAGGCAAGCACAGTATCCACACCAAGAGGTGAGAGAGATGAGGGAACAAAAACATATGACAAGGCAGGAAAAGTGGGTTCATTTAGATGGAGAGCTCAGCAGGAATGACTGGAAATGACACAGGCTGAACACACAGAGGTAGATCAAGGAGCCTAGAAATTAGGAGACTGATTGGAACCCTCTCCATATAAAATTTGAAATTGTCAAATTTATCTTGATGTACTTCTGACAGGAAACTCAGTGTGCATTCATCTGAAGCACAGAAGCTATGTCTGAAGTCCTTAGGCTTGAAGGCAAGTTAAAAAAATAAAATATATAAAACTGCAATAACATGAAAATACAGGAAATTGAGGTCACAGATTTGTCCCATACCTACACAGATGTTAACAGAGCCTGAAGTGATGCCTGACACCCCAAGACCAACTTAAGCCCAGCTCAGCTGGTTCAGTGAGGTGTTAGACAGGGTACAAATGTTTTCATTGACAAATGGAAATGGACTCTCTCTCTCTCTTTTGAAAAGGCTGCTGTGCAAAGCCCACAAGGTGCTGCTCAGCCACCCCTCAGCAGAATCCAGCCAGAGCTGTTCAAACACTGCTTACAGCAGGCTGAGCCAATGCAAATATAAACTGTGATTAGCAATCAAGTACCGGGTCCGAGCACAGCAACAGAAAAACTGACCTGCTCAGTATTTCATCACTCCTGACATTTTGAAAATTTGCTACCAGAACTGCAGTTTAATTCTCACTCCTGTTCTCACCTTCATCAGCAAGGAAGGGGACAACAGCTTTAAAAGGTTAAGAGGGAGAGAATGGAGAGAATTTGAGGAGTGTTTTGTGCTGGGGCTGATGGGCAGACATTGCTCCATTCAGAACCACCTCAGTGATTGCTGTCTGTGAAAGGGATCCATTAAGCAGCTCTCCCTGCCCTATTTGCTTGCTGAGTCGGTGTCATGACTATTCTGAGAAGGAAATAGTTCAGCTGCAGACATGAACTCATTTGGATTGGTGCCCTCGAGCAAACTGGAGTGGAAATCTCACCCATATGAGGTGCAGCAAGGGGGAAGGAAGGGAAAGGAGGCCAAATTTCAGCGGGTGGATGCTGATTGTGGGCTAGATCACAACAGATAAGAGCTGGATTGCTCACTGCTGCATCACAAAGCCCCAAATTCAGCATCACCTGCATGAGGATCCTTGCTGACTTGCATACCCAATGCAAACCTTCCACTGGATTCCAATCTGAACCTTCCACTGAATTCCAACCTGCCCCTTTCTTGTACTTTCCAGCCAAAACCCTTTTTGAAGTCTGGATTTCTTTGCTCCCAGTATTGAAAAGGACTGCCAGGAATTCTCTTATCACCAGCCCTGTCAAGTGCTACGGTTTCACTCAAGCCTACATAACAAAATAAAACTGGCTAGGAGAGGAACAAAATAAAACTGGCTAGGGGAGGAAGGGATCCAAGTGTAAAATGCAGTCACACCAAGGAACCAACTGGCAGAAACAGGGACTCCATCCTCTGGAAGATAAACCTCCAAATTGGTGCATTAATTACAGCTCATTTACACCTCTCTTATCCCTGTATTTCCTCCTCCCAACTGGATTTCCCAACTGGAAGCAAGGGCCTGAGCCTTTAAACAAACAAGCTAATGGATTCTAATGGCTCACCCTGATGCAGTGTTATTTAATCACAGCAGCACTTCATTTTCCCTGCTGCATTCAGGGAAGGAAAAAAGAACAACGACTGCATCCACATTCAGCTGCCTCATCCAAACACATCTTACTTCAGCTTTCAAATTCCATCCTTTCCACTGTGGTCAAATTTCCTCGTGCCTTCATCTTAGTAGAGTCTTTCCCTTTAATTTAAGGAAAAAAAATACAACAGAAATTTAAGCATTTAACAGCATTTAAGAAAGATACAGTAGAATACAGCAGATACAGGTTGTTGCACATACTTTTTAAAAACTTTTCATTTTCTGTGTCCCAACTGTCCCCAAATCCCCTTCCCATGGTGCTTTTGGATGCATTCTGTGCCTTTATCTGTTATTTATTTCCCTTACTCTTCACTCCACACATTATTTGCCATGACAAATCAGCTCCTCCCCACTTGGAATAAACAGAAGTGGGGTCTGTCACATTTCTCCCCCAGCACTGCCCACTCAGCCCTGTCCTCCTCCCTTTCTGCTGTCCCTTCAGGAGGTGGTGAAATGCTTTCTCACAGCATTTCTCCTCCCCAAGTGCCACTCAGCCTGTTTTTTTCCTTCTCACCAGGCGTGTCCCACGCGAGAGGCCTGGCTTTTATCTCATGCTTGGAGGGAAGGGCATAAATGAAATAATTAATGCTGGCACTCTAATCACACCCGTTTTGTTTAACATCACACGTGCACTCCACCCTACCTTACTCACATCACACCATTTAATTCTTGGGCTCTTTTCCTGTCCCTCTTTTTGCTGCTACCCTTCTGTTTGTGTTTGATCCTCCCGTGGACCTCAGCAATTTGTTCAGTGCTCACTTGTCTCTGCCTCTCTTTCCCCTCCACATCTCCCAGCACTCTCATTTTCATCTCTGCCTCACCTTTGCTCTCTCCCCTTTCCTCCTTCTCCCACACCAAAACTCTTTAACATTTCATCTGTCCTTGCATCTCCCACCATCAGCATAACTTATTTTCTTTCACTTGGCCCAAATCTTGAGGAAAAGCCCATGAATATTTCAAGGAACAGGGTGGGAAGTAACCCATGTAAAACTCAGAAAGGTGTCACTTCCCATGAGGAATGACAAAGCACAAGGGTCAAACCACAACACCAGAGCACAGCCTGTCTTTTATCCACGCTGGGGTCAACACAATCACCTACAGAACAAAGAGGTGGAAGAGCAGAACATTTCACCTCTCCCTGGGCAAATAAAGCACCACATTTGTTCCAGGTAAACGAAGGAAAAAGAAAGCAGGTGAAAAAGCAAAAAAAGAGGTGTTGTTGCCAAGTTGTTTCGATCAAAAATTCAAGTGCCAGCTGTTCAGTCCACTCCTTGACTCCTTTCAATTGCAGCAGCAATAGTATTGTACAGACAATTATTTCTGTACATACTGTTTGTCCCAAGGCACTTAATGTCCCCCTTGCTTTCACCAGAGTTGTCCATTTATTCCAGCACCTAATAAATACAGGCACAACTGTGACATTTTCTTGATAGTCTCCTACAGAAACTTAAGAGAAATCTCTCAAATAAAACCTTTTGTTCCTGAACTTTTAAACACAGAATGCAACTGCTCTGCAAGTCAACCATGAAGAGTTACCGGAAATATTTAAATCATATTTTATTTTTTTTTTCAAATTCAAAAATAACAATTAGCTTTTATTGACCACGTTTACACATCTCAGATTTAAAATATCATGCTCTATTTAAATATCCGAGTGACGACACTATACAAATAAAATGTTACACAAAATATATATTTAAGAAAATGTTTTGGTCTTCCATCTGAACAATAAATAGACAGGCACTTCTACATATACAAAGAAAGCAACCACTATTTAGAGTAACTCTGAGAAGCAAGATGTGGAAATAGAGATCTGAGCTTTGAGGACACGTGTGGCTCTACAGGAGGCTTCATGCAAACTCCAGAGTTTGGTTGGGAATTCAAAGCTCTTGGGATCTGCACAGCTCTGGATTCAGGATACAGGAGACCCAAACCGTGCTCTCAAGAGGCAATGTGCAATTTCAGTCAGCAAATCGAGATACCTGATCACTTCTAGTGCCCAAACAGAAACCAAGGATTGACCAGAGCAGCTTTCCACATAATTAAAATGATCAACAAGTCAACTTCAGTACCTAGGCTTAAGGGCAGGGGCAGCCCTACCTGCCCAGCCCCCAAAAAACTTCATCTTTTTCCTTACATATTGATCTCTTAGGGGGCATTTCAAACAGAATTATGGGGGTTTTTTGGAAAAAAAAAAAAAACAAACAAAAAACCACAAAAAAGCTCCATCTAATAAAAAGGTAAATCCTTCAGACACAGGTACACTTTGCACAAAGAATTGTAAGTAAAGGAAAAAAACACTGTTCCAGGGGGCAAAAACCATAAATTAAAGTCTTGTCAATGTATCATATCTAAAAGCAAAACTACATTCCCCCAATTTGTGTATTTTTGATTTACAGTGGTTTCCACACACAAAAACACTAGCCAAGGGAAAATTATCTTCCACCATCATGATTAATGAAAGATGCACTGTGGTAGGCAATCCCTGTTTCCAGCACAGCTAACCAGTCACTGACAGCTAGTTATAGCTTCAAAGTTGTTTTTTTTTTTTTTAATTAAGACCAATATTGAAACATAACGACCACCAGGACAGTGGAAAAGCCAGGACCAAGTCTTCAAGCCATCCCTTCAAATTTTAGCATTACTCTCATTTGCAGAAGGACAGGAAAAAGTTTACAGCAAGAATTCAGCTATTAAACAGAGCTTCAGTGATCCAAACTTGCCAAGTTTTTTTAGACTTAAGACACTTACTTATGCACATTACCTTAACAATTTAAGTGTGGATCTTGCAAGTGTGTCCAAATTTTAATCATTTCTTGAGGTTTTCTACTATGCACTAACATTAAGTTTGTGTAGGAACAGATGTTATTCCTGTATTTCTCTTCGATATCAAACGTTTTGAAGCCTTTGTGTTTTTCAGGAGCAAGCCCAAGCTTCTGAAGGCACATTCCAGTATAAACATCATCAATGGGGTAGAGGAGCACCTGGTCAGATGCATTATTCAGTCTTAGTGCCAGGTCACCAGAGTACAGGAAGCCACCACCTCCTGCATATGGGGGATATGAACCTTCATAAACGCTTTCTGGGATATAGTACTTCAGTTTTTTCTCTCTGTGAGGTCCAGCATCTTTGATCACATCACCTATAAATAAGTCTTTGGCTTTTTCCTTTGATAAGCTCTTCAAGTAATCCAGGATCTGATTGGTATTCACAAAAACATCATCATCACCCTTAAAAATAAACTGGACGTTTGCGCAGCTGCTGCTGACCCACTTCAGAAACAGCACCTCTTTCAGAGTCAGGTTGAAGAAAGTGTCTCTGTAGTTCCAGAGGAGAATGTCTCCATGGGTGTCACTCTCAAATTTAACCATGTGTGAAAGGTCAGGAAAGTTATCCTCTGGTGGGGTCTGCCCAAGTAAGAAGACCCTTCTGACTATCACATCCCCTGATTCTATCTCCTTGCCCCAGGACTCCCTGATTGCTTGTCTTCTATCAAAATGGGGTATAAGTGACTTAATAGCCAGCAGCAGGAAAGGTTTCTGTTCACACTTGTTTGGCTGATCCATTAGCAATGAGTAATTTCTGCACCTCAAATAGAGGAGGAAGTCTTTGAATCTGTCTGGCAGGTTTGCAAAGTCACTGACCTCAGAGTGCACCGAGGGGTCGGGGTCACAGGAACTGAGAGCACTCAGGTTAGAAACTAAATTCTCTTCCACAGTCATATTGGAAAGCAAGGACAGGATGGGGTTGTAGAGCAGCTCAAGCTTCTGTTGCTGCTTGTTCCAATAAGCTTTGTGAGGAGTGTATTTCCTCCAGAATGTGCTCTGTGGTATAACAACATGGCCCTTGGCATTCTTGTCTTGGCTGCCGCTCTTGGAGACTTCCACAATCACATAAATAAAAATGTTCACCATCATCAGAATTCCCAGCAGCTTTAATCTTCTGCGTCCAACACTCATTTCTCATATCTAGAAATAAATTGGAAAAAAAAAAAAGATTTTTAGCTTTCTTCACAGCAAGTTCTTGATCTCAGTAAAAAATGCAAACTACTCTCAAATGCAAGTTAGTAGCCTAAAAAACCAAGGTTACTCACACCCCCGAAGAAGGAAAAGCTGATCTGTCTCTGATACACACACAGATGGTTTGGGGTTTCATCAGCAAGCTGGTACAAATGTGAGGTTTCCATTTGCAGCTTAGGATAGTTACACAGCTTTTCGTGGTGAGTCTAAATTAGCCAGCAGTTTTTGCTTCTCATTTAGATCCCCCTTTAAACACTTGACTGTAAAATAATTAGAATCTGAGCCCTCAGCTTGGCAAAGCCAGGCTGAGAAACCTTTTTAATATTTTTTTTTCTGCTAGTAAGGTGAGCTGAAGGGTATAGAATAAATAGCTATATGATAAGGTCAGTTATTTTTAAATTAGGTTTCAAGCTTTTATACTTGCACTCTCACACCTTCCAAATACATAAGGAGCAGAGCCAAATTTTAAAGCACACAATCAGTTTCTGACAATTTCACTTGGCTGTTCCTTGGAAGAAAGGCTGACACAACTTGCCAGCTGCATTGCTGATATTCAGACAGAAGAGAATATGAACTTGGAAATTTTTTTTCCCCTCCAACTGGAAAAAGGAATTCAAACAGTAAATGAAAGCAGAAGTGCAATTATTACTAGGAAGGAAAAAAAAACCCTGAAAAGAAGTGAAAAAAGAAGAGGTCTCCTGTATAAGCAAGACTTGGAACAGCATGTGTACATCTTTGTCATACCAGAAGTTCTGTGATCCAGCTTCAGTTTGTACTGGGGGAGAAAATGGAGCAGTCCTGGGGGAGAAAATGGAGCAGTCCTGGGGGAGAAAATGGAGCAGTCCCTCTTTCTCCCACAGCTGTCAGAATGCAGGCACAAGGAACACAGTACAAGAGGCAACACAAAAACAGTGTGCTCCTCTGGAGCAGTGCTTACCAAACTGTATACTAGCCCTGGGCTACATCAGTGTCCAAGCTCCACAAATAATTCAGGATGAATAAGAAGGTTACAAAGCCCAGGCTGAAGTCACATACAGAAGTCACTGTCAAAGACACTTTCATGTGCCAGGAGGACAAATGATTATTGGAAGATCAGAAAAACCTAATGCAATAAAGAATTTGTACTGACTGCTGAAAGCCCAGCTGTGAGCACTGCCTCAGGTCACAGAACAACAGCAGCCAGGGAGGCAGACTGAGAAGTTCACCTTGTGTTTGCTGCTTGTTTCTTTTTTTCAGCAATCCCCAGACACCTGAGCTACACTGACCCTTGGTCTCTTATGGTTTCATCAGTCTTACTTTTGTTTAACTCCTCAACATTAAACTACTAATAATTTAGGAAGAAAGAAGCAAGTAAATCATCAGTAATCTTTTTTTTTTCTCTTATTTGACCCATAACCATTATTAAATCCAAAAGGGGATATGTGTGGGTGTTTTTCTGGAACTGAAATTCATTCTTAGAAAAAAGGGCTTCTCAGAAAAATGCCTGTGCCTCCTCATGTACCATCTGCATATTTATCTCTGGATATGCTCAGGCCAGATCTACTTTATCTCATATTCTACTCTCAGTCAGCTATGAAGTTTCTGTTCTAATTTCAAAGTTTTCCTCTATACCTCAAAGACAAAACCACACTTGTGGTCAGTGTCATCATTAAAGATAAACAACTGAATTAAGAAAAAACTGGAGTTGGTCACACAAGCTTTAAAGAAACCTTATCTTCCTCTTTCAACTGCCATTAAAACCAGATAAATACACAGGTTTTCTCCATTTCCCTTTCACTAGACACAAAAAATACTGGAGAAGGAGCCATCCCCTGTTTTGTGCTGTTCCACAGAGCTCAGCATGAACATCAGGGCTTATCTGCCCTGTCCTCTACAGCACTTCTCACTAAACAACAAATGATGTGGAATCTGACCTATGATCCTGGGGCTCCAGAGACAACAGGGTGACTCTGCTCCCTCCTAGGAACAGCCAACAAACACGGGATTGTCAAGAGCTCAGGCAAAGCTTGATTTTTTTCAAGATATACAGCACCACACAGCTCATCTGTCACAGCCCCCAGCTTACCAAGCTGAGAGTATTCAACACCTCTAAGGCATCTGGGTGCTTGGCCTGAGACTCTTCTGACACGTTGGCAAAGACTTTATTTGAAACCCTTCACAAAATCCTTCAGTCCACTATGACTGCCATCCCCTGCAGGAAATGGGACAGGGATTCTGAGCAGAAAAATCCCCAATTACTGTCAGACTTGGTGGAGCTTTCCAGCAGAAAATGCACAAGTCTGGCGAGTTGGCAGTGGTTGCACCTCACAAAGCACAGAAAGTGGTATCACAGCACAAGCAAATACTCCCAGCCCTGTCCCAGGCTGTGGATCCACAAGCAGCTGGATTAATCTAATCATTTGTGCAGGCACAAGGTGAAACACCCAACTTTTCCACCTCCTTCAAGCCTGACAGAAGCTTTCACTGTAAATACTTCTCTGAGGGCAGGAGTGAGGCTGTATTTTCTAAGTGGGCTGAGTACCACATCTTCATTATCTGACTGCCAAACCCAAACATTACAAGTCCATTTATTTACTGGGGCTGACAAAAGATAAGGTAATTCCTATTACCTGCAGGTATCACACCTACCACCCTACTGGTCCAGGACTAAACTATCAGGAATCTGGCAAAGCCAAGCTATAATTCAGGTGTCTGACAGACATAACCACCCTTCTCTCTTTGCAGAGACTGTATCTGGTGCTGGGGCAGACTTGGATGTTCCCATGTAACTTCAGTTTAGGGGCTGATATCCCTGTACATGCAGCACCACTTGTGACAGTGCCAGAAGTGGCTCTGTCAGAAGTCTTTTAGCTCCTGAACACACCACAAGCCACATGGAGTCCTTCTAACCTCCTGTGAGTTAATAGCTTGGCTCTGTTCAGTGAGTCAAGAGATTTCTGCACTGAGCAACAGCAGAGTTTTGGAACAAGAGGATGTTGAGAGCCCCGGGCTGTTGTAAGGAGTCTGTGCTGTTTCCAGCTTTAAGGAACTTGAATGTTGTTTATTTTCTCACTGCACGCTGTCAAATCTCTTTCCCCACCTCAGAATTTCACACAAATCTCCCTTTCATAAGACAGTAATTAAGAAAACCTTAAGAACAGTAGAATATTGGACAGATACCTGCATTGCCCTGCCCATCTCACACAGTGGTTACCACTGGAAACAGTCAATGTTTTCTGTGTTCTCCAACCAAGAAACAGCCTGAAACAATGTTCCAGCTGCAGGAAAGTTACCACGATAGGAACACCCTACCCAAAGCAGCAAAAACTGCACTGAAATTCAGAGCAGCTGATGTTTATTTTAACATTGCTTTTAATTATTTGCATATACCTGCTTTGAGAAGTCTTTCAGCATATTGCTTAGCTTTGGGAGAAATTCTAATCTCGCAGTGTTTTAATACCAAAGGTCACCAGTGAAACTCAGGCATGGAATTTTGAGATCTGAGTAAATACAGCAAGACTAGGGAAGGATGTGCATATATTTTCCTAAAACAGAGCCCAAGGCATAAAGACCTATAAAGAGTCTGAGTAACTGCCAAAGTAACTTCACGTTCTGTCTCCCACTAGTTATCCTCAGCACATTTTTGCTCAAAAATCCCTCAAAAGCAACGCCAAAAAACCCAACAACTCCACCAAAACTCCCCCCCAGCCAAGAGGCATTTGTCTAGTATTGCTCCCCTGGTTTTCTGTAATAAGGTTTTAGAGGGCCAGACTTGCATCTGAGCAATGTTTACTTATGTAGTAGAACCTAACCTCACTTTGTCCAACCATTTTTTGAACCTCTCTATATTTCCAATAATTCTGTGAATTATGCTGGTTCCTCAATTTTTCCCCACACCAAGAACTTGGAATGACTCACTATTCTATTACCACACAAGAGAGGAACCCTCTAAATTATTATTAAGAATAATATTAATGAAAATATTAATAAAAATAGAAGACATTCTTGCTCTCTGACCTCACTCAAGTCACAACCACAGCCCAGCAAAGGAAACATGTCCCAGCAGGGCTCTTCTCCAGCACCAGCCACAAGTGACCACATTCCTGCACTGCTTCTCACGTTTATTAGGTGAGAACATCACCCTAAAAACCTGCAGAATTTCAGACTCTTGTTTCCTTTCACCATTTGGACTAATTTCAGATGTTCCCCTACCTCTAGCTCCTTCAGCAGAAAAGTGAAGCTACCACAACCTTGCCTTTTAAGGTGTGCTATTCAAAATAATATCTAGGAAACAGAAGTTTTGTTGACTTCATGTTGGCGCTTAGAAACACTGCAGCAACAGCCACAAAGTCTGCAGCAAGTTATCTTTGCATCAAGTTATCTTTACAAAGTCATTCAACAGTAAAAGCCTGCTTTCAACTTCCTTAAAATCACCCCATGTGAAATTTCTGCTTGACAGAACACTTAGAGAAGGAAGAGAGACCATCAGCTCACCACTGTCTCAAACTGAGTAATTCCAATCCCAAACCAAACTGCTGAAATCCCCAAACCTCCAGCCAGAGAATAATCTACTTTTTCAGCCATTTTAAATAAGTAAATGATCAGATCATCCCAACCCTGTCTGTATTTTAAGTTATATTTGCAGGTGTCTCTCACAAAAGCTCTGGGTTTGATTGAGAAAATATTTAAATATGGTGTATCTACTGAATTCCCTGCAAGTTAGACCTAAATATTTTCTTTGAGCCTCTTAAAATGAAATCCTTGGATTGGCTGAAAGAACGTTCAGTTTCATATTTGAATTCTTGTATTTCTATAGAAGATCAAAGCACATGCAAGAAAAGGCCATTATGAAAAATATTCTTTAAGGGATACTCCAATTTTTCTGCTGGTATAGAATACTTGAGTTTGGTCATGGTTTTCCACAGGGATGAACAAGCAATGTAGCTGCACATGTCCACCACACCTACACAAGTCAATTTAAACAATGGCAGTGTCTTAATAAATTAGTGCCTCATGCTAACATTACCATTCTATACTGGCATGCCTGCAGCCACACTAGACATCTGTGAAAGTGTTCCTAACTGCTCATAAAAAAACCAAACACAAAACAACAACAAACATGAGATGAAAAACGTTTGATTTCTTTAACAGTAAAAATGGTTTGGGTCGTTGGTTTTGGTTTTTCTTTTCCAGTAATTGAGATTTCACACTGACAACTGAGGGTAAAAACTCAACTCACTATAAAAATGAATACTAAAGTTGAATATGCCAGTAGTTGAGGGCCTGTAGTAGCAGATGTGATCTGTTTTTTCCAATTTGTTAATACAAAAAACTCCTGTGTCATTCTAAGGTCAGTTCAAGCTTGAGAATGATGATGTTGTAAATTTGTTAGGAACAACCTGGAGCTGCCAGCCTCTGATTTAAGAAGAACTTCAGTTTTCACTTGACAGGCTTCAGCTTGAATGAACAGTAAATCATAAAGAATCAAGAGAAGGGGTTTAACTGAGTGTCAGCAGAGGATTATTTCCTGGAACAAAATTAATTGCCATTCATGACATCAATTAGAAGTTGGGGAGCACAGTTCCATGGCAGTTTAAAACAGTTTCAGTCAGAGCTGACTCATTCCTGTAATTTATTCCTTCCCTTGCATAAGCAGCACAGTCCCATCTACCTTTGCACTGATTTGATTGTGGTGAATCAGTTCAGGGAGCTGGAGGACGACAAAGAACCTACAATAAAGCAGCAATTAGCTTTTAGCCAGCTCACATCCCTCGATGAGGTGCTGCACAAACACCAGGAATGGTGCAGGAGAAGAGGGAAGGCTCACACAGCCCATCTGTCATCAGCCTCAGCTTTCAGCACACTGCTGCTTCTGCTTTCATCCAGAGCTCCCTGGGCAGGGCCAGACACAACCAGCACTGCTCCAGCACAGGCAGGAGGAGTCTGGGCCACCTATTCCAGTGCAAGGGACACTCTGGGGCCAGAATTTCTCTGGCATTTTCTGTACCCAGATTAGTGAGTGACCCAGCGTGACCCACCCATGGCTGCTGTTTGCTGTGGGGCTCCTTTCAGCTGCACTTTACCTGCCCAGGAATATTAGAAAGCCAAAGAAGTGGGTAAGGAACCACCTTCCCCTCAGACACCTCGTGGGAGTGCTAGTTCTGGTGAGAAACAATGGATATAACACATTGCAAAACCTGAGCAATGCTTTCAGGGGGCATTTAAAAAGAGAAAGTCTGCAGGACAGACAATCTCTTACTTTCGTAGAACTCATGATTTAGAAAAGCTATGCAAAATGCAGATAACCATAATTTCCACAAACAAGACAAGTCACCTGCTCCTGCTATCTCTTCCAGTTTTATCTTTAAAACAGTAATTAATCCTGCCTCAACCATAGTCCAACTACCTTTATGTCTGCATAGAGAGCAA
Source organism: Trochalopteron elliotii (assembly GCA_024734555.1). NCBI lineage: Eukaryota > Metazoa > Chordata > Aves > Passeriformes > Leiothrichidae > Trochalopteron > Trochalopteron elliotii. The sequence goes on from JANPWX010000314.1 coordinate 493,163, forward strand.
TCATTATTTAGTCAACTAACAAAACCATCCTCCAAGCACCACACCTCAGGCCATCAACTTTTTACCTCTGCTTTTTCTTCTTGCCCAGGTTAGACACAAAACACTCTGCTAAAAACTGTGTTTCAAAAACAAGAACAATGTAACTTGGCAGGGCTGATGGAGTCAACACCTAGCCCAGGTTACCACTCGTCCTTTTGGGTTAAAAATTAGCACTGGTTTTCAACCTGACTTCCCCAAGCTGCTGCCTCTGTGTGATGGGACACACAAGGGGGAGGGTGCAATTCCCAGCCATCTCAAGCCGTGTCTCCCTGCCAGGGCTACGTGGTTACTCAATAGTCAATTCGAACCAAATTCACGCCGTGAATACTCATGTCAGAATTCTGGGTTCTGCCTCTGAACTCACAGTAATGAGCTAAACACTACAAAACCTGTCTTTTAAAATGCAAATACACGAAAAATACTTTCTCCTTCAACTGGTTTTGCTTTCAGGTGTAATTAACGTTTACAGGAAAAGTTTTTCATCTCTCTGAATAATTCATTCAAAGTTCACAAAAATCAGTGGAGCTGTAAGCACAGAAGTTCATTGTCCTCCTTCAAAGCTTTAAAACCTAAGATACAGATCTCGTTCCAGCCTATCAAGTTCATGGAAAAGGGAACAATTTCTCCAGCAGCTTTAGGCAGCTAAAGATGCATATAAGTACCAGGAGGATTTTGTAAAGGATCTTTAAGCCGGCTAGGCAGCTGACTCCCGTTTTTGTGAACAGCAGATAAGCATCTAACCCGATTAGAAACTTCTAAACCCGAGTAGCACCTTCTGTACCTGTTACCTGCACACCAAAGTGAGCAGTCACCGAGCTGGAGAGTGGTTTGAGTCATCAACTTAAGGCTTGTTCTGCATGGGGTTTGTTTTTATTCAAAGGCAGATCAACAATAAGTTTGCAACAACAATTTCCATCCCAAAGACAGCTTCCCATTAGCAGTTTCTAACTTTCAAACACCAGATTAAAAAAAATATAATTAATTGCTCGAGTAAGATAAACCAGCACTAGATTCAGGATACAGCTGGGATTTCAGCAGCAGCTCTCCTCACACTCAGTCATAAGAATTCCACCTTTTCCCCGGCCATGAATTCCCATATTTGCATGGCTCACTCTGTGTTACATTATCTATAACCCTGAAGACGAGCAAACGGAAAAGGTTATTTCCCAACCCGCTTGGTTCCTCAATTCAGTTCACAACTGACAGTTCCAGCTGCACAAACAGCTACAGCAGCACCCGGCTGGGAGCACAGACACAGACCCCCAGGTGCCCCGGGATACAGCAGGATGCTCCCGCAGGAGCCTGAGCATCCCACAGCACACAAACCTTCAACACCACCCTAAATTCTCCTGTCAATCCCAGACCAACACGCCGGCTCAGAAACCACTAAGCCTCGGGGAATCACCCTTTTAGGGGAAAATTCGTCATTCAAAATTCCCACCCACAAGTGAGGATTTCTTGCTCATTTGATCCAGATAGCTGGCGTACAATTGAAGGGATTGGGTCAATTCACTCTCAAGACGAACTCTTCTGAGTTAAAGAAGAGTTCAGCTGCTAAATTCTAGAAGTTATTTACAAAGACGAGCAAAACCGTCTCCAAATTAAATGCTTTTCAATTCTTACTATTGTATTTCTCCCGAACAATAAAGCTTTCTTAACCAACCGCTGATGGAAACTGTTTCATCAATTCTCCCCTGAATACTCTCAGCACCACACCCATGGCACACAGGGATTCTTTTCCTTGCTTAAATGCTAATTGCCTCTCACGGGGCACCAATTCAATCATTCTTCTGCACAGTTTAATGAACCAGTCTTTTACACGATTTGGAGGTTGAGGGAGGTTTATACTTGGGCATCTTTGAAATCCTAAAAGGTCAAGGAAATCAGCGAGAAAGATCCAGGCAAAGAGCAGGATCCAGGCCCAGGTACCTGTCGGTGCTTCTTATGTAAAAGCAAAATGTGACTGGACAGCTCTGACATTTATTCCCCAACTTTTGGTCCGTGACTTCTTCACTCTGTACTAAAACGACAGGAAGAGCCTATATTTCATTCTAGCATCATCATCATCATATTTTCTTTCTTTTTTTGCTGCTTTTTAAGCACATCACAGTGCTTGCTTACATACAGGGATACAACCGTGAACTGCTAAAAACATTAAATACATCTCTGTGAGGTCAGAACAGGGATAACACATCAGGAATTTTTGTGAACCACACTCACAGGCACAAATTCTTCTCCAAACCACACGAAGCACTGTGCCGTGCAGGGCCAGGAGTTTTTCCCCAATGATCCCTGTGGGAATTCCCTGTTCCAACTATGATTCCATAATAATCACTCATATGAGCACAGCCTGTGACACACCAGGAACACCAAACACTCATCCCGCGATTGCACATGCACCCAACCAGACAACCTTTTCCCTAAATTAACTGTTAACATTTGGGATAAAAACGTATTAAGGACTAATATTGCATATACCTGAAAATAAAAAAAATACAATTTAAATTGAAAAAGTAAATGGATGCCTACTTGCTTTAAAGTTACTGATGTATTTCTACCATAGAGTAATAGAAAATGTAATAAAGAGATATACTAAGGAAAAAAATCCCAAACCAACAACCTGTGAGAGGCACAAAGATGGTTTCAAGCTTTTGGAAGGCAATCAATCCTAATGGCCTTCAAGAAACATTAACATGAAACCCAGAAGTTAAAAATTCTCATTATTTTGATGAAATACATGGGGTTTTTTCTATATTCTGTGCTTTTTACAAAAATCTTGTTGCCATAATAAATTCACCCTTGCCAATATCTTCCCTCCACCCCTCCTTTGGCCTATCCTTGGCAAATTTGAGAATTACACACTTCAAGCTCTACCTATAGGAAACCTCCCAGCCTCTAGTATGCAGATTACAAATTCTTCCAAAAGAAGCAATTAACGGGTTCTTTACCGCAGGAAAGGTGACCGAATCCAGGGAAAGACGAGGAAGACCGGGAATGTCAGCCTTTGGTGAGATCCCGACAGAGCTGCTTTAGTCACTCGGCAGCACAGGGCACAACGTGACAGCACAGGAAGGAAAAGTCCACCGAGAAACCAACTCGGAGAAATTTCGCAACCCGCCCCAAGTGAAGATTTTGCAAGACCATCTGACACATTTATCAAAAATTCAGCGATCTGACCGAGAAAGAACAAGTCACCAAAGAGATGGGCTGAGGATTTTAATTGATACTGCTCAATCTTTTTTTTTTTTTTTTCCTATCCTCCGGTTAATTTGGAGCAATATGATCATACAGGTTTGGTGAAGTGTAGAGAGCAGTGGTAAGGCAGCCCTGCTTCCTGACTGCTGTGATAAATGACAATATTGGCTGTGAAAAATGACGATGTTGGCTGTGGTAGGAGACACACTGTCACATCCGCTGTTTCAGACGTGATCAGCACTGACACAGCCTTTTGTCACTACCGGGTTTTCCACCTTCAGGTGGGTTTACACGGCCAACAGGAAAAATCACAGAGCTGGATCCGCTGTGGAAATAGCTGCACCAGGTGGCAGTAAAATGACAATTCCTCAGGGTCTCGGCGCTGACAAATCACCATGGAGCAGCTCCTCTGAAAGACTTGGTTCTCCAAGGACTCTTTGCCAGGCTAGGCAAGAAGATGAAGACTCAAATCCTGCTTTTTTTCCCCCCCCTTTATATACACCGTGACTTATTCATACAGACAACTGCCCAGATTTGCCAGCACAGATTGTGACACCAGTTTATCCATTCTCATTTCTCATCAAACACTGCTGTTCCTCTGAGCAAACACCTCCACCGATCTCCTCAGCAGCATCATCCTTACCCAGAAGTATTTAAAAACTACAGGAGCAGCTTCCAGGCAATAATAATAAATCTTATGACTACCAGTGACACTGTGTTCATTAGGAGCATTCTCTGGGGAGATTAGTGAGTTTTAGCTATTATGAAACAGGGCATCAGACAGTCAGCTAGCACTCCCTGCCATCTAAAGCATGACCTTCAAAAAACAAATCCCTTCAGCAGGGCTGCCTTGCTGCATTTTCCTCATCGTAGGGAAAAGAAACGAGCACAAATCCAAGGAAAATCACTTTACAGGTGACAAGGTGACAGAATCACCTTAAATACGTTCTATTTTTTATGCTCTAGCCGTAGCTTCCCTACAGCCACACAGCTCAGTACTGCACAGCATCTCCTGCAGAAAGTCACACGTTGAAAGCAGCAAAACCAGGGTTTCTTTAAAGCCAAAATATTTTCACTCCTACTGACAGTATCACATTTTTAGGTACAAGACAAACATTCTGTATTTTAATCCATCTCCACGCCAGTAATTGGTTTTTTTTTTTTTTAAGACATCTATCTTCTCGAGTTGTTTACAGCCACGGGAATAAAAAAAAAAAAAAAAGAGGAAAAAAACCAAAAACAACAACAACAAAAAAAATCCCCCAACCATTACAAATTAAATCTGCCGAACGAGAAAAGCTGATTCTCCGTTTCGTTCCCTCCACTCATTTCGTAACAAATTCAGCGCTCATTCAACTCCTCCGGTGGTTTTTATCGGGCATTTCACGGCCGGGTCACCGAGCTGCAGGGCAGGCTCTGCCAGCAGCCTGGGCTTCTCCATCCGAACCGAACCCCGAATGTCACCTGTGTCACCTGCCACCCCCCTGAGTGTCGCCTGCCCTCGGGGACAGCAACAAGAACACGAAACCGCTTGGAGCAGCTCGGGGAGAGAACCGGATTCCGGGCTGTCTCCTCTCTTTAAGACGGTGAGCAATAATTTAACCAGAAATTTCCTCAAAGGACAACGCTATAATCGTGTTTCCTCAAAAACTCGCAGATGACATGTCTGGCGTGTAATTTTGTGCAAGCGTCTTTCCACGGCCAGACTAAACTTCTTCTGTGCCCAAACCGAGGCTTTCTGTCCAAAATATATTAAAAAAAGGAAGGAGAAAGGGAAGGAGAAAACCCCACAAGATAAAAAAAACCCAACAACCGAACAACGCCAGCTCTTATTTTGCACAGTTAAAACTAACCGTGAGTATTTAATAATCAACCCCAACAGCACGGAGCATTTTGGGAAGCCGGATTAAAGGGCTGCTCAAGTAACTTTCACCACAAATTTTTGCAGCATGACTAATGAGTCGCGAGCTGCAGCTCAGCCACAAGCCCTGCGAGTAAACCTGAAGTCCCCCCGCCTGACGGGGGCACAAGGATGTATCAGGAAGTTTGAGGGACTAAAACAAGCATCACCTCGTGAAGGAGCACGTACAGTCAGGCAAAAAACCACCATTTTCTCCCCTTTCAGGTCCACCCATATACATCAGCGCCACTGCCACAGCACTACACTGCCTAGAATCCGGACGGGGATGTTAATAATTAACCCGCAGCGGGTTAATGAGGTGATCCCAATGAGGTGCGAGTGTCCCCGGCTCGCTGTGTCCCTCCCCTCCAGCCAAGAAGCGGATTGCAGCAGCTCCCGGCGCTGCCGCAGCCCCACGGCTCGGGGCTCGCTCTGGAAAAAAACCCGGCAGCGCCAACACGCCGCCCTCCCCACGGTTAAATAAATAAAAATACTTAAAAAAAGGGAGGACAAACATACAGTGGGCTGAGCCGGCCTGAGTTTCATCCCTGACTCTTCTCCCCCGCTCTGGCTGCAACATGTGCCGGGGCAGAGACTCGGCGCCCGCGTGTTGTGACCCCACCCTGTCGCCTCCTGTCACCTCCCAGCTGGGGAAAAGGAAGAAAAAAAACAGCCCAAAAAAATCCCCAGATATATGTCTCACCCCGCCCGCCACGCAAATAAGCGAGAGGGAAAAGGGAAACCTCATGAGGTAGAAAAGCAGGGGAGGGGAAAATTAAGTTAAAAAATGGGGATTTTTTTTTTTTTTTAATGCCTCCCGTCCTTCCTCAGGCGCTCCACGGAGGCAGCCGAGCCGCCCCAGCCCGTACCTTGCCAGGCTGCCGCGGGGCTCCGCCGGGGTTCTTGCTGCCGCCGCCGCCTCCGCATCCACCATGCTTTGTCCGGCCGCGGGCTGCCCTCGCCGCCGGGCTCCTCT
>JANPWX010000314.1:530194-542873 GCA_024734555.1 Trochalopteron elliotii
TGGCCCCTCCTGGTCCCAGCCAAGGATTTAATTCCTCTGCCCATAAGAAATTAGCTTTGGATCACCAGAAAGCTTCAGCCTTTGCCTCTCATGACTTTGTTTATTGATACCTCTTAAGAAGTTTGCCCCGAAACTGTAGGAAATGAAGGTCTGTGGAATCTGTTAATGAAAGGTTTAATTGATGCTGCATCTGGGTTGGGTTTATTCGTTTATGCTGTTGAACACTGATGAGCTCATCAGTGAGTTATGTAAAACAATCCACATTCTGTAACATGAAAAGCAAAGTTATTTTCGGCAATCCATGTGAAAAAAAGCAAAATGCATCTTCAAAGCCCTCTCAGTTTTGTTCCCTGGGTGCATTTGTTTCAGCAGCCTTGCTCCCTATCTATGTCCTGAATCTTCTCACAACTGTGATCCACCAAAAAAAAAAAAAAAAAAAAAAGGACAGAGTAACTAAACACTGATTTCAACTTACAAAACAAAGTAGTTCACATCTGCTGGTAAAACAATCCCTATTCCTGTTGGACTGAACTTCAAATCACCTCAGTAAACTCCCAGCACAGATAAAGCTCTAAAAATAGCTTTGTTGCCCTTAAGACCAAAACAAATGATCCAGTTTAAAAGGCATTGTCCCCTCCTTATCCTCTGAACCTTATGCATGCCAAGGAATTAGAGAAAAAAATAGAAAAAAAGTAGAAAAAAATTAGAAAATTAGTGCCTTTATCCTCTATTTTCCTCAGAATTTCCAGACCTACAGGCTCCTGATGGAGCTCCAGTGCAGCAGCCTCAGCTGTAGAGTCAGAAAATGGTTACTCAGCTCTGCAGGTATGTGAAAGTGCAGGATGTGTTACAGTCAGCAACTCCCCAGGTTCAGCCTGAACTCCTGGTCCTGGATTAGCAGTTGTTGACACTCTCCCCAAAGCCCAGATTACAAATGTTCCCTCTGAAGCTTGTCATTAGGCATTCCAAATAAACTCCAGAACCTGGAGATATTTTAAGTAACAGATGACTGTGAAAAACACAAAGTGAATGTAGGAAAAGACCATGACCTTCAACGAGGTTTTTCCTTAAACCATCCTTTCTTGAACAAGCTGTTTTTCCTCCCAAGTGTTTCTAAAAGTTCAAGAAAAAGTTTAAAAAGTCAGTAAAACCTGATGAACATTTATTCATGCCAAACGTGTCACAAAAACTTTTGTTATAGGTGGTTTTTCTAAGAGAAATTACAGGGGAAGCAGAGATGGCTTTAATTAAAACAATGTAGAATGGACTCTAGTGATTATTTACATATGGTTTAAAGTACTTATGGGAGGAGTATGGACAAATATTGAACACTATCAGCTTCTCCCTCCTTTAGGACAAAGAGTACTCACTCTTAGCTAATTCTAAGAACAAGTATTATTTGAAGAATTACCAATTATTTCTGAAGCAAAGCTTAGTCATTAACTAAGAACAAAATACCATTTCTATATATGTAATGAATTCCAGATTTCCTGAACAACAGTAGTAATTGAATGGTTTTGTATTTTATGAGATTCAGCATTAAAATAACAAACAGAATTCTTAGAAATAGGCACTTTCATTTAGAATAAAACACAAATTCATTAAAATCCCCTCTTAGAAAATGAAGCTGAGCAGCTCAGGGATGGGTGATGGACATTTCACATGGGTAATTTGAGGAGACAGCAGTATGTGTCTGCCCAATAAACTGGTCTCTTAAACCAAAGGACTCAGTGCGTAAGTAACTTTATGAGGGAAAAGCAAACATGTAATTGCCAATAAAAGCCTCACCACACAATTGATGTGTATTGTCCCAAAAACAAAGTCCAAACACATTATGTTTATTTGAACAGCAGCTGATGTAAACCTTCCACCCCCAGCAGTGAACACAGTGGAGCTGACGGGGTGAGGGGCTGGGTTCACACTCTGAGCACGGCTCCAGGTCACAAAGTGTCCCTAAAGCTTTCCATGTGACCTGGATATGCTGTGAATGAGGAGCTGTTGGTTTTCTTATCTTCTTTTCTTCTCTTACAGCCAGGATTAAATGCTCGGGAGACTGTTTCCGTGTCTGGACTCAGATGTTTATTAATTCTTATCCATGTTACAGTCTCACAGGCTGTGAGTTCTGGCTAACAAGGTAGAAAATGGCTCTGTCTCTAACTCTTGCCAGGGTCTTTTAAGCACAAATGAACCAATTATGAAATGACACCTCAATTATTTTCACTTTTAACCCAATAACCAAACACCTGTGGCCCACAATGTGGATTTTTCTACCCAATTACAAAATCCCACCCAGAGCCATGGAGAAGAAGGTGAAAAAGAAGGACTCAGCCTCTGCCCTAAACCCTCCATCTTGCTTGATATCTATTACTATATTCTAAACCCTTAAACTCTTGAGTTTTCCACCCTGTGCTATCACACCCTTCTATCCAAACTCCACCCCCACAATCCCAGTGCTGTCACTCAATTTTGGGAGCCTTTTCCACGGGCTCAGGTCCAGTGCAGTGTTTGCTTGGGGGTCAGTGCCTGTGAGCACAGAAATGTGAAATCCTCAGTGCCCAGGGCTCCACCAAGGAGGCACAGGGTGTTCTGACACAGGGATGTGTTCACCACGTTGAGGCATCGACCTCTGCCAGAGCTCTGGTGCAACAGGACGGCAGGACGTGCCTTGGGTGAACAACTCCTGTCCCTGGGAAAACATCCCCTGCCCCAAAAGCTTTTCCCAGCACCCATTTGTGAGCAGTCAGCCATCAGCATGTTGGTGGTTTAATGCCCTCCATGAGCTCCCAGCCCAGCCCAGCAGCAGAGCTGTGACACCCCAAGTGCTGCCCGGCCGGGCAGCCAGCGCTGCTCTGCTGGCACTTGGCCACCGGCACTTGAGCCAGACAAAAACGCCTTTTTGGGAGATGTGACTTTACAACCCTGCAACAAGGGCTGCAATTCAGTGCCCAGAGAACAACAGAAGGCTTGATCCTTCCCTCATGAACAGGCCAAACAGCGGTCTGAAGAAATAAAGCCTAAGGCAAGCTAAGCTTTAGTGTGTTTTTCATGGGGAAAAGCCTAAAGGTGCTAAACTGAAACACTGATAAAATAAAATAAAAGATGTTGTGTTGCTTCCTCTTTGTGAGGTGTCTCCCTCACTACTCACTTCACTCACATGAAAAGCTGAATTTTGTAAGATGAGGAGAGCCCCCAGCAGCCACAACACGAGGCAAAAGGGCTTCTCCTCCCTGCACACTCTGCAAAACAAACATCACTTTGCAGAGGTAAGTCATAAATGGTTTAAGCCTGGTGTGGAGCTCACCTCATCCAACAATAAATTACAGTGTGTGCACAGGGGACAGAAGGCAGAATATCATGACAGAAATAGCCCTGTCTCCATCATTGTTGACTGTTTTTCTTTCATTTTCACCTCAAATACACTTTAGAGATAAGCATAAAAGACTTTTTTTTTTTCCTCCCCAGGTCAGACACAATGAACTTGTGCTGAAAGAATTTAACCTTGTTCTCCAGAAATGCTACAAAAACAAAGTTTTCCTCACGCTGAGAAGAACAGAAACAAACCCATAACTCTAAAGCTTGAAAATCTGGCTGCTGTGGGCTCAGCTCTCCTGTTCCAAAGCCAAACTTTGCTCATCCTCACCAGGAGCACCCAACAGCTACAGCCCAGCACTTCAACACCATCTTCAACATCTTTTTTTTCTTTAGTCCGTGTCAATACATGCAAGTTGATGATAACACAGACTGCTGACAGCATCAAAATGTGAGGATCTGGGAAGTCTTTTTAAGTTGGTATCAGCCACATTGCAGTGTTTGGCCAGACAGCTCCTTCCACAGAAAGCCACTCAGTGAAATACTGAGGTTTTCCCTCAGCCATGAATTATCTGAGATGTAATTTCAAAAAATAAATATTTACAAATTTCCTAAGAAGCAAAGGAGCACAGCTCCTTTTGCTGGTTTACAAGTACAACATATATTGCTGTAAAGGAATATTACAAATATTACCTTGAGGATAATTTTCCCTCTTTGTGACCTATGCATTTCCTGGTACCTTTTTTTTCAGGCAGTTTTTGAATTCTGAGCATCAGCAGGGCTGTTCCCTGGCATGAAACTCCCTCACCCAAGGAGTGCACAGGATATCCAGGGAAAACAGTCTAGAAGTTGAAGACACAGAGGTCAGCAGGCATTCATTCCTGTGGATTTCTCCCTGGTGAAAAAACTCCACAGACAGTGCTGGCTGCTTCCTGCTCAATGTCACCATTGTGGGTGATGCTTCAATGCTGAATAAATGGTTGGTTTGTACAACACACTGATATCTTCTAATGAAAAGATGAAACAACCTGGATTTAATTCTGTCTGTCCCTCCAGCTCCAAACACCACACAGTCAGCAGCTGGATACATAACAATTTTGTGAGATAGAATGCCTAAGTAATTTTATTAACCCTACGATAAATCTTTCCCACTGTGATGGGCATTCACTGCAAAAATATTGATATGATATTAAATTTCAGTTATTCTATATTTTTAAGATATAAAGATACACTTGTTAAAGATTAATAAAGGCACAACAGCCTCAGGCAAAAGAAAAGAGAAAGGAAAGCAGAATGAAAGAGGTTTAATTGTTTTGCAGAAGTGTTCACATCTTTGGTTGAAAGCCTAGAAAACTCCTCAGAGCCACACAGAAATATTTCTGGGGGCAACAGATGATCAGTTGGTGGATGAAGACTTTGCTCCATTTAGAGCATCAGAGGAACAAAAATCCCTCTTTTTTAATCGATACAAAAGTAGTTTTCCATTATTTGTATAACAGCAGCATATAAATTGCTTTTATAAATGTGCAACCCTCACCAAAAACTGCATTCACCTTGAATTTCCTTCTTGTTTTAAAAACGGGGAAGTCAAAGTGTAAAAGACACAGGAGGGAACAGGACACCAGCTCTGGAGGGGAACAACCAGCAAACTCTCAGCTTTTATTTAAGGATAATGTTACAGGCACAGCCATTACAATGTCACCGAGTTAACAGGAGACAAACACCTCACTAAAAACCCCTTTCACAGCAAACCTTTGCTTTTCACCCCTTCTTACCACTGGAGACAAAAAGATGAAATACTGTCACCTCCCAAAAGAGGCAGGAGAATGCTGCCAGGTATCTGCAGGTTTGGGGGGGATCAGGAGAAGATGGTGATGATGATGATGATGAACAGTGGAGGCACAGTGAACACATGCAGGGTACTGGGAAATATGAGGTTGATTTTCTTGGTAAAATTTAAGAAGTTTAATAAAAAGACAACAGGAGATAGAGATAAAGCAAAGGGTTAAATGGCTGGGTGTTTGGCATTTAGTTAAGAGCACACTTATTATTTTTGGAGATATTTTAAAAATACTTTTATTATATTAGCTTGTATATTTATAGACTTATGCATATTTATATTTTTTAATAAACTAGTCAAGATATATTTGGAACTATTCTGTATGGCTCTTCTTTGGGTTTGTCTTTTTAGAGTATGTGTGTTTCTTGGTTGTGGTTTTAGTTTTTCTTTATTATAACTTTTAGTTTGGGCTTTGGTCTATTTTTTCTACAGATGGCAAGTGCTTGTAGTTAACATGTCAGTAGCAGAGTTCTTATTATATGTTCACTGGATGTTATTTTAACTAAGCAGACAGTTTAATTGCAAGTATAATTACATATTAACCATCCTATTACTATTTTAAAGTTTTGTTAATAGCAGAAATAAAAACTATATTCACACAGTAAAGTTCCTCTAATATTATACATATAATGTTTACCTCAATCTCTGCAAAAAGCCAATAATACAGTATTTATTTTTAACAGGTACCACAAACAAACTTCTCTTTGCTGCATTAGTAACTTGGAAGGTGGCTTTTGGAGGTGCTGGCTGAACAACCAAGAGGCTTTTTACAAATATTTGTGCAATAAAGCACAAATACTGAGGAGTATTCACCCCAAACCCTGGTAGCTGCAGTGCTTAAGGTAGTTTTTGTCAGGCTGGATCTGCCCTGGAATCCACCCCAGGCTCTCCCTCCACTGACCACAGAAAGAACCTCCAGAGACAAGACTCAACACACACCATTCAGAAGCAATTATGATTGCCAAATATTAAATATTACATTTTACATATTATATATTATAGGATATAAATTTTATATTAGTTAATATTATTAATTATATTTTCATTATTATAATGATTATAAATAAAAATATTATTATAAATAACATTAGAAATAAATGTTATAAACAATATTTGATATTCTTTTATATTATTATTTAATTTTAATTATTTTATTATAATTTCAATAATATTATATAAATTATATATTATATAATCTTCCCCAGATTTATTGTTACTTCCTGGAGGCAGCCATTTGAATTTTGGGGTTTGTTGTTGTTTTCCTTGCTGTTTTTTATTCTGGTCACATTAATTTTGTATCCCCCTAGGGAAAAGATCTCTTCCAAGGATACTCTGGATACAAGCTCCAGGAAAGTGTTCCCACTATTAACAAATCTGAAGAAATAGTTCAAAGGTGTGTGTCAGGACCCATAGGACAGAGGAGAAAAAACCACCCTGCTGGCAGATGGAGCCTCTGTGGGTCCAGAATGAAGCAGTGCCAGCTCTCAGGAGAGCAGCACCTGTCAGAAATGTCACTGATGTTCTGGCACTGAACTTGGCACACAAATCCTCTCCTTCAGCTGCTGGCAGGAGGGGGAACAAACTAAACCCTGAGCAGTTCCACTCCTTTCACAGTAATTCACTTTTTCTGACATCACCCCTGTGTAGGAAAACAGGCAGCCCAGTGTACAGAGCTGTGCTGGGGAAGATGAACGCCACAGAAAAAAGCTGCAATTCAAGTGCTGATGGAAGGAAACAAAGCCCTGCAATATTTTCAGAATTCCTGCTGTAACAACACCTCTCTGAGGCAGCGACATTGCCCCATTTCAGCCACATCCTCAGTGAAACACAAGCCATTAGCACAACAGTAATTCACCACCTCGAGCCTTATCGTGCTCTCTGGACTCTTCTTTCCAAAAACAAGGCCAGCCTTAGAGACAGAGCTTGAGCTGAAAGAACACAAAACCCCAGGCCTTTGCCTGACCTCAGGCAGGTGTTGCAGGGAGGAGCCCGTGGCCTTCTTTTTCAAGTAGGAGGAAAAAAAAATAAACAATTTCCAATCTCAGAATCATTAATCCCTGAGATTAATAACAAATAACCCTCTCAAAAATCAGCAGAAGTCCCCATTTACTTCAGATGCTGAAATTCAGCCTTTGCCAAGCCAACACAACAAGTTATTTAGATATAACAGAACCAGATTTTCTGTGGTTTTTTGATGTTTATATATTGGTAAAAGTTCTCCCAGAAGAAAACTCTCCCACTCAAAGATTTATTTCCAGCCCCTGTCCCAGTTTCCCAGTAAGGTAATTTCTGGTGCTTCTGGCCACTTGATCCTTATGTGAGCCATGAATTAGGAGGAAAAAGGAAACTATTATGGTATGCTTATAGTTTAAGTCATCACGAACTTGTTTTTTGGCTCTCTCAAACTTCACAGCCCCTCAAAAGAAAGCTTTTTTTCATTGCTTGCATGCTTCAGGTTAGGAAGAACCAGCAATTCCAGCCTCACTGGGTTAGAGACAGCACAAAGCCTTGCCAGCACCATCCCTCACAGGGTGATACCAGCTGGATCATGGAGTTCACCACCCTCGTACCCCCAGGGAGGAGGATTCTGTTGTTCCTTGGGCTCCAATATGGTTCTGGAATCACAGGGAAGGGGAATTGCAAGGCCCTGGTGCCACAAGGGATGTCTAAACACAATTCTGAGTTGGTTCTGCTCTTCCACCTGTGGCCATGGCCTTGGTTCTGCTCTTCCACTTCTTGATTCTTCTGTGGCCACAGCCTTGAGGTCTGTGTGCAACGTGTTTTCCACCTTTTAGAAAATCATTTTAGAAAATCATCTCAAGCCCAGAACAAGACTGTTAAGAGTTGCCTCCTGACCAAGTCAAAGGCCAGGGAAGTTTGGAGAATATTGTTTTGCATTTCTGCTTTCAGAGAGTTCCTTATCAGTGTTCATTTGAAAGCCAGGTCCAGAAGCAGAGCTCCATTTTTGTTTCAGTTTTCAGCACTTTTACTCAGGCAGATTCCCATGTCAGAAGCTGTTCTTGTGCAGCTGTACAAAGGAGTAAGGTGCTGACAAGCACTAAGCAAATAATTAAAAATGAGTTTCTTCTGAGGTAAATAGCATTGACATTGCAGTGGGGATTAGATATTCCTCTTGTTTCAGCATCTTAGAATCAAAGCAATTAAAAAAAAAAGGTTTGACAAGTACATGCAGGCAGTGTGGCAGTGTTTAAGATCACCATGGTACCTGACTGCAGTGCTGTTCAGTGATGACAGTGACAGCAAGCCAGAAATCTGGAGGTTTTTCAGACAAGGTAAGCTCCAAGGCTCTCTTTTAGAGTCTGATTTCCTTGGGTGGAAAAAGGAAGGGGAGGCAAGGGCACAGAAAAAGATGTGATGATGATGATGATGATTGTGTTGGGGGATAAAACAACTCCAGGCTGGTGCAGCTTCCACTAATAAGCAATTCAGAGCTTTACAAGCAGCATGTGCTCCCTCCCTTCCCCTGAAAACATTTGCTTAATATGGGTATTATCAGCAATTAAATGCTTGAGGAGAAGCAAAACCTTTGAAGATACACAAATACAGAAGTACAAACCAGCATTTTTGTAAGGTTAGGATTGGGCCCATCCTTCAGAAGGATAACATATGGGATTAACCCACAGAATCCCAGAATGGATTGGGCTGGGAAAGACCTCTGGGATCATGGAGTCCAACCAAGCCATGAGCAAACACCACGGGGTCAATCACACCATGGCACTGAGTGCCACATCCAGCCTTTCCTGAAACACCTCCAGGGATGGTGACTCCACCACCTCCCCAGGAGCCCATTCTCCAATGCTTCACCACCTTTTCAGGGAAGAAATTCCTCCGAAAAAATTCCAGAAAATACCTCAAGAAAGAAGTCAACAGCTCCTCTCAATTTAGTTCCATCAACAAAATTCCTTATTATCCCTCTAAGACCTGTGTCCAAGGTGTTTATAGAGATGCTGAAACCCCACTGGTGACAGGCTGCCAGCCTGATGTCACCCCATCCTCTGCAAACCCCTGAAATAATCAGATTTCTATCCTTGCAGGACCCCCAGAAGAAACTGGGTATCTCCAGGGCCTCCTCTACCCTGGAGATTTCTCTCCTTGTCAGTAATTGAGAATTTGCTCCTGGCAAACCCACACACAGCGAGTTGGCAGGGGTGCAGCCTTGTGAGTTTGAACACACAAGTTTCCAAATAAAAAAGCCCATGGGCATGGATGTTTGTGAGGGGGTGAGCTACACGAGTACCTAACACATTGCAGTGACTCAAAGGGGGAAATTTCAGAGCTAAGAAGGAAGAGGAGACAAAGTGAAGAGCAGAAGAGCTTGTTTTAGCCAGCTGCTTGTGCAAAGGGAAGGCTGCACGTGAAACCAAACACACTGAGAATTTATCAAGTGGATGAAGATGTGCCATTAGCTCTGTAAAGTGTGAGCTTTTCAGCCCAGAACTTACAGTTTTTAAATTTCTTTTTAAATTTTTTTTGAAAATTTTAAAGATTTCTTTAGTGGTGTAACATACTCATGGTTGTAAAATGGTGGGGTTTTTTCTGTTTAGGTCCTTATGTTATTACTTCAATACTTAAAAACACCCTGGCAGGACATGAAAATCTCCTCGTGCTTAACCAGAAAATACAGACTGTACATGTAAAGCACTTTGCTTCAATAGAAAAAAGCCCACATCTTTCTCTCAACATGACTCATTGTTTTTCACCTGATTTGTCTCTAATTAGTACCAGCCAAGTCTAAAGACTAAACACAAGCCTGAGAGATAAAGATTTGCTTGTACAGAGGAGTGTGAAACCATGGACAACACACATCTTCATCATTTCAAGTGTAAGAGACCTCCATGTCCTTGTTTTCAGCACAAAAAGTCATGTTCCATCCACTTGGCTGACCCAAGCCTTGCCTTCATCAAAAATACCATTGAGTATCTAAAGGATGCTGGCATTTGCATTAACAATGCTCATACTGTGAAGCATGTTTACCACTGAGGAGAGAAAAGGAAAAAAAATATTCATTTCCATGTGCAACAGACCCATTTGCTCATAATCTGTTCTGTTGCTGAAGGACACAAAGAACTGCACTCACCCATTAAGTTGAGAAGTGAGAAGAGAAAGTTTGTTTTGGTTTGGGGTTTAAATAGGGTTTGGAATTTGATCAGGGATTGGGGGATGAGAGTAACACCTCTCTGACCCCCAGCAGTCAACTTAGAAGTTCATTAATTTGTCCTTCCCCTTGGAAGGAATGTGTTATTTACCAAACATCACTCTCTGTTTTTCTCACAATCCGTGAGAAAGCTCCAGTCCAAGAATGAAAACATCAGAAGGCTGAAAAATCAGAGCAACACTGCTCTCAAAAATCTGTTTTCAAGTCAGGCCAACTCCCAATAAAGGCCTAAAGAGGGAGATCAGTGCAGGCCACAAAGAGATGACAGATGAGGTGAGGGGGGGAGAGGGGAAAGGGTAATAATGACCCTTTGCTTTGCTGATGTTCAATGAGGCATCTGAAGACTTCATCCAGTGTGCACAACCAATTCCCTCCATAAATCCATCCAACCCCTTGACAGACAGCATCCTGTTTGGGGCTGGGATTGCCACAGGATTCACTGCTCCAAAGGGGAAAAACCATCAGGAAGAAGGAGCAGGGATGTCCTCACGTGTGCTGTCAGCAGCCTGAGGTTCCACTGCTCCAGACTGAGGGACAATTCTCACTGACAGTTGTGCTGCTTCCTTTCAAGCTGCCCTCTCTGCCCAATCCTAATCTAATAAACCTTGTTTGTGTTCATGTGCACCTCAGCCAGCAAAGCTGGTTCTTTGCATAATCATCCCTGTGAACAAAATTTTACAGCTCAGCTACACAAATGTGCCACATAAAGCTCATTACTTCAAATATATTAGAAGATGCAGGTGCCAGGTAATTCTTCTGTATTCCATCTTTGTTTTTAAAGCTCTGCTCACTAAATCCACAGACCTTTACACAAGGAGTTTCACACAAAATTCCACTGCTTTAAAAAACCCCAAACACCAAAGCACACACAACCATAAGAATACAATCTATTCACAGCTTCCCAGAAAAATCAGAGCAAGAAGCACACACTGTTTCCATAACATAGCACTGGGGCTCAGCAGGATAATGTAAAGCAACAGCACAGGGAGACACCCTGCAAAAGCTGAACCTTCCCCAGCACAGCCTCTGCACCTTCATGTGCTCATGGGCAGCTTTAATTGGGACACTTGGTGGTCCTTTACTCTGTTGCACAACTCCAGTAAAGGATAAAAAACCCCAGCAGCTCTGCTGATACAAAACAAAGAACTAAATTCAGGAGTGAGGAGGAAGCCAAGGCAACAAAAAAGTGGAGGAAAGAGGGAGAACAGCAGCCTGAGGGGCAGAAGGGAAAAGAGCAGAGGCAGAAGAAATGAAAGTAGAACCAGTAGGGAAAGGTAAGAGGGAAAAGAGGAGAGTCAGAAGAAATGAAAGTAGAACCAGCAGGGAAAGGTAAGAGGAAAAAGAGGAGAGTCAGAAGAAATGAAAGTAGAACCACAGCAGGGAAAGGTACAAGGGAGAAGAGGAGATGCAGAAGAAGTGAAAGCAGAACCAGCAGAGAAAGACATGAGGGAAAAGAGGAGAGTCAGAAGAAATGAAAGTAGAATCAGCAGGGAAAGGTAAGAGGGAAAAGAGGCAGAAGATATGAAAGCAGAGAAGGTTAGGAGGGAGGAGAGGCAGAAGAAATGAAAGTAGAACCAAAAGGGAAAGAAATACCACTAATATTTTCTCCAGTGGCTTACAGAGTGTTCTGCCATTATAATTCATGGAGCCATTAAATAAACTTCTTAGGCCACAGGGAAATGTTCTTGTGAGCATACAGGAGGCCCAAAAGCCAACATTTATCCAGGTGATAACTCACCCCAGGCTCAGTCAGAGGCACCTGGGGACTGCTTTGCAGGACTGGTGCCCATCAATGCTGTGGCTGCACTGTCAGAGATGTTCCCTGGCAATACCACAAAGGCTCTGCACTCTGGGAACTTGGGTTGAGGGTTTTTCACACCAGCCACCAGAATTAATGGAAATCCTCGTGTTTATGTTCTCTGCCTTCAGATTGTAGCCTTGAAAGGGGAATTAAAAAAACATCATAAATGATTATGAGTATTCATTTATGAGATTTTTATGGCACTAAGAGGGGTTGTGTAGGACTCTCCACAATAATAAATACTATTGAAATAAACTATGATGAAATTAATGATTTTGCATTCAAAGCACAGCACAAGCAAACATTAAACAAAGAGAGAATGAATGAAGAAGACAAATTACTTAGCAGCACCCTTTCAACAAACCTCTTATTATTCTGGGCAGTGAATGAAACACAGTCAGTGTGGGAGAGAAAACAAACACACAAGCAGAGGAGAGCAGAGGGCACAGAGGGAAGGAGGGTGTGGAGGAGCAGGGAATGCTGCCAAATGGGGAATGTGGTGAGGCAGCAAAGGGAGAGGCCTGGTGACAACTCCCTGCCCTCTGAGAGGACA